>CM053567.1:134460194-134522088 GCA_028646485.1 Cryptoprocta ferox
ACCATATACTTGTGGGTTCATTTCTAGGTTTTTTTTATTATGTTCCATAGATCTATGTGTCTATTTTTGTGCCAGTACCATCCTGTTTTGATTCCTACAGCTTTGTAATATAACTTGAAGTTGGGGATTGTGATGCCTCCGGCTTTGGTTTTCTTTTTCAACATTACTTAGGCTGTTCGGGGTCTTTTCTGGTTCCATACAAATTTTAGGATTGTTTGTTCTAGCTCTGTGAAAAATGCTGTTGGAATTTTGATAGGGATTGAATTAAATGTATAGATTGCTTTGAGTAGTATAGACCTAATAGCAGTATTTGTTCTTCTAATCCATGAGGATGGAATGTCTTTCCATTTTTTTTGCATCATATTCAATTTCTTTCATCAATTCAGACTACAAGTCTTTTACAAAACTCTTTGGTTAGGTTTATTCCTTGGTATCTTACTGTTTTTGGTGAAATTGTAAATGGGATTGATGCCTTAATTTCTCTTTCTGCTGATTCATTATTGGTGTATAGAAATGCAGCAGATTTCTGTATATTGATTTTTTCCCCCTGTACGTTGATCTTGTAGCCTATGACTTTACTGAATTTGTTTATCAGTTCTGTCAGTTTTTTGGACTCTTTTGGGTTTTCTATGTATAGTATCATGTCATTTGCAAATAGTGAAAGTTTTACTCCTTTCTATTCAGTTTGGATGCCTTTTATTTCTTTTTGCTGTCTGATTGCTGTGGCTAGGACTTCCAGTACTATGTTGAAAAAAGTGGTGAAAGTGGACGTTCCTGTTTTGTTCCTGATCATGGAGGAAAAGTTCTCAATTTTTCCCTATTGAGAATGATATTAGCTGTGGGATTTTTATTTATTTATTTATTTAATAAATTTATTTATTATTATTTTTTAATGTTTATTTCTGAGAGAGAGAGAGAGAGAGAGAGCATGCATGCACAAGAGCAGGGGTAAGGGCAGAGAGAGAGGGAGACAGAGGATCCAATGTGGACTCTGCACTGATAGCAGCAAGCCTGATGTGGGGCTTGAAGTCACAAACTGAGATCATGACCTGAGCCAAAGTCGACGCTCAACTGACTGAGCCACCCAGGCACCCTTATTATTTTTTTAATGTTTATTTCTTTATTTTGAGAGTGAGAGAGAGCATGTGTGCATGTAGGGGAGAGGCAGAGAGAAAGGAAGAGAGAATCTCAAGCAGGCTCCCCACTGTCAGTGTGGAGCCTAACATGGTGCTGGATATCATGAATTGTGAGATCATGACCTGAACTGAAATCAAGAGTTGGACACTAATCTGACTGAGCTACTCAGGTGCCCCTTGTAGTTGGCTTTTATTATGTTGAGGTATATTCCCTCCAAACTTATTTTGTTGAGGGTTTTTATCATGAATGGATGTTGTACTTTGTCAAATGCACTTTCTGCATCTATTGAAATGATCACATGGTTCTTATCCTTTCCCTTATTGATGTGACATATCATATTAATTGATTTGCAATTATTTGCAATATTTGCAATATTGAACCACCTTGCATCTTGGGAATATATCTTACTTGATTGTGGTGAATGATTTTTTTTTAATGTTTTGCTAGTATTTTATTGAGGATTTTTGAATCTGTTCATCACAGACATTGGCCTCTAGTTCTCCTTTTTTGTAGTGTCTTTATCTGTTTTGGTGTCAGAGTAATGCTGGCCTTGTAGAATGAATTTGGAAGTTTTCCTTCCTTTTCAATTTTTTGGAATAGTTTGAGAAGATAACTCTTCTTCACATGTTTGGTGAAATTCACCTGTGAAGCCATCTGGTTCTAGACTTTTGTTTGTTGGGAGTTTTTTGATTACTGATTCAGCTTCTTTGCTGGTTATCCATCTGTTCAAGTTTTCTATTTCTTCCTGTTTCAGTTTTGGTAATTTATATGTTTCTAGGAATTTATCAATTTCTTCTAGGTTGTCCAATTTGTTGGCATATAGTTTTTCATAATATTCTCTTATAATTTTTTGTATTTCTGTGGTGTTGGTTGTTATTTATCCTCTTTCATTTGTAAATTTATTTATTTGGGTCCTTTGTCTTTTCTTTTTGGTAAGTCTGGCTAGAGGTTTATCAATTTTATTAACTTTTTAAAAGAACCAGCTCCTGGTTTCATTGATCTGTTCTATTGTTTTTTTAGTTTCTATATCATTTATTTCTGCTCTAGTATTTACTATTTCCTTCCTTTTTCTGGCTTTAGGTTTCATTTGTTGTTCTTTTTCTAGCTCCTTTAGGTGTAAAGTTAGGTTGTTTATTTGAGATTTTTCTTGCTTCTTGAGATAGACCCGAATTGCTATATAAACTTCCCTCTTAGGACCACTTTTGCTATATTCCAAGGATTTTGGATTGTTGTTTTTATTTTCCTTGTTTCCATGTATTTTTTATTTCTTCTTTTATTTTCTAGTTGACCCATTCATTGTTTAGTAGCATGTTATTTAACCTCCGTTTATTTGTGGTATTTCCAGATTTTTTTCTTATGGTTGATTTCTAGTTTCAGAATGTTGGGATCAGAAAAGGCACATGGTATGATGACTACAAACTTCTTGTATTTGTTGAGGCCTGTTTTATGTCCCAGTATGTAATCTGTTCTGGAGAATGTTCCATTTGCACTTGAAAAGAATGTGTATTTTGCTGTTTTAGGATGGAATATTCTAAATATATCTGTTAATTTTATCTGGTCCAGTGTGTTATTCAAAGCCATTGTTTTTGTTTAGATGATCTGTCCATTGATGTAAGTGCAGGGGTTTAAGTCCCCTATTATTATTATTGTATTATTATCAACTAATTCTTTTATGTTTGTTATTAATTGTTTTATATATTTGGGTGCTTTCATGTTGGGTGAATAAATATTTACAATTGATATATATCCTTGTCGGATTGTCCCCTTTATCATTATATAGTGACCTTCTTTGTCTCTTGTTATAGTCTTTGTTGTAGAGTCTATTTTGTCCAATATAAGTATTGCTTCTCTGGTTTTCTTTTGACATCCATTTGTGTGACAAATGTTTCTCTGTCTCTGCACTTTCAATCTGCAGGTGTCTTTAGGTCTAAAATGAGTCTCTTTTAGGCAGCATAGAGATGGGTCTTGTTTTTTTATCCATTCTGACACCTTCTCTGGGACTACAGGATTCTTATTCTTATTTACAAAATATAATTTCAGGTATAGTTTGTTTAATTCACAGATTTTGAGAATGACCTATTAATATCCATGTTTCTTGCCTTTTCTTCGGGGGGTAGTTCCCTCCATACTTTATGATTCTCTCCACTATACAGGGCACAAGTTATTTATTTACTGGTTAATTTGCTCATGGACAACGAACAACAGCTTACATTGAGTATGTGGACAGTCTACATTGACTAAATTAGCTGGATAATTGCAAATACTTCACCTCTCTTGGAGTTATTAGAAGAGAAATCTCTCAGTGTTGGAGAGTCATTGGCTGTCTTGAGCACCATGACCTCCAGATTGCTTTCATCATCTACTCTTCGGCCCTGGCATGATTTAAAAAGTTACAAAAAGGAGAGTATCTTTTTTCTCCCCAAATCTGTAATTTCTGACTTGGTTTAAAGTTGGCAGGCTTTCAAAAAAAGAATAATTAATTAATTTAATGAATGAATGAATGTGCCAGGAATGAGAGGATATAGCAGTAAATTTTCAGATGAAGTCTCAGTTGTCATAAAACTTACATTCTAGAGGAAGGATAGAGATAAGAAACAATTATAAAAATAAACAATGCAGAGCACCTGAGTGGCTCAGTCCATTAAGTGTCTGACTCTTGATTTCGGCTCAGGTCATGATCTCACAGTTTGTGAGATCGAGTCCTGTATTCGGTTCTGTGCTGACAATGCAGAGTCTACTTGGGATTCTCTCTCTCCCCGCCTCTCTCCCCTTCTCCTGTGTTCTCTCTCTCTCTCTTTCAAATAAATAAACTTAAAAAAATAAACAATGTAGTTTTAGATAGTGATAAATACCTTCAAAAAATGAAGTAGCAATGTCATGGTGGGAGACTACATTGGGTGGGAGTTCAGGGAAAGGCTCTCTGAGGAGGTGGCTTTTCCTAACTTAAGCTATGGTTTATTGGATGCTTTCTATGCTAGGTCTGTCCTATAGGTTGTGTTTATGTTAACTCATTCTATCTATGCAGTAACCCTACGAGAAAGTACAATCATCTCCTTTCTACAAATGAGGAAACTGAAGGACGCAGCCATTTGGAGACTTGCCCAGGACCACACAGATGGTAAGTTGGTAGAGCCAAATTTGAACCCAGGGAGTTCTGTGCCTTCAATTACTAGGTCCAGTCTGCCAGCCATGTGAAGAGCTGGAAACAGCTCTGCTAGGCAGAGGGAACAGCAAGTGCAAAGTTCTTCAGCAGGAGGAGTTTGTGGCATCGCAGACCAGAGACCAGTGTAGCTGAAGCAGAGTGAACAAGGGCAGAAGTGGTGGTAACAGGGGCTCAGAGCTGGACAGAAAGCAGAACTTAGAAAGCCTTGTAGCTCTTGGTGAGGAGTTAGATTTGATTCTAAGGGAAGCCATTGAAGGGTTATAAGAAGGGAAGGAGTCCTGCCATAAGACTGAGTAAGAGTGGTTCCCATCCTGGGCTCTGTGCTTTAGTGGGTCTCACATATGGCACATACACATATAAGCTTGCACACACACACACACACACACACACACACCAGGGTCTTCAACTTCTAGGTATTACTCTGTGGTGGAAATAGTGATATAAATGATAATGATTTATATAGTAAAATTAAAATGTTTTGTAATGGTTTCTGCAATAACAATAATTATATGCAACACCACTAAAATATTTAAACATGATATAAAAATTTCAGTCTATTTCTGAATCTAAATGTTAGTTTAAATGAACAGTTCTGGTGGTTACCAGGGGTAAAATTTCATTAAGTTGAAATTAATTAAAAAAATTAATAACTCAAGAAAGGGGATCTAATTCAGTATTACTGTCAATAGAACACAAATGTGAAAAATATTGCTTATAATAATATAATTATAGATTTTACTGAAGTGAAGGCAAGAAAAATAAGCCTTATTCCATAAATAATAATTTATGAGCTATGTATATCCTTATTTTATCATTCATCCAAACATGGCTGGCCATCAACAGAGTACTCAGGAGTGTGTAATAATAATTAAATTCAGTCATCTTGGATATTTTGCCAGTTTTTTAAATTACATTTTTATTTTTTTAATGTTTATTTATTTTTGAGAAAGCAAAAGACAGAGCACGAGTGGGGGACAGAGAGAGAGAGGGAGACACAGAATCTGAAGTAGGCTCCAGGCTGTCAGCACAGAGCCTGACACAGGGCTCAAACTCCTGAACCACAAGATCATGACCTGTGCTGAAGTCAGATGCTTAACTGACTGAGCCACACATGTGCCCCTGTATCTTGCTAACTTTTAATCATGTAAAAACAGCATGTATATCTTTTGATTTTGAGTTTTTGTTTTTATTTATTAAAAATTTTTTAATGCTTATTTATTTTTGAGAGAGAGAAGAGAGTGAGAGGGACAGACAGACAGAGTACGGGTAGGGGAGGGCAGAGAGAGAGGGAGTCACAGAAATCAAAGCAGGCTCCAGGCTCTGAGCTGTCAGCACAGAGCCAGACATGGGGCTCAAACCCATGAACTGTGAGATCATGACCTGTGCTGAAGTCAGATGCTTAACCAACTGAGCCACCCAGGCTCCCCGATTTTTGTTTTTATGCATATATGTACACTTGTCAAAGTAGGAGGATGGAATGTATTTTATTTAATGGGTTTTTAATTTTATCTATCAATTTAAACATTTAAATAAATAGTATGTGGCTTCCATTTGTCCCTCTTCCCAGGCCCTGCATATATAAGAAGTGGGCCCTCAGGGAAGTGACATGATCTGATTCATGTTTCTAAAGGATAAAAAGAAGTGGAAAGCTAAACTCATTTCTAAAAGTGACATTATCTGATTTACGTTTTTCAAAGATAAACAATAAAGCTGTATTTATTTCTGAAACACATAATTTGAAAAAAAACACTTTGCATTCATCAATTTTTTTCCTTAGAAGTTCAACTTAGAGAGAAGTTAGATATTTTTAGTATGGAGAAGAAGGCATAGGTAGCTTACAATAATACTTGTCTTACAGCGTGTCAAATATGGAATCTTGGATGTTAAAAGGTCCACGTTAGTCGTCTTACGTTTCCTATAGCAGTGGTTCCCCATGGTGCACATTATAAATACTTATAGAGGTTTTACAACATACCCTTGCCTGGCGCCCCACCCCAGAGATATGAGTTAACTGGTCTGGGTGGGGCTCTTCAGTCTATGAGGGCTCCCAGGTGATTCTAGTGTGAGGTCAGGGGTGAGAACTCTTGCTTCAGTGGCTCCTTGCTTTATAAAACTGGTCACTTTTCTCCCTTATTTGGAAATTTCTGCGAGTTCCCCCACCTTTTCTTTTTCAGGATTTTCTGGCAGGTGTCATCTCTTTATTTTTCTTGCAATTCTCTTCTTTTAACTGGATACAAAGGTAATTATCCCTTTATCGGACTGTGATTGAGGTTGCTTAGAAAAATAATAGTCACATGAGCACATTAGGTTAAAAATATAATTGACTTAATCAGATGACAACCAACCACTGTAGGATTTGAGCCCCTAAACTTTTATACCAGCCTCAGGGAGATGGCATGTAATATGATTAAAAATACTATTGCACAGAATAAGTATATAGTACGTATGCATAAATACAGAAGACTGGATTTACATTGCTCATGAGAGGCTGTTAGCAGAATCCCAGGACTAAAAGGTACCATCCATGTTCAGGTTTCTCTGAATGTATTTCCTGTTGTACTCAGGATGAAGTTCATTTGTGAGCTTTATAGCAGACTGAGTGATAGTGCTATCATGAAGGGCAGAGCACCTGAACCCATAAACAGGGTGCAACACAGGGGATATGGGGCTGGTGGGAAGGACTTGCATGAGAGAGAATCATAAAACTGCTTTTGAGAAGCCTCTGCTAAAAAATATGGCTGCTGTTGGCATAGTCATTGCCCAGATTTCAGGCTGAACAGCAGCCTTTTATGATCTGAGGCAGTAAATTCCCTTTATTAACACAAACAATGGGTCTCCCAAAAGGACAGAGTTAAGGAAGCTTCAGAACATAAGAGGTCCTCTGGGTGAGGCTTTCTCCCTTCCCCAGATCACCATTTCTAGGGTTATACTGATTTTTTGTTTATAGACTCTTAGAGCAGTTTACATTCTGGTTTTTTTTTTTTTTTTTTTTTTAAGTTTTGCTTGAGAGAGAGAGAGAGAGAGAGAGAGTGTAGGAGCAGGGGAGGGGACAGAGGGAGAAAGAGAATTTTAAGCAGACTCCATGCTTCTCTTCATGCATGTTAATTTCTTTTCTTAAAATCTTTCCATCCCTACCACCACTCTCGCAGTCCAGACTACCAGACTCTCCTGCCCAGATTGCTTTCCTCGTTCCAACTGCTCTACCTGCCTGTCTTTATCTTTCTAGTCCATTCTATACATTCCACCATCACAGTCTTTCTTAAGCCTAAATTTATTATGCAATTCCCCTGCTTAAAAACCTCAATTATTCTTCACTACTCTTAGAATAAAATTTAAATCTCCAAGTGGGCTTACAAAGCACTGAATAACCCATCCTCTGTCACTTCTCTCACCTAATACCTACCCCCTCCCATCTCTCTACCAGTTTAGGGAGATCCACTAACATCCTGCATCAGAATTACCCTAAGATGCTTGTTAAGAAAGAAATCCAGATTCCCGCATCCCATCCAGTACTGATGGGACCAAAATCCCAGGGAGCTCCCAAGAGGAGGCTCCTAAATACCAATTCGAGAACCATTTGCTAGGCCACTGAGTGGCTGAATATGAATTGCAAGCCGCCTGGATGACAGTGGGAGAACTCTGCCTCATTAGCCAGGTCAGCTATAGAAGAGGATGATTTCAAAGGTGAAAGAGGTCTGGTGGGGCAGTAGTATTACTTGCTGTCTTTGGCAGTTGTGTGTGCTATTTCCTTTAGAAATTTAGAAATCTGAGAATCCTTCCAGTACTCTTGGACATCTCCTTTTAAAATACAAACTATCTTAGAAACTTAACTTGTGAACTGGTTTTAACTTAGGTTGTCAGAGATTTGGGTCAAGTGCAGAGAAAAGAGGATGAGATTTGCAGTCAGATGACCTGAATACGACTTGAATCTATCTTTGCTGATGTTTCAACCTTGAGCAAGTTTTTTCAATTTCCTGATCAAATTATAGTTTCCTTATTTGTAAAATGGAACTAATAGTATTATTAAGTTTAAATGAAGTGAGTAAATGTTTTTGTAAACTGTTAATTGCCATCACCCAAGTTGGTAGTTATTCTGTCTCTGTTTCTGTCTTTGATTGAAGAGAAAGGAGAGTAATGGGTCTAGAAATGGCATATTTAGGATTCAGAAAATATTTTGAAGTGAATTTCATTGACATTAGGATATATCAAAATTTGTGGGAGACAGTTTAGAGAGGAAAATTTAGAGCACTAAAATTGAAAACGTTTACTCTTCAAAAGGAAACTTACCATAAAACATGAGGCACAGGCTTGTATCTAGAATATATGAAGAATCCTGGAGCTCAATAACAAGATGACAAATGACCCAATAAAAATGGGGAAAGGATTTGAATAAATACTTAACCAAAGAAAATCTATGGATGGCTAATAAGCACATGAAAAGATGCTCAACATCAATAGTTACTATGGAAATTCAGGCAGAAACCACAATGTGATACTACTGCATATTGAGCCACTAGAATGGCTAAAATTACAAAGATTGACCATACCAAGTGTTGACAGGGATGTGGAGCTCCCAGAACTTTTATTTACTACTGGTGAGAATGTAAAATAGTATAGCCATTTTGGAAAATAGGTTGGCAGTATGGGGACCCACTTGGAACCCCAGAGTTGGTATAAAGATTATTTTAAGCTGGAGATATTTGGGATTCAACAGATGCAGAAAGAAGCCTTCTTGGAGCTTCCTTTCTTTGACTAAAAGTAGACAATTCTGAGAAGTGAGAATTGCCGTAAGTTTCCTCTTTGGGGCAGCCTCTATTGTTAGGACACAGACCAAGAATAACCCTGCCACAAATCCCCTGTTTGGGTGACAATTACAGTAACTGGGTATAAGTAATGTTAGCAAAATTTCTAATCCACTGAATAAAATCCATTAGTCTACATTGATGTAAATAAGTGAATAAATAGATATAAATGGAAAGTTGTATTAAAACAGGATAGTTACATAGTTTCAAAGTACCTCCCCACAAAATACTTATTAATTACATGGGAAAAGAGAATAACCTCAGGGTGGAAAAGCCTGGCAGACACCACCCTCATCAAATGATCTAAGTGAACATCACCATCATGAGGGCAAATTAAGAGTGTGTGGCATTTGATAGGGTGCAATGAAAAGTGTTTCTGATATTCCCGCCAAAGATGTGTAACCTGAATCTAATCACATGAAAACATCAGACAATGCAAATTAAGGGACATTCTTTTATTTTTTACTTATTTTTTTAATGCTTATTTATTACTTTTGAGAGACAGAGTGACAGAGAATGAGCAGGGAAGGGGCAGAGGGAGAAGGAGACACAGAATTTGAAGCAGGTTCCAGGCTCTGAGTTGTCCGCACAGAGCCCAATGCGGAGCTTGAACCCACGAACAGCGAGATCATGACCTGAGCTGAACTAGGATGGTTAACTGACTGAGCTACCCAGATGCCCCAAACTGGCCTATAATCTTAAAAAGTGTCAAGATCATGGGGTGCCTGGGTGGCTCAGTTGGTTCAGTGTCCCACTTCAGCTCAGGTCATGATCTCGTGGTTCATGAGTTCAGGCCCTGTGACCTGGAGCCTGCTTTGGATTCTGTCTCCCTCTCCCTCTTCCACTCATGCTGTTTTTCTTGCTCTCTCAAAAATAAATAAACAATTAAAAAAACCCAAACAATTAAAAAGAAGTGTCAAGGTCACGAAAGTCAAAGAAAGACTAAGGAACCATTCTGGATTGAAAGAAAATAAAGAGACGTGACAAAGAAAAGAAACATGTCGTTCAAGATTGAATCCTTTTGCTGCAAATGACTTACTGGCAAAACAGGTGAAGCTTAAAAGGGGTCTGCAGTCTAGATGATAGCAATGTATCAGCGTTGATTTCTTGGTTTTGATAGGCGTATTGTAGATGTACAGGCTAATTCCCTTGTTTGTAGGAAATGTACACTAGGTATTTAGGGTAGACAGGCATTGTATTGGCAACTTACTCTAAAATGGTCCAGGAAAGAAAAATTCTTTGTACTATACCTCCAATTTTTCTATAAATTCGAGATTGTTCAAAATAAAAATTTGAAAACCTTTATACAAAAGAAATCATCTTATAGAATGGAGTCCTATGGGGCAAAAGACATCAGGACACTGGATATGATGCTTTTTCAGTAGACTACATAAAAAAGACAGTTGTTCCAAGCAGAATAGTAGTAAACAGAAATTTTTAATATGTTCAGGAGAGGCAACTGATGATAAGTGGAGGTTTAAAGGAAGAAATAATTCAAGGACTATTTGATACCAGAGCTGGGGAAGGCTGGGAAAGGAACGGGTTTAGGAATGAAGTTAAGAACACTGTTCTAGGCATGTTAAGTTGGGGATGTCCATGAGATATCAAAGTGAAGGTGCTGAGTAAGCAGTTGAAAACATGGGTCTGGCACTTAGGGGAGAGTATAAATTTTGGACATGGTTTCATCATAGACTCAATAAGATCAGTGTTTCAAACATTCTTGGTACAAAACAACTAGCTTTCCTCTAGTGTAACAGTCAAGTAGAGCCAGTTCTCCAACTTTCTTCTTCTTTAATAATGTGTTGGCTACTTTGAGTAATACGAATTTTTTTTTGTCTTTAGAGCAGTAGGTTTTTCCCTCCATGATACTCTCCACCTCAGCATTTGGAATTTACCTTTTAAACATTTTTTTAACTTTGTTTATTCATTTTGAGAGAGAGAGAGCCGGAGAGGGGCAGAGTTTTTAAAACAGAAATCTTCGCAATTTGATAGAAGAAAATGGGAGAGGCTGTTTGTTCCTCATTTTTATATTTTCATTAAACCCACAGATGTGAATTTTCCGTGACCAGGGATCCTGAGAACATAGGACTCTTGGACAGGAACCATGAAAACTCAGTTCTGTTGGTGACATTTCCACCCTTCTCTTCTTAGAGAGTTCCATATGAAAAGATCTCTTAGAAATTCTTCCCCCTCTTTTTTTTTTTTCTATCCTGCTATTTTGCCTGCAAGTGAAACCATAGTCTTCTTGGGTGGACATCATAGCCCTTTCCCCACCCTTGGTTATGAGGGCCCCCGGGAGACAAGTATATGAGTTTACATGTAAATTAGGCAGCGAGAACAGATCAACTGTTTAGATTCAAAAAGGCTGTTTCCATGGAATTGATAAAAGACAGACGAGGGGAACATTTCTATGGTCCAAAAACATATTCCTAAAGGACAGTTTTCTTTTCACATTTCAACCGTGTTCTTCAGAGTTGTAACGAGGGTCCCATGTGCCCACTGCTCACCTCTTGAGGCACTTTGAACGATACCTGCCTGATGGCTGTTGTGCCTTTTATTCTGTAAGGATTCTGAGAAATAGTGACTGTTAGCTTTGTCCTACATGATATTTACTTTTACTTATATTGACCTGGGTTTGACTTTTTGAATAAGGACTTCACCATCTATCTCTACCTAAAATATTCCCAGTTCACCCTTACACTAAATACATGACAAGAAACTCACCTTTTCTCCCAAACAGCTCTTTCAGTCTCTCTGTATCCTGGAATCTTAGAGGCTCCTTTTCTTCAGAAGATTCAATACCTCAAATTTCAGGTGTATGTGCAGGCTGTGGAGTCAGGGTGTTAAGGATCAAACCCTGTTCAAACCTGTGAATCTGTGGAATCACTTGGACCGTGAGTCACAGTTTCTTCATTTGTTAAAAAGGGATCTTGTGAGGGCCAAATAAAGGGACTCTTGAAAGTAAGTTCTTAATGCAGAGCTGGCATATGGTATGTGCTACATATGGTAATTTTGTCATTATCTTTATTATTATTTCCCTTACTCATCTAAAATCATCCTCCTCAGGGCGCCTGGGTGGCTCAGTCGGTTAAGCGTCTGACATCAGCTCAGCTCACGATCTCACGTTTCGTGAGTTTGAGCCGCGCGTCGGGCTCTGTGCTCTGTGCTGACAGCCTGGAGCCTGGAGCCTTCTTTGGATTCTGTGTCTCCCTCTCTCTCTCTTTGCCCCTACCCTGCTCTTACTCTGTCTCTCTCTCTCTCCTTCAAAATAAATAAATGTTAAAAAAAATAAATAAAATCCTCCTCCTCAAAGGGCCGAGATTCTGGTCATGTAGCAGCCTGAGCTAAGTGATAATTGAGCTTTTTCTGAGCATCTTCTGGAGACCTCTGCCTCATTCTTATCATGCAGTATGATAGACAGGGCTAGTCTGTAGGCAGCATGCCCATGTGAACTGGCCAACATCACTTCTGACTGGTTGGTGTCCATAGTATGAGGGTAGTTGTATATTTTGAATTATATAATGATTATATAATGTTAGGTTTATAATGTTGGGTTGAGAGTTTGCCGGAGTCCAGCTCCAGCAGGTCCAGGGTTCCCTGAAGGATGGACGGTGTCAGCACGAGAGAGTGATGAGAGAGCCACAAGTTTCTTTCTTGATCGCCAGGCAGGCATCTCTGCTTTGTCTGCTTTGGTGTCTTTTTTTATTGATCAAGCAATAACATGACATCAGAAAATAGAAATTGTTTACAGTGACTAATTCTTAGTGATAAGATGCTTTAATCATCGAAAGCGTACAGAAACAAGTTTTACAAAAGAATTTTTTAGAACCATCCCATTCATTCTTGGTGCCAGTCTCCCAGATTAAGAACGTAACAAACCTATCTTATTTTGTACGGGTTGGTTTTTTGCCAATAATTATGACTTTGTTTTTAATTAACAAGTTACAACCAAATCATGTAATGTTCTTACAGTGAAGTCAAGTAAATTTTATAACCAAGAATATAACAGGATGGTTTTAGTAGAAAACAGGATTAGCATACATATTATTTAAGTTAGTAAAGCTAAGATTAACACGTAGGTTAAGTTGTATATAGATAGGCTAAGAGTTATTGTGATTGGCTTATAAACTACAAGAGAGAAAAAGAAATGTTTATTAACCAGTTGCTTGAGAAAGCCCTTTCTTTGATGCAAGCACAATGGGGGCCCTATGTTTGTTGGCCTTGCACCTGGGTTTCCCACATTCTTATCCATCCTCATAACTGAAGTCAGTATAAGAGAGGATATTTGTAGAATGTAGACCTTGGGAGGGGATCATGTTCTGACCTTGTCTTCTATTTCTAATCTCCAATTTAGGCTCCATATTTCTTCAGACTAGACTCAAATGGACTATGTTTTTGACCTTGTTTTTAATTCTTATCTCCAAATTAGGCTCCTTTTCTCCAGGCCAGACTCAAATGCAATTTTTTTGTTTTTAACCCCTTCAAGTCTATGTTTTGGGTCTGCCAGGCTCATTAGAAGAGCCTTTTGTCAAACATTTAGAGTGTTTTGATCCAAAATCTCTCATGCAGGGACAGGAAAATGTTTATTCTTATGGGTAACTGTGTGGGGAATATCGGTCTGATTTGGAACACTGTAAGGCCTAATTAATGACAATAGGCTTAATTTCACATGAGCAGTAGTAGTAGAAGGGGATACCAGTTCTGCGTCTCATGGCAGGAGCTGTGCAAACATCTGCCATTTCCTCACTGCGACTGTGCCATCCAGTAAGGCCAATGCAGCTCCCAGCAAGAGTTCCCAAGGGCAGGGATTGTGCTTTATTGATAACCATGCTAAGACCATGCTTAACAGACGGTAGACTCTCCATAAGGTTTTGATGAACCGGAATAAATTGTGGGGTCTCGAGGTGTCATGGTGGACTTGAAGTGTTACACAAAAGCCAGCCACCTTTTGGCTGGAACTGTCAAAACAAGTGATATGAAGGAGCTTTGTCCAAGGGAGAAGGTGGCTGTGAGCCTCTGTCTCAAGTCAGATCCACATGAGAACCTCCAACCGTGTTGTCCTCAAGCCTATAGCAGTTTTCCCACCAGCTTTTAGCCACAATCAGGGCGTTCACTCTCAGACTATGGAGGTTTGCTTTGGGAGGCATTTATTACTTAGCTCCTTTGAAATGTTTAGCAATGCAAACAGATCATCAGCTGCTGCTTAATGACATATAAACTGTCACATGTTCCCTTTTTGCCTCTATCTTTCACTTCCTCTCCCTCCCAACTATCCAACGTGTGATTAATTCAAGGGTGGCAGACAGCATGTGGGCTCTTTATCTTCCACAACCCCAGTAGAGCTGGAGGATAGTAGAAATTCCAAGATGGTTTTCAAAATGTAATTGAGGAAGGGATACAAAATCCCATCTTGTTCAACTTGTTGAAAATTCCTACATAT
The DNA here is from genome assembly GCA_028646485.1 of Cryptoprocta ferox. Lineage (NCBI taxonomy): Eukaryota > Metazoa > Chordata > Mammalia > Carnivora > Eupleridae > Cryptoprocta > Cryptoprocta ferox. Next base: position 134,474,737 of record CM053567.1, read on the forward strand.
GGTCTTTTAACACCGAAAAGGCTTCCATGTGTAATAAAATATCCCTTTCAATCCCAGGATCTTGTGGTGAGGGTGGAGATGGATAGTTTCTAGGCCAGAAACTTCTCAGAGCACTGGTTTTCATTTTGGGGGTGTTGGGGTAGGGCCTAAGTCAAAACTCAGGTGAATGAGAAAAGTGACTGTAAGCAATACCATTAAGGTATAATAAAAGTGAATTCATGTCAGAGATGAAGGTGTAGAGGCTGCTAGATTCTAAAAATTAATAATAGCATGAGTGGGAGTGTCTGGGTGGCTCAGTTGATTAAGTGTCCGACTCTTGGTTTTGGCTCAGGTCATGATCTCACGGTTCATGAGTTCGAGCCCCCACATTGGGCTCCATGCTGACAGTTCACAGCCTGCTCGAGATTCTCTTTTTCCTCTCTCTCTGTCCCTCCCCCACTTGCTCTCTGTGTCTCTCAAAAATAAATAAATAAACTTAAAAAAATAATAGTGTGAGTTCCAGGGTGACCTTTGAGACACCTCTGAACCTCAGGACCCACTTTAAAAATCATTATCACAATGATAGGGAGACCATTTAAGTCGACATGAATGGGGTTAAACTGGCCAGGAGCGCATTGTGCCTCAGAATAAATTCAGATTCTTGCAAACCAAGACAAAAATGTGTGTGTGTGTGTGTGTGTGTGCGCGCGCGCGTGCGCGCACACATGCATATTAGAGAAATGGAGAGAGATTAATAAGGAGAAAAACAGAAATATATTTCCTAAAGGCAGTTTTTCTTTCTGGAGAAAAAGACTGAATGGATGGAAGGAATGTTGGACCAGGAATTAAGAGACTTGGGTCTGGGAGTGGAGCTTGGTCTCTCTGGGCCTATCGCTCACCGACCCAAACCTTAGCTCCATAAGCTGTGAATGACCTCATGGGTTATTGAGGAGATAACAGAGGTATAACTGCCTTGAAAGTTGATAAATACTGCAAGCTATCGTTGCTATTATTACAGAAGTGAAATACCGCAATTAATAACGAACAAAGGCTGATCTCAAGGACCTACACACACCATCTTAGCCAGGACTGTATACGCAAAACTGTATCTATCATGACTGAAGTACATGCCAAGTCTTGTGGTTATTGGATCATAACAAAAAAGTATAATCATGTTGCTAAGATTGTACACCGGCAATTATCTCTTGAAGGGAGATTGATAAGAGAATTAACTCAGCACGCTAAGAATAATCTGAGAACGTTTTAGAAAACAAACACTGTAAGATCCCCTGTGATAAAAATTGAATAATAAAAGTTGTATTTTCCCCTTCCTGCCTGCCTGCCTTCTTTCCTTCCTGCCTGCCTGCCTACCAGCCATCTCACTTCGCACTCTTTAACTCACTTCATCGAAGAATAGTGAGGAACATCTCTGTAAGATATTGTGCTGGTCTCTGGGAGGACTACCAAATAAGTAGGGCATGATCCCTGCCCTCAAGGAGCACCCAGTCTACTTTGAGAAGCATTGGAGGTAGAGCAGCTAGTCTTCATGAATCTCAGGGCCAGGCACCATATATAATCATGCCTTTGTATGATTCCTTCCACCATAAATGCCATCCCTTTTCCTCATTAGATGTGAATGCCTTATAGATCAGGTTAAGGCATTGCTTTTCTGAATGCCTCCATGGCTAACCCAGACAGGTCAGGAAACTCTTTTTCTTTATTTCCACCGTACTTAGAGCAACATAGACCTGGGTTCATAGATCTGGACCCTGCCCCTTACCAGTTACTTACCATTGACGTAGGTAAGTTACGTGATCTCTCTGATCACCAGTTACATTCTGTAATATGAGGCTAATAATGCTCCCCGGAAGTGGTGGTGTTGCAAAGATTAAATGAGATAATGTAGTTGTCTAGAACAGATGGTGATTCTCAAAATGTGAGTTCAATGAATGAATAATAACATTTATAATTCTCTGTTAAAAGTATTTGTGAAGCTTGGCACCTGCCCCAGACTCAGTGCTCCTTAAGGGCAAGCATCATGCTTCCCAGTTGAAACTTTGAGGCTTTGCTCATAGAAAGTGCTCCATAAATACTTGATTTATGAACAAAGTAAAGAATGGATGAAAAGTGATAGGAGTGGGCAAGTTAAAGAGATGGCAGAGCTAATTTGCTGAGATGTTTGTGATTACATTATAATTTTGTGAACTCATTAACAAAGTGGGAGTGTAGTGGGAGCAAGTAATTGATTTTGTTAGAAAACTTAAAGAAAAGCCTGCAACCCAGCAATGCTGCTGGGAAAGCTGACTGTCTTGACATCTAGAGTGAATTAACTTCTAGTTGGAGATCTCATGGGCCGTAGGAGCTGCCGGAATGTTTGGGTGAAGAAAGTAGTTTTTAAAAAACATGGCACATTGTCATGTCACCAGGTTGTTTTCTTTCCTAGTAACAGAATATTTTAATGTTTTGGGGGCCAGAGTACTCCATCTGCTATAATGAATTTATAATAGATTAAGATGAGTTATGCAAATGTGATCATCATAATTACAGTGACTCTGAGTTTATGATCGCCTCTATTAATTATTCTTCAGTGGTTTAACAGTACAATAGTTCAAGATATCAAAAATCACGCTGGTTGTGTGTATTACCACCCCCCTCTTTTTACTTCCTAGGAATAAATATTTATTAAATGAATATATATCAAGGTGAAAATGTCCTCATCTTAAAAACTAGCATCATAATTTCTCATAGGGAGGGAACAAACTTTGATTAGGAAAATATCTTTGATAAATTACTTGGGGGCAAAATGAGATCCTGTGAATACGGGATGACAGGAACTCACGAAACAAAGAAGCCATGTGGAATTGACCAGGAGTTTGAGGAAGGGAGGGTAGAGACTGAGATGAGAGTGGGGTGGGGAAAGTAGACAGACAGGAGAGGGCTGAGCAACAGGGCAAGAGGCTAGGGCCCAAGTTAGAGAAACTTCTTTGGGACTTGTGGAAACAGAAATATTTCAAACTAAATTTCAAGTTGTTTCTACTATTGGATTGTAGCCCTATTTCTGGAAACCTTCAAAAAATCTTTGGGTGGAAATTATGGGCTGCCTGAGTCCACTTCTAGGTTGCTATAGCCCCAAACAGGGAAATCATGAGCAGCAGATAAGAGCCAGAGGGAAACTTGAATAGAGAGGTGGCCTTCACTCCCCATGCCCCGTCCTGGAAAGATTAATTTTATCTAGATCTTTAAAAAAGGGAGAGTAAAGAAGCAGCTAAGAGTGTGAATTCAAATCTCCATTGCTATCCCGTGTTGCCTGGGGCAAGTTACTTAGTTTTTATAAGTCTCATCTGTACAATGAGGTAAATCATACTTTTCAGGAAGGATTAAAAAGTGCTAGTAAAAAGTGCTTAGAACAGGGCCTGGCATATACGAAGCATTTCATAAATGTTAGGATGTAACTATTGTATATGTGAAAACAATTCCATGGTGTTTCTGGTCAAAATGATACTTTTGCTTAGGCGATTCAGGCAGTGAATCCTGCCAGAGTTTATACCTTCCAAAGCAACGATGAGGGCAAGGCTCAGTTCTTAGTAGAGACTTCTTACCATCTTTTCAGGTGGCACCACACATGCCTTCCATGCAGAAAGTACCTTCCTTCCTTAGGTCGGTAGCTTTGATCGTGGCTTACCAACCCATAGTTCCAAGTTTTTGACGCTGATGATAGCATTTTGGAACCATGCCTGGATCGTTATACTAAAGGTCCCTTATATTTATGTAACCTTTTAGAGTTTATAAAGGGCTATGCACACCAGCCTCTAGCCTTTTGAATAAAGGTGCCCTTATACTCATTTTGCAAAGGAGAAACTGTGGCTCAGAAAGCCTGGCTATCCACAGCCGCAGACCCACAGTGGCTGTAAAGTAGAACCCAGGCTTTTTGACACCTTTTTCATTGAAATTTGGGAATATGAAGGAATGTTCTTTATGACCTAAAGTAGCGCTAATATCTGCAAACCCCTGCCCAGAGAGAGAAAAGCAGAAGATAGTTTTGAGCTATTTTGCATATCAAAGGAGTTCTCCATCTTTACAGATCTGAAGTTTATCTGCCCAAATTAAATGCAGACTTCTAGTGCTAATCTTATATATTTCCTTGTTTTGAATCTCTTTGGAATTGTGATTTGCTTTAGACAGTTGACCAATTTAATAAAAAGAAAACCATAGACTTTATCTTTGGAGAAATTCTAGGAGAGTCTCCTTTATGAACCAAAAAGACACTCTTCTCCTGAACTTTCCATCTCCTCTCTTCTCAAAGCACAGGGTATTGCCCTGACCCTGGTGCCTGAGTGCATGCTCTTTTTGATTAAAAGCAAAATGCCAATGGCTGCTCCAATTACTTTAAATCCTCTGTTGCCTATTTTTATCTTGCTTATATGATCATGAGATAACACAGCCATGATCCATAACACCTTAGAAGACAATATTTGGGGAAGAGGAGCTAGTGCATTCTGGGAAGAAGGGCAGAGGAGGAAGAAAAGAGGCCACAGTGAGGAAGAGAACTTTTTTAACCGATGAAGAAGCCTAGTGGGAGGAGAAACCAGGAACTTGCTTTGTAAAATCTTACTTTAAGTACCTGTTAAGGAAGCTGGGCCTGAAGCTTAAAAACTCAAGTAAAGCTAGAAACCCAGGACGAGGATAAGTATCTACAGAAATTATTGTCTAACATTGGGAAAACATAGAGTGAGGACGCTATACCAGGGAGAATGACTGGTCAGTAATTGTAACACTTTCACCCTGGTGATCTGAACAGGTTAGGACAACTTTGAACAGGTGTATAAGGTGTCATTTCCACACACTGGAGAATCTTAAAGACCTAAAGATCCTGGTGTGTGTGTGTGTGTGTGTGTGTGTGTGTGTGTGTGTGTGTAGGTTGGCTCACACTAAAAGGGAAGGGGGATGGAGGTGGGAAAGGGTCAGAGAGGCCTAGTTGAGGGGGAGTTCAGGAAACAAATCCCAGAGAGGAGTTCACTTCTATAAAGGACAGGTTACTTAAAAAATACATGTATAAATTCACTTTGTGTTCTCATTTAATACCTTCCCGGGGTTTCTCTCTTTAAGGATGTGTTAATATATAAAGAATGAGAAACCAGACACTAATGGACAGGGTTTTGTTTTGTTGTTCTTTGTTCTGCAGCTATAAAAGGAATATCTTCTAACGCATTGCAAGCTGATTTTCAGAACCCTGCTTTGGTATCCCCAGTGAGTGAGGGAGAGGAAAGGAGAATGAGCCCAGAACAAAATGTTTTCTAGCATCTCCTGATTTCAGCAGTACAGAAATGCTTTCATACATTAGGATTCTCAGAGTAAATTGAATCTATTCCCATCGCTCTGATATGTAATTAATGACTGCAGAGTCTTTTGAACAAAGAAAGATGGCAGTACCTGGCAATGTTAATTAACAAAGTATAGATTTGAAAGACCCTCTTCTGAAGGTTTGAAATCAAATGCCCAATGATGCAGAGGGTCTTCAAAAGCAATTAGAGTAAAGAAACATATCAAGTTGACCTTCATCATCTTCACTAATTAATATTTATTGGGTGCCTAGACATCTTGTTTGGTGTTGAAAAAGGAAAAGAATCTGAAATTTTATGATAGTTGATAAAATACTTATGTGTTCAATGACGTGGTAGAAAAGGGAATAAATGAACTATTTGAGCATAATATGATGAAGAATTTTGAAATTTATTGAGATCTCATTAGCAGGATCCTGAATATATCTTCTCAGGACTAATAGGTTATGCTTCTAATTTATCAATTTATTCCTTTAAGAAGAAATATATATAAACTATGGCAGAATCTTTGGCTATTATTTGAATATCAGCAACTATCCCCTCTCTGCTTTCTATAATTCAATTCAATTTAATTTACCTATGTTCTATGTATCATGTACCAAAGTCCAGTTCTAGACTTTTGTTAGGAAGATAAAAATTAATAAAATGAGATCATTTGCTCAAAGAAAAGATCTAGTAGTTAAGAGATTGATTCTTGAAGAGTCTGGCTTCTGCTCCCTCCACCCCCCCACCAAAAGATGTGATTTTCTTGGCTGACCTGACAAGCCTCACATGTGCTCCCCATGCCAGGCCCAGTGCATAGTGAGTCGAAGTATCTGAAGGGAAATGCAGTCAAGGGCTCAGGTTCTTCTGGCTGGTCATGTTCTTTGCATATTTCCCTTCTTGGCCCAGGTACCTTCATCCCTAGGTCTCCTTAACTGGGGACTTTGGCTGAAGTCTTCTTCAAATGCGTCTGTCAAGGCCTTCTTATGGGTGGAAGTCAGTGGAGGAGGAAACTTACAAGACACTCTTCCCCACTCTGCCTTATTCAGTATTTTTGTACTCCTAGCTATCCTTACCTCCCCCCAGGGTCCCTATGGCCCATAAAACTGCAGGAGTCTTTTGTTTGGGGTCTCTCAACAGTGAGACAACCCCTATATCTGCCCTGATTCACCTGACTCTTGATGGGTGTGGCATTTCATGGGGGCAAACGGCATAGGGGGAAGTTGGTACTTTCTCTGATTTTAACCTCTTATACTATCAAAGTAAGTGATGAAAGACTTCATGGGGGCAAACGGCATAGGGGGAAGTTGGTACTTTCTCTGATTTTAACCTCTTATACTATCAAAGTAAGTGATGAAAGACTTCACTGTTACTTCCTCTTTGGCATGTTGGTTTAATTGGCTTCTTTAACCCCTAATGGCTCAGCCGAGCTCCTGACAGGTATTAACCCAGATTCCACCACTTCCTAGTTATGTAAGATTGGGCAAGTTACTGAACTTCTTTCCCAATCTTCAGCTTTCCTGCTGTAAAATAAATGTAATACTGTAATAATGTCTATTCCAGAGGATTGTTGGGAAGACTGTATGAGATGATGCATGTGGCCTGCATATAGTGAGGTTTTTAATAAATATTATTATAATATATACTATTCTGTAAGAATCTCACAGCCTTCTGGGGAGATTCAGCTGTGAACAATCATTCATTCAACATGCCTTCTGTACCTACTCTGTATCAGGCCCTGGCTGTAGAGAGATAATATGCATGTGTCCTTTTGGCTCTCAAAGAGGCTTGTAGTCTAGAGGGAAGACAGATGTGGCCCAGCTGAAAAAGAAGTATGTACAAGATGATACAAGAGCTTTTTCATTGGTGAGGATGTTTTGGCTGAAAGAAGTCAAAACCCAACTCAAATTGTTGTGAATTTTATTATTTCTCAGTTTATTATTGCATGCTACTGATGTTGAAGTCTGCTGCCCAGTGATGGGATCAAGGACCCAGATTCCTTCCATCTCTCTGCTCAACAAGATTGCCTTCATTCTAAGCCTGTTAGTAAGGAGGCACAATATCCAAGCATATTCAAAAATGATAATGTATAGAAGAAAAGATTTCATTCTGTATCTCCTTCTATGAGTGAAGAAACTTTTCCTGGAAGTCCACTAGACAACTTGTCTCATCTCATTGTCCAGACATGTGTTATGTGCCCATCCGGCAAAAATTGCTGCCAAGAAGAATGAGATTACCCTTAGAATCTGGAGCAGGGATGACACTAGCCTCTCTCAAAGCACAGGGATGCATGGGGAGGGGTGGAGACCTGAATCAAATGAAGGCTATGTTAGAAGTGAGGGCAGGATGCATGTTTGTCAGCAGCCAACTGTGTTCACTGTAGGCACCCAGGTGTGCATGGGGGAGTCAAGAAAAACTTATATGAGTTAGTACCCTGAACTGAGACTTGAAAGATGTAAACTTTGACAGGTAGATAATAAGGAGTGGATTGTTTTGGGTAGTAAAGAGTACAGTAAGCAGAGGGAAGAACAATTGCAAAGGCAAGGAAACATGATGTAGTATGGGACTTTTACTTCCTTCTAAGACAAAGTAACAGGAACTACATTTACTTTCCCATTTAGAACAACCAAAAAACCAAAGAAAATATATAAAACAACAGTGTTCAAGACACCGAACACCAGGCAACAAGGGATAGTGATCGCTGAGAAATGGGAAACTAACAAGATCACTCATGCAGTTGTTCCAGTTTACTGTTTTGAGAGAGTTTCTAGGTCATGGAACAGGGAGGATGTAAGATTACAGAGAAAATACTTTCATGTTTCTGCACAGTTAGGGATTTCTGAACAGATTTTGTTGGAACTTGGAATCTGACCCTAGAGCAAGTCTTACAAGTTAATTTATAACTGTATGGAGAGTAAGAACTCCTGAGAGATTTACCTAATGCCAGAGATACGTATTTATGTGTCAAGAGGGGATTAAACCTGGAGCTTGGAAACATCTCCAAATTGTAAATCTGGAAGACACTGGATTATTTTTTCCCTGGGGAGATTTATTTACATTCTAAAAGGTTAGAGCAAGATGTTTCCAAGGAGATTCTCAGATGTGGAGGGAAGGCAGCTCCCTCTTTCTCCTGTATACAAGTATAGGAAATTAATTTATCTGTGTTCCTTACCTATGGGGTGAGCTTGCCACTCACACAGGGAAAATTTTCATATCTGCTTCTCATCATGTTACTTTGGAGGCATGGGAGAGTGACACTGCAACGTTACTCTATTGATCTTGCTGTGAGTATAATAAGAAATATGTTTCTGGCCCAGAAGCCTCAATGTGCATTAAGGACAGCATTAATAAAGATGAATATTTAAAACATAACAGAGAAGGAACCCTGGCAGAAGTTGACAGACTTCTTAAGTTGAGGAGATGGAATTGAGAGTCTGGGGAGACCAAGGTGGCTAGAGTTTGCAAAACAAAGTGACAAAGGGGAAATACCTGCACAGAGGGAGAACCTGGATATTCACGGGAGCTTCTCTGTGAATAGGCAGCAGGTTATGGGTCAGTTCATGTGTGTGAGAAAACTACTCAAGGTGGTTGTAGGGGGGGAAGCAATTCAGAAAGATTAGAAAACAGTGCCTGGCACGAATACAGTTCCAGGAATGTTGTATATTCCCACAAGCCAGACTGGAAAAATTCATGGCTTATGGGGACATCGTGTTGAATACTCATAGTGGGGAATAATTAGTCCTAGATGGGAGTACCACTTGGGAGCTGCATAGCAAATCATAAAAGCAAGTCCCAATAAGATCAAACTGTTTCTGGTAACTAAACTGTATCCTAGACACAATTAATGAATATTTATATGAGTACAAAAATACCCAGCACCCAGCAAATTAAAATTCACAATGTCTGTCATTAAAACAAAGATTACCAGGCATACAAAGAAGGAAGAAAATATGACCTATAATGAGGAAAATATTTAATCAAAATGAATCTGGAATTGACATAGATATTAGAATTAGCAGACAAGTACATTTAAAAAATTATAATTACATTACATATCTTCAAAAATTTAAGCAGAGACATAGAAGATAAAAGAAAGACCCAAATTGAATTTCTAAATGAAACTTATAAGGCTTGAGATAAAAAATAATACAGTGTATTTATTGGTAGATTATACATGAAAAAAAAGATAAGTAAACATGAAGACTCAGCAATAGAAACTATCCAAAATGAAAACAGAGAGAAAAAATTATTTTTTTTAAATGGAAAGGGTATTAGTGAGCTGTGGGAGAACTTCAAGTAACTAATATACATGGGATTGGGAATCCCATAGGAAAGAAAGTGTTGGGGGTGGGGAACAAAAATATTCAAAGAAATAATTGCTGAAACATTTCCAAATGTAGTAAAAACTACAAACAAAATCTAAGCACAAGAAATATGCAGAAAGCTATATGAAGGTATGTAATCAAATTGCTCAAAACCAATGATAAAGTCAAAGTCTTAAAAGCAGAAGAGAAAAAGCCATGTTAAATATAGAGGAACAAAGATAAGAGTGGCAGCAAATTACTTGTCAGAAACAATGAAGGAATATAATATATGTTTAAGGAATTATAAGCACTTGGTATTGGGGGAGGGCATGAAGGGATGGACGGGGGCTGTGGCAAACGATATGTCTGCATAGGTTTGTTGAGATCAGATAATAAAAAGTGTTTGGTGCCCTATTACAGGTATTAGAATTTTTCCTGGAGATAACAGGGAGTCATTAAAGAATATTGGGCAGGAAAATGTCACTGGATTTGCATGTTAGAAAGATCACTCTAATGACATTGATTACACAGATGTATTAAGAAATGGATGAATGAATGAACGAATGAATGAGTGGAATAGGATGGTTTGGAAAGTTGAGAAACTGGAAGAAGGAAATGGAACCACAGGGAAGCTACTGTATTCATTTTATTTCATTTCATTCATTTGTTCACCAAGTATTTGTTAAGTCCTCCCATATACCAGACTTTAAGCCAGCTCCTTGAGATACTATGGTGAGCAAAGTAACTATTTCTATAAAAGGAATACAACTTTCTAAGTATGTTGTAGACATCTTTCCATGTCAATATGAGTAGATATTTTATTCTTTATAATGGCTGCATAGTATTCATTCATTCATTCAGCAAAACATTTATTGAATGTATTTTATGTGCTTGGCTTTGGGCTAGGCACCAAAGATACAGCAATGAATAAAAAGATTTCCTATGTTCATGATGCTTATATCCTAGTTGAGGGTGAGAATAGACATATACTAAATACATAAAGGTAAATATATGTACACTGTAGGGGTATACCAAAGAGCATCCCATTTGTACAGCCAAGATCTACTCTTCACCTTGGAATTCATCTTCGAGGACAATTTGTTGGAGGCCTGTTTCAATGTCATTCCTGGCATCTCTGAATTTTGTGTGATCAATAACCTCTTGATCATATATGTTACCATTAAGTATAGTTAGGAAAACGAAATAATTCAAGAAGATTTGAATTTCAGATTTATTGTTAAGATATAAACTCATTATCAAATATGAGCAAGCATTTTTTGAAGGGATAATTTCACTATTTGTTTATATATTGAATTTTTATCAGTTTATTGAAGTATAAATGTACATTTATTATTATAAGAGTAAAACAATTAGGGATGGTGGTCAAAGTTGTTAATTTTATGTAAAAAACAAACACTAAGTATTTTCAAATGGTTTCATAGGGAAATGGATTGACAGTTAATACAAATGATGTATTACCTACGTAATTTTAGTAATAGCATTATATCTATTTGTGTTAACAAATGGTTACAAAAATAGAAATTATTATTATGCTACTTATAACAGTAAGAGTAGTTGTAATAGTACTAATGATGAGGATGATTAGGCTGTATCATTATTCTAATCCTACTAGATCGTATGCTAGTATTGATAATATTAAACAAAATAATTTTTAAGAACTGCATTCAAGTTTCAGTTACTTAATTCTGTTTAGGCCATGAGTGTTTTATAAAAATAGCTTATTTAAGATTCTTCACATCTTGTGAGGATGGGTTAAAAGCAGAATGTTAACTTTGCCACCTCAAAATTTCACAGAGATGAAAGACTCTCTAATCATGTTTTACGATATCCATGAAAAATAATCTTCAATCAAGACATATTAAAGAATACAAAAAAAAAATAAAATGTTAGAGAAAAATGAGGTACCTAAACACATTTTGTTTGCATAACTAGTCTAGAGACACTCTGTTAGAATCCTTTCAGAAAATGATTCCTTATAGTTATGAGTCTATGAAGGCTAAAGACTTAAATAAAGTAATTGTTAAAATGATTGTTATAGCCTGCTTACAATTTTCAGTAGTTAAATATGAAGAATATTTGAGGTATGCATATAAATCTTAGATAAAAGTTCCTTCTAGAAAACATATTACTGAAAATCTCTTTTTCTGAATTATAGTATCTGCTTTGAACACAAAGGCAATAACAGCATTAAATGTACTACTTTTGTAAATCATATATCAGACATTTGGGCATGCAGAGACAACCAGATGTCTTTTAAAGTTTGACAGTCTGGTGGATTAATGATAAATTCAACTTTGTTTCTTTGTACTAGCTTGCCAAAAGATGTCAGGTCTCTCATAGCCAACAACATAGTGAATTTGATTGAAGAAATATTTATAAATAGAAAACGAGAAAAGAAATTATCATGTGATTGACATTAACAATAGAACAGACATGGTGAAGGTGATGTGTGATTCAGGAATCACAGTCACTGTTTTCTTCATAACCTTTAGTTATGTGTTCAGAAAGTAATTACAGCACCAAAGAATATAATAGGATTCCTGAACTATAAGCAGGAGATGGTGGGCCACTGTCAACATTCTTCAGCCAAAGACAACCTTCATGACCTGTAAGAAATTTTTGAACTACCTTGTCAAGGACTTACACAAGATGTTCAAACAGGATGGAATAGGAACGATTACATTTGGCAGACGAAAATATCAACCTAACAGTATTTGCTATCAGTCAAAGGGTTGCTTGAAGAGAAAGTAGTTTGTTTTTAGAACCCACTGAAGAAAAATGATCAGTATAAAGTATATTGCATATGTAAATATTTCTCTTTTTTTTAAAATGTTTATTTATTTTTGAGACAGAGACAGAGCATGAGCGGGGGAGGGATAGAGAGAGAGAGGAAGACACAGAATCTGAAGCAGCTCCAGGCTCCAAGCTGTCAGCACAGAGCCTGATTGGGGGGCTCAAACTCATGGACTGTGAGATCATGACCTGAGCCGAAGTTGGACGCTTAACTGACTGAGTCACCCAGGTGCCCCTCGTGTGCAAATATTTCTTATATAATACCTTACATAATTCTTCCAGCATTTGACTAGGGAGAAGGTGCTGATACAGGTGCTCATGCAATAAAAACTGAGATACAGGGGAGCCTGGGTGGCTCAGTCAGTTAAGCGTCCAACTTCAGCTCAGGTCATGATGTCACAGTTTGTGGGTTTGAGCCTTGCGTCAGGTTCTGTGCTTACAGCTCAGAGCCTGGAGCCAGTTTCAGATTCTGTGTCTCCCTCTCTCTCCCCCTCCCTCACCCACACTCTGTCTGTCTCTCTCTGTCTCTCAAAAGTGAATAAATGTTAAAAAAATTAAAAAGAAAATAAATAAAAACCGAGATACAAATGGAAAGTCAGAGCTCTTATTTTTAATCTTAAAAGAAAGTTACATTATTTTGTTGCCATATTTCTAGATACAGGGTTTAAGAACATATTTAAAAAAAATTAATTCCAATATAGTTAAAATACAGTGTGATACTAGTTTCAGCTGTACAATCTAGTGACTCAGCAATTCGATACATTACTCAGTGCTCATCATGGTAAGTCTACTCTTGATCCTCTTTACTTATTTCACCCCCACCTGGTGACCATCAGTTTGTTCTTTACCGTTAAGTGTCTGCTTTTTAGGCTTCTCTCTTTTTTCTTTGTTTGCTTTCTGTTTCTTAAATTCCACATATGAGTGAAATCTTGGTATTTGTCTTTCTCTGACTTATTTCACCTAGCATTATACCCTCTAGACCAATCCATGTTATTGCAAATGGCAAGATTTCATTCTTTTCATGGCTGAGTAATATACACACACACACACACACCACTTCTTTATCCGTTTATTTATTGATGGACATGGGCTGCCTCCATAATTTGGCTATGGTAAATAATACTGTAATAAATATGGGTGCATATATTTTTTCAAATTAGTGTTCTTATATTCTTTGGGTAAATACCCAGTAGTTGAATTATTGGATCATATGGTAATTCTATTTTTAAGCTTTTGATGAACTTCCATACTGTTTTCAACAGTATCAGTTTGTGTTCCCATCAATGATGCATGAAGGTTTTTTTCCTCTACATCCTTGACAATGCTTGTTGTTTGTTATGTTTTTGACTTTAGCCATTCTGACAGGTGTGAGGTGATATCTCATTGTGGTTTTGATTTGCATTTCCCTGACAATGAGTGATGTTGAGCACCTTTTCATGTGTCTGTTGGCCATCTGTATGTCTTCTTTGGAAAAATGTCTGTTCATGTCTTCTACCTATTTTAATTGATTTATTTGTTGGGTTTTTTTTTTTTTTTCAGTTTTGAGATGTAGAAGTTCTTATATGCTTTGGATTCTAACCCTTTATTGGATATGTCATTTGCAAATATCTTCTCCCATTCAGTAGATTATCTTTTAGTTTTGTTGATTGTTTTCTTTGCTGTGCAGAACCTTTTTATTTTGATGTAGTTCCAGTAGTTTATTTTTGCTTTTGTTTCCCTTGCCTCAGGAGACCTATCTAGAAAAATGTTGCTATGGCCAAAGTCAGAGAAATTACTCCCTGTGCTCTTTTCTAGGAATTTTATAGTTTCCATTCTCATAGTTATGTCCTTAATCCATTTTGAATTTATTTTTGTGTATGATGTAAGAAAGTGGTCCAGTTTCATTCTTTTGCATGTAGCTATCCAGTTTTCCCAACATCATTTGTTGAACAGATTGTCTTTGTCCTGTTGCATATTCTTGCTTCCTTTGTCAAAGAGTAATTGACTGCATAATTGTAGGTTTATTTCTGGGCTCTCTATTCTGTTCTATTGATAGATGTGTCTATTTTTGTGCCAGTACCATACTGTTTTGATTACTACAGTTTTGTAGTATATCTTGAAATATGCGATGATACCTCCAATTTTGTTCTTTTTCAAGATTGCTTTTGCTATTTGAGGTCTTTTGAAGCTCCATACACATTTTAGGATTGTTTATTATTGCTCTGTGAAAAAAGCTGTTTGTATTTAGATAAGGATGCATTCAATCTGTAGATTGCTTTGGGTAATATGGACATTTTAACATTATTTACTCTTCCAATCCACAAACATGGAATATGCGTCTTTAATTTTATTACTTTTGCCCTTCCCACTTTTTTTTTATTCTTGCTTATAGTCTTTTCTTTCCACTGAAAGAGTCCCCTTTAACATTTCTTGTAGGACTGGTTTAGTGGTCATGAATTCGTTTAACTTTCACTTGTCTGGGAAATTATCTATATTCCTTCTATTCTGGAGGGATAGTCTTGCTGGATAGGATCTTGTTGGCTGCAGGGCTTTTTTTTTTTTTTTTTTTTTTTTTTTTCCTGCTGAAAAATCAGCTGATAGCTTCATAGGGTTTCCCTTGTATGTAACTGTTTTCTTTTCTCTTGCTGCTTTAAAATTCTCTTTATCACTACTTTTTGCCATTTTGATTACTATGTGTCTTGGTACAGACCTCCTTGGGTTGATTTTGCTGGGGGCTTTCTGTGCCTCCTGGATCTGAATTCCTGTTTTATTCCTCAGCTTTGGGAAGTTTTTAGCTATTATTTCTTCAAATAAATTTTCTGCCCCCTTTTCTCTTTTCTTCTTCTGCTGGGATCCCTGTAACATGAATATTGTTACACTTCATGGTATTCTTGAGTTCCCTAAGTCTATATTAATATTTTATTATTTTTTTTCTCTTTCCTGTTCAGCTTCATTGCTTTCCATTACTCTGTGCTCCAGGTTGCTGACTTGTTCTTCTGTTTCCTCTAGTCTACTATTTATTCCCTCTAATGTATTTTTAATTTCAGTTATTAAATTCTTCATCTCTGATTGATTCTCTTTTATGTTTTCTCCCTCTTTGTTAAAGGTCTCAGTGAGGTACTCCACTCTTTATAAGTCCAATGAGTATTTTTATGACCATTACTTTAGATTATTTATCAGATGTATTACTTATCTCTGTTCCATTTAGCTTTCTTGCTGTGATTTTGTCCTGCTCTTTCATTTGTTACATATTCCTGTCTCCTCATTTTGTTTAACTCTCTGTGTCTGTTTCTATATATTAGAAATGTCCACTCCATAAGGACAGAGTTTTAAAGTGATTGTGTGAAATAGTAAAGCATGCAAAACATTGGAAATATCAGATATCAGCAAGGGCAACAATCTTACAAGAGCTTCTGAAATTGTTCAGAAAGCATCTTTCTCAGGAAATACCCAATCCAACCAATTTAGGATTGGTTCAATGACATATGTCACCATTTTCAACCAAACCTTCAAGTCCAGAAGTTGAGATAAGTCTTTGTTAGAAAAGAAGAAAAACCTTGGTGGCGACGTCACTATCAGCAGTGGCCTAAATGGAAGAGCTTGACCTCAAATACCACCTCAGTTAAAAATGAGATCCCTTTAGTATTGCAAATGTGCAGCACAGTTACTGTAAGATCCAATAAATGATAATTCTTTTACTATAGTATCAAACTTTAAAAATATGACTACCATTTTTTAATAACATAAAAAATAATTTAAAAAATTTTTTAGAGAGAGAGAGAGCACAAGTCGGGGAGAGGGTCAGAGGGAGAGAGAGAATCTTAAGCAGGCTCCACACTCAACACAGAACTTGATGAGGGGCTCAATCCCATGACCCTGGGGTCATGACCTGAGCCGAAATCAAGAGTTGGACACTCAACTGACTGAGCCATCAAGGAGCCCCGGGAAAAATACTTTTCAGATGGTTTCATATTTACTGTTTAGCCCAGGAGTTCATTTTATGTTGGTTTGAGCCAAATATTAGTTTTAATAGATAAAAATGACAATGGTTTGGACTGAGATAGTGATATTGAAGAGTGAGAAATTTTTAGATTCCGAATACCTTTCAAATATTAGAACTGATAATATTTGTTGGTAATTGGGTGTGGGATATGACAGAAAGAGGGAGTCCTGGATGACGAAGTTTTCTGGCTTGAGCAATTGGTTGTTAAATAGAATTGCCATCCCCTGAGAAAAAGAAGACTGCAAAGAGATATTTTGGATTAAGAGTGTGAAATGATAGATGCAATAGTTGGTTCTGAATACATTAAGTCTGAGATTTTTAACTGCATTCTCAGCATCTCTGCTTGACTGTCTTGATGTCTCCAATCAACATGTCCCAAATGGAATTATTCATCTTCTTAAACTTGCCTTATCTGATGTCTTCCCCATATCAGTTGATGGCAACTTCATCTTTCCAGCACAGACCACAAATCTTAAAGTTGACCCTGATTTTCCTCTCTCTCCCTCTGTCATACCCTCTCCCTTTCTTTCTCCCCTTTTCCTCCCTCTTCCTTCCTTCCTTCCTTCCTTCCTTCCTTCCTTCCTCTTTCCTTCCTTCCTTCCTTCCTTCTTTCCTTCCTTCCTTCTACACATCCAATCTGTCAGAAATCTTGTGGTCTCTACATTTAGAATTAAATCCATAATTTGGTCAATTCTCACTACCTCAGTTGCCAAAATGTTGCTTCCTAGCCACCAACATCCATCTCCAGAATACTACAGAGGACTCCTAAATGGTTTCCTTGCTTTACCTTCCTCCTCTACAGCCTATTTTCAACATGGCCATTAGAACTGTATTAAAACATAAACAGATTACTTTTTCACCTCTCTTGGGTCTTTGTCCAGATGTCATCTTCTCAAGGAGGTCTATCCTATCTGTCGTGCAAAAAGCAACCTTGCACGCATATCCTTGCCTGCCACACACTCCCTCCTCCTTACTCTCTTCTAGTTTTACTATTATGGTAAGACTTTCCTTCTTTTTAACATACTTTGGAATTTATTTGAATATATTTTAAATGTATTCTGTGTCTCCTTCCACAAAACTATAGTGTGATTCCCAAGGACTAGGATTTTTGTCTATTTGTTCACTGAGGTATTCCAGGTACTTGGAACTGGGCCTGGCACACAGTAGGTTTTCTATAAGTACCGAATATTGAACACTGGGCCTGACTCTCCCCAAACACTAATGTCTTTATTCAGGGTGACATGTGACATGTGAGCAGTCCAGGCTATTAATTTGATTCCCCTTCAAATGGATAGTTTTTAGAAAATTTATTGTGTGCTTAGAAGGGAGGCTGAATTCTTCAGGGCTGTATGTAGGAAGGACAAAAAACAGAAATGGGGCTCAAACTTTCCTTTCTTATTCCAGGAAATTCAGTTCTAGCCCTGAATGTATCCAAAACAATTCAAAACCAAATCTCTGGAGTTATACTCACCTCCTTTAGCACACATCTTTCACTCAAGCATACCCTCTGGGGGTCTCACTGTGCCTACTCCAAGTGGGAGGATTTTTGTTTGCTATATCCAGTATCCTCCCTAAGAGTCCATCTGGCAGGTAGAAAATTTTCCATTTTGGAAATTAGAAATTGGTGGTCTAGGCAGCTAGCGTGTTTCTGAACTTAGTCACAGATCTAGTCTTTCAGGGTAGCCTGTTTAGTCCGATCACTTGAAAAGCCCTAATTTGCTTTTTCCAAACTGCTTGCTCTGAGATCTCCTGCTTCGTTTCACTGTAGGTCTCAGCAGAAAATAATAATAGCTGTGAGAGGTGTCACTGTGCTTGAGAAGGAAAGACACTCCCTATACCCTATGTTTTTCTCAATGACAGAATGTTCTTGTCAGTTTATCTCATCTTTTTGGAAATATATTATCTCATTTCTCCTCTTCCACAGGTGCTCAAGCTGGGAACTTCTTTTAAACTATTTTACTCATTATCAAATCTACTTTACATCTTCAATAAATTGTTGCTCCTAAAAAGGTTTGAGATAGAATCCAATGTTAACTGGAGTGATTTCTGTATTAATTCTTTTTTCTTGTAAAAATGGGGCATTGTGAATAAAATTGTTTGAAGAGTGAAACGGGTTTCATGATAGGCAGGTGACACATTTTCTCCATTTGTAAAAAGAGGGTGAAACCTTCTTCCCTAAAGCTTAGAATTATTTTGAAGCTCACATGAGATGAAATAGCAAATGGGTTTAATGATAATCTTTTCCATTTTGTAGTGGAGATTCTCTGCTCACCTGGAAGGAAATCAGTACAGGGAATAGGAATATTTATTCTAAACAGGACTTGAGGAGGGAAAGGGGAGTGGTTTTAACTCCTTTGTTTCTGGGGGAACTAACTGACCACTTTGTTTCTTTTCGTTGAGGTTGAAAGGACCCTAGAGTGCGGGGGGGGGGGGGTGTCACTTGGATACTATGGGGATAGGACAGCCAGAGCATAGGGGTCCCCAGGGAGACCCTGTGGACCCTGTCATACTACTGCCTGCCATCTGCCCACCTCCTACCTCAGGCTCAGAAAGATGGAGTCTGGTAGGGGAGACCAAGAAGGGACACTCATAAACTTCAGGAGTCTGAACATCATGTTATCAGAAGGAGAAAAGAGATTCCTAACCCCCATTTTTTTCCTCTTTCACCTCTCATAGATCTCCAACCTCCCTTATTTCTCACCAACCTTCTATATGGCTTTTACCAGCTCTTTTTTTTTCTTATGAATGTTTAGTCACACACAAAAAATTGAAAGTAGCAAAAAAGCTTGGGACTGGTTAAAATGTTTCCAGGTACTTGTCTTTCAAGAGGTGCCCTCCAGGGGAAATTCCAGTAAACTCCTGTTACTGTCATTATTTTCTGTGAATAATCACCCATCTTCAATCATTACATTATTTTTTCAATCCACATTTCACTGGCTCTGGCTTCTAACTGTTAATTTAGGTTGTCAACCCCTGTGAATTATGAGAGGGGCATTATATGCCCTTTTGAACAAATTTTTGTTCTTTTAATATTTTTAGGTTTATTTACCTATTTTGAGAGAGAGAAAGACCAAGCAAGGGAGGGGCAGAGAAAGGGCAAGAGAGAATCCCAAGCAGGCTCTGTGCTGATAGCAAATGTGGGATTCAAACTCACAAACCATATGACCATGACCCACGCCAAAACCAAGAGTCGGATGCATAAATGACTGAGCCACCCAGGTGCCCCAACTTTTGAATAAATTCTAATCAGTGTAGTTCATTGCTTGCTCTTTCTTTTCCTTCCTTCTTTCCTTCCTTCTTTCCTTCCTTCTCTCCCTCTCTCCCTCCCTCCCTCCCTCCCTCCTTCCTTCCTTCCTTCCTTCCTTCCTTCCTTCCTTCCTTCCTTCCTTCCTTCCTTCCAACACTGTGGAGTTTAAGAATCCTATCCTTAAGGGTTCACTTAGAGGACAGCATCTAGAAGACCCTGTTTAGACGAGAATCAGTTCTCCTATGAAGAGAACCTGACAGGAAGCCAGGGAATGAATCAAGGGAGAGAGAAAATGAAAAGAAATTTTGTCTTTAGAATCATTAGGAGTAAGGTTTATGATATGGGGAGGAGTGTGTGTGTGTGTGTGTGTGTGTGTGTGAAATGAATTATCCCACTGGACTTAAGGTATGTAAGAGTACAAAAAATAAAGACAGGAGACCCCTCCCCTACTCACTGAGGGCAGGTAGCTGTGAGAAGGCAACAAGAGGAACAGGGAAACTTTTTCTGGAACTCCAGCTGGGCCTGCTTTGGGAAAACAAAGACCATATAGCTTTTTTTTCCTTATATGTTTCTTTTCCTTGTTTCTACTCTCCTAACTTGGTAGGTCTCCTCAAAAGAGCTGAGGGTGTTGTACCAAACCTGAGATTTGGCTTTGAAAAGTTACTACCCATTTTTTTCCTCTATCTTACTTTAAATTGAGATAATCAGCTTGTGTCTCCTTTTACCCAAAATCAATCACGAGGTTTCTTTCTGACTTCAGACCAATGGACAGAAAATTAAACTTCCTAATTCACCCCAAGTACAAAGCAATTAAGAGATAAAAAGGGATTAGAATTTTGAAAATCACAGGAGCCCAATCTGACTCTTGCTCTAAGCTAAAAACATTTGAAATAGCCCTTTCATCCTGAAAGCGGTTTGTAGGAATGTTTTCCCTCAGGTTAACTGAATGTCTTACTGTCTCATTTCTTCTAGGGATTCTCCTTAGAGCATGGTTTATAGTACTTTGCAAAGGGTTTTTATCACCAGTTTTCGGTATTTTTAAAGGTACCATGGTGTAGACTTCTGTCAACTCCCTGTTTCTCTTGTTATGCTGAGACATTAAGGGAGGAAGTGATTGTGTTGAAGGGAAGGGACTAGATTCACTGCTCTGGGACCTCTGTGTAATCTGTACCTAGACCTGAAATCAGGCCATTGGAACTGAGAGCTGAGATTTCTAAAGGAATGAGAGTATGAAATGATAAAAGTTCATGAAATTGGACTTCTGGTTTCTGGTCCAGCATCCAGCATGGAAGGAGCTTGGAATGGCTACTCCTATCTTTATAACAA
Organism: Cryptoprocta ferox; assembly: GCA_028646485.1. Lineage (NCBI taxonomy): Eukaryota > Metazoa > Chordata > Mammalia > Carnivora > Eupleridae > Cryptoprocta > Cryptoprocta ferox. The sequence continues at coordinate 134,495,710 of CM053567.1, forward strand.
CCAAAAAATGTGGAACTGAAAATTAACAACTCTTCTTTGATCTCCACAGAGATTTTGGCCACAGGGAAGACTTCTGCCCCCAAATTTGAGAGTCATACAGGTGCATATAGAGAATCACAATTAACCAGAGAAGAACCCACAAATAGAAACCTCTACAGGAACTAATACTGGGGTAGAAAACTGAAAGTATAATTAGTGAATTCCTGGAGGCTCAGTATGGACAATTTAAGAGTTAAAACTCCAGATCTAGGCTTAGGGGCTCCCCATCTTTTGTGAGTTTTACCTCTAAGAGTTCAAACACATTCTCACAGTCAAGATAGAAGAAATTCCCTTATACTTCAGTAGGGGGAATAGCCATTTGAAATATGCTTAAGCATTCTGTTCTTAACAAGGTCTGTATCAAGGGAAACTATTTCACCAGACCTAACCGATTAGGGGAAGGGAAAAAGCAAATTCAGCCCTTTTGTAACCTTGCTGTCTGACTGTAGGGAGGAAAAAAGCAAAACTGAGAAATATTTGTGAAGGTCTCAGCCTAAGGGGACAGGCTCACTAAATAAAAGGCTAAGACCTAATCATAGGACTATAGAATGCTTTCTATTCCCTCATACTTTACCACAATTTCAATAAGATGGAATAATAATGTATAATAATGGAATTTCAATGGAATGACCTGCACATCTCAGATATTATTTAGAAGAAATCTCTAAGGAAATGTAAAGACAACAAGGGCTTCCAGAAACAAGGATACCAGAGGCAGTTTTAGCCTCTGACACTTACAGCTTCAGAAAACATTAATTCTTAGCTAGATAAACAAAACATCACATGAAAAGCCTATTTACTATAATTCTTTTTACCCAGTACATCATGTCTAGCTTTCAACCAAAGATTACAAGGCATACAAACAGACAAAAAGCCAAAACAACACAGAATTTGAAGAGACAGAGTAAGCATCAGGATCGGTCTCAGATATGGCAGAGATTTTAGAATGATCAGATCTAGAATTTAAGACAGCTGTGATTCAAATGCTAAGGGCTCTAAGTGGGCAACATGCAAGAACAGATGGGTAATAATAATGTCCAGGATTTGGTGGTATTAGAGGAAGGGATAGGGAAAAGTATGTGTGTTCCATCTTTGAAGTGGAAGACTTAACTATAATTAAAAAAAAAGTTTATTATATTTCTCTTCATTGTCAGTTTCCTCTGAGCTTCTGTATATTTATTTCTATTTCTTTCTTGAGTTTTAAAGACTTTCCTCAGAGGTATGATCACTGACTGGCTGTCTATTCTTTTTAAGATTAAGTACTATAAAACTTGAAGTTATGTCAGGGAGAGAGGTGTGACCAGTCACTCACTGTAAGGTTATTGGGCAAGGATCTAGCGATTCTTGGGGGAGATGATGTAAATGTATTGAATACCCACATATATAAGGTCTTTTCTCTTAGGATTATCCTTTCTTTCTTTTTCTTTCTTTCTTTCTTTCTTTCTTTTTTCTTTCTTTCTTTCTTTCTTTCTTTCTTTCTTTCTTTCTTTCTTCTTCTTCTTCTTCTTCTTCTTCTTCTTCTTCTTCTTCTTCTTCTTCTTCTTTTCAGAGAGTCATCCTCAAATATATTGCTTGGGGCTAAACCTGGCATTATAGTACCTGACAACTTCACTTAATCTGTCTGTTTTTGGCATAGCTACTCACCCTGTTCTGGGTTATGCTATAGTTCCCATGTCTAGTGCAGGGTGAAGGTAGGGAACTCTTTTCTGGTCATGTTCATCAGACCACAGAGGTGACAGCTAAGACATTCATTGTTCCTGTCTGCACAGTGTCGGGAGACAATTCTCTATTAATCATGGTTTTTAAATTCTCCCGTCTTGTGAGCAGAGGCATTAACAGCTTTTTTAATGGATGATCTTTTCAAGGATGTTTATATAGCAAGCAGCTTTGGAAGATAGAGATGGGATCTCTTACCAAAGGAGAGAGACTTGTTTGCTGCACGGTATAATAAAGGCAATGTCATTTTCCAGGGCAAAGGTTGGGCAGGTTTTCTTGAAGCCTTTTTAACATATTGGGGGTTCCTAAACTTGAGAATCCTCAGCTGTGTTGCATGTGCAGCACATTCACTTGTGCCGTTTCGTGTAGTCCCAGTGGGACTTAAGGGACAAGGTAAAAACAATGTGAACATGAAGATCATGCTGCCTGCTGTGCTGGGAGTAGTAACATCATTTGCCTCTGACCCACGAGACTTTTGTTTTCTGCTAGCATGAGTGGAACTGTGAACATTTAACTTGTAAGCTTTTACAACTAGATTAAAATCTCAGGTGCTCAATTCTGTGATTTTCCGGTGCTACAATACCACTTATGGGACTCGGGAATATTTATGAGCTTGCCACTGATTCTGTCTTCCCCTGTACCTCATGCGGTTCTAGTTCTGGTCCTACTGTTAGAAGACTGGACTGGATCCTGCTACTCTGGGACCCACAATCTATTTTCCTTCCCTAGTTTGGGAATATCTCTTTTAAATATGGAGAGAAATCCTTCTTTTTTCATAGTTCTTCAAGTTGCCCCTTCTACTTTCATAAATTCCCAGATCATAAAGATTTAGGTTTTGCAAAACAAAAGTCAAAATGTCTTCCGGTACTTTTCAGCTTCCAACCCTACCACTCAGCTCTTCTGAGACGAAGAGCAACCTCTCAGATGTTTGACAAGTGTAAAACAAGAAGGGAAAATACAGGGAGAAAAAGACTCACATGAATTACTATCTGAAAGTGTTATTCAGTCACATTTAATCTGTGTTTGACAAGTGTCTCCAGTTCTCACTGAACACTCTTTATCACATTGCCAGAATCCAAGGAACCCTCCCACCTCCTGCCAAGTTTTCCATAGGGGTTTAGTAATTCTATAATAATTTTCAAAAGTCTGTATAGGGAAAGAAACAGGAACAGTGATGAACACTTTGCCACCCTCCCAGATTTCCACAGCCACTTCCTTCCTGCTTTATTCCCAGTAAGGTTTGTACTAAGGGATATAAATTCTCTAGAGGCCACACAGGGCCCAAGCTTGATAGATCCTGGAACAGTTAGAGCCATCAGATCTCTTCCAGGAGAGTGGAGTCCTCTGAAAATAGGACAAAGCTAGGAGCAGGAAGCGGGTGAAGGGCACTGCTGTTGGGTTTTTTTTCTTTTTGGAAAACAAAAAATGGAATGAGGAATGGATGATACAGTGGTGTTTAGGTTTATTTGGCAGACTGAGGAGGGGAACTATGGAGACATGATCCACTGAATTTGAGCAGTGTGGGACTAGGAAGGTTGAAGAGAGAAGAATTACCAATCTTTCATCTGCCCCTTGGGGAGGTGACCTTTGACCCTAATCCAGGAAGAAAATGGCAGTAGGGAGGTCATGCCTATAAGTCAGATAGAGCTGGAAAAACAAGTGTGTAAATGAGAGTTGGGAGGAGGATGTTAAAGGGCTTATAGTTATGTTATTTTTATGTCTCTCAACTGGTCCTGTGACTTTCCTGAAGAAATCCTGTTTGACATTAGGCTTTAAAAATAAGCTAATGTTTTACCTATTATACTTCAAATGGAGACATTTAATAAATTCACTAAATTTGGATATGTAGTGAAGAACTCTTTGGTCTATGTTTGGAGAAAAGTTATTATTTCAGTATTTTGACAGTTAAAACAAACATTAATTCGTCCTGAGCTGTTTTACCTGAGTCTCAATTTCTAGATTATCCTGTGGCTATTGAAAGATAATTTTCCCTTGGGGACACTGCATTTGAAGTGATCAGATTTCACTACCTTTACATATATCCACCTCTGACCTCTAACCTGTGGGCAGAAAATTGGTTTCCCTAATTGAGCTTGCCTACAGAGAAAGGAAAGGGCTAATATTGGTATATGATTAAGAAGGTAAAATGAAAATTCTTCATGAGTCTAATCTAAATCCCTTCTTTTGACTAAAACATTTGATTATTTCTCATCTTTTTGATAGATTATGGGAATATTTTCCAGGTTTGGTTGATGTCTAGTTAGTCTTTCTCAGTGTGGGTCATTGAGAGGAAAGAAGGTGTAATTAAAATCATAATTTGATTTTGGCTCTTGTCATTAATGTAACTCTTCCTAGTGGTCCCAGGCTTCTTGCTCCCTATCCTTCCTCTCTGGGTGTTGATTCTCCTGCTTTGTCCAGGTCCACGGTTCCTACCTCTGTTGTAACATAATTCTCATGCATTTTTTATGGCAACAAAATATATCCCTTCACTCTGTCCTAACTCATTCTGCTCCTCACTAGGAATACAGAAAGGAAGAATAGAAGCAGGAAATTGGGGAAGAAAAATCCTGTTTTGCCTTTCTAGAATATCTGGATATTATAGATTTCCTCCTGAGTCATATCCAGAGAACCTAATGGAGAACCAAGTGCTAGCAGACACGAGAGGCTGTGGCAGGGGCAGAAACATGAGAAAAGGGATTTCATTCTTAGGGGGCTATATTAGTCCACTAGGCCTATCATGATAAAACGCTACAGACTAGGAGGCTTAAACAATGGAAATATATTTTTCACAATTCTGGAGTCTGGAAGTCCAAGATCAAGGTGTCAGCAGGGTTGATTTCATTTGGAGGCCTCTCTCCTTGGCTTGTAGCTGGCCATCTTCTTCTTCTGTCTTCATATGGTCCTTTCTCAGTGTGCCCACATTTTCTCTTTCTATGTCCTAATCTCTCTTCTTATAAGGACGTCAGTCATATTAGATTAGAACTCACCATGTGACCTCAATTTTATCTTGATTAACCTATTTAAAGGTTTTTTTTTCTCTAAATATAGTCATGTTTTAAGGTACTGGGAGTTACGACTTCAATATGTAATTTCAGAGGAATACAATTCAGTGCATAAATGGGGGTTGGGAATGGGGGTTGGGGATGGGGGTTGGGGATTGGGGATGCAGCTTCCTTTGTTGGTTGGTTGAAGGATAGAAATTCACCTGTCTGGGGCCTGGGATGTTTTATAACCTTAAGTTTTATAGTCTCAGCCCTTCTACCAGCCAATTTAAGAGCTTTCAGTTACACATGTACTACATATACCTTAAAAATATTTGTGAAAGAAAGGTGAGGAGAAGTAAATGTATATCCATCAAATAGTACCCTCTTAAAAGGAAAAGGACTGAGCTGATAGATCAGATAGGATGATTTGGGGTGAATTTTTTTCTTACAATGCTAAAAAGATACATATCTTTTTCTCTACTGTCCTTTAAAATAGAGATTACTGGAGAGCACAATGACTTGTATCTTGGAGGTGTGAATTGATATTTTGGTTGTTTTAAAGCAGTGGTTCTTTCTACCTCTAGAGATTCTCACTTAATTTCCCTGGGAATCCCTGGTACTGGTATTTTAAAAGATCTCCCCTGCTATATTAATGTGTAACTAGAGTGGAGGACCAACAAAAAATAGCCCCTTTGATTCTCTACTTTCATCTCAGAGAGCAGCATGCAGACTTCTAGAATCTGGAAGGGGAGAAAATCTCTCCACTAGAACGCCAACGAAGAAAAGACCCGTGCATAACCCAGAGGGATTCTATGTTTTCTTTTCTTTTTTTCTCTTTTTTTGTGATATACTGAAGACCCACCTTGGACTCAAGGGACACAAATTTGGTCTTCTTCAGGGTGGTTGAGCAAAACGTAAAGGTAAGAATAATTGGGATTTACAAACATGAAACGTGTTTTGTTATTCTTATTAAATATGTAAAATGTCCCCTTTCCCACTTAGTACAGGTTTACAGACATGTTGCTGAGGGTATTTTGCTTATCCCTTGGAAGGAGACATTCTCTCCTATTCCATGTTTCCAGCTGTCTGAAGGAGGGATGAGTGACAGCACCCCAGATCTGTGGTGAAGGAAGATGAGAGGAAGCTCTTGATCTCCAAATAGAATTCCTGTGTCTAGCTGGGGTGTTTCTAGCTGGTATATTGTATACCTTCCTTCCAAGATCTGTACAGAAGCTAGAGATGTCCTGAGCCACCTGGACACACTGAGACATTGGAGAAAACAGATCCATGAGGTCAGTGAAGTTTGTGACAAGAGAAGAAAGGGGGATGGAAGAATTTTGTTTGGGAAAGAACAGACTTGATTTCACCAGAGGGCTATATGATTTCTCCTCTGATAGCAGCACCTGGACCTTTAGTTTTAAGAGCTAGCAGGGTTTGGGTGCCTCCCTTGGGGAAGTAAGCCAGGACTACAGCCCAATATCTAAGACAAAAGACATGTTGCACTCAGATATCAATTCTGAAGGAGTATAACAGTTTTTTATTCTTATAATAAGAATTCAGATAAGTGAGTGGGACAGGACAAAAGACACCTGATGTTTTCCTTCATCTCTTCTCTGAAATAGGAACTTTCTTACATGCGGAGAGTCAAATAAGCTTCTTTTTAGTTTTTTTTTTTTTTTTTTGCTTTTAAACGTTATTTTACTTTTGCATCCATTTTCGCTCTAGTGTTTTTCAAGACTTATATGTCCTTTAAAGTTTGTTTAGTTTGAAAAGGTGGTTGTTTATAATTCTGGAAATAAATTTGAACTTTGAAATTAAAAGGCCTGGTGTATTGATCATGACATATCCCTGATGACCTCCACTTGAGGCTCTGCAGAGCTCATCACAGCACAGTCTGGAGCAGGAGAAACCTCTGCATTCAGCAAAGGAGGGAGTTTTGCACAGGGGGCCCCTGTCCATGATGTTTCCCCCTCTGGAAGTACAGAGATAGAGAATTGGGATCCTCGAGAGAGTTTGAATGTGAAATGGTGATTGCACGTATGTAACTTTGAAATTTTAAAACATTCTGTAAGAATCAAGCTCCCATTCAAAATGTGTGAAATTCACAATGGGGGATGTTTCCCAGGTAAATTTGTTGCTTATTTTGAGTTTGAATTTATCCCCTATTCCTGCTATCTCTGCCTGAAGTGTTCTTGGGGCTCAGATTACCCCATAGGGCTTGGATAGTAGTATTCCCCCCCTTCAGGGATTGGCCCAAAGATTTTTTCCTCCAAGTTTATGGGTAGGGAAAATGCAGTGAAATGGTACTGATGCTGCCTATCCCCTTAATCTAAAAAATTAATTACTATTTTTATGTGGCCATTTTGACAAATTCGTCATAACTTATGGGACATTTTAGTTTAGCCTAAAGCCAAACTATTAAATTTTTACAGTTTTCACCCCACCCCTCTAACCTATCCAAACCCTAAGCCTTTATCCTTTCCTTCACACTATTCTATCACTTCCCTGGGTTATCATGAAGAAACGTCTGCATATAGTGCTGGTTAATTAAAAAAAAGAACTGTTTGGGGGCACCTGCTGTAGCTCAGTTGGTTAAGCATCCAACTTTTGATTTCAGCTCAGGTCATGATCTCAGGATTGTGAGATCGAGCCCTGCTTTGGGCTCTGTGCTGAGCTTAGAGCCTGTTTGAGATTCTCTCTCTCCTTCTCTCTCTGCCCACTCTCTCACTCTCTTAAAAAAAAAAAAAAGAACTCTTCTATCATTTTGACTTGGTTAGTTGGGTAGTGCCAAGTTGTCTGCATTCAATGTCTTGTTTCCATCCTCACTACAAACTTTAGTCCCCAGGGTTTGTGCAGGGATGCCACCCTGCCTTCCCTAAGGACTGTCACCAGAGTTGGAGTCTGTCTGAGATGGTAGGCAACAACTAGATCTATAGAGCTGGGCCCAGAGCTCTTTGAGCAGAGAAATGTCAGGAGCAAGAATTAGGTGAGGGAAATCTCGATTTTGGAGAGTCCCAAGTATCGCATTCGTCAGTGATGGTGGTGGGAGAGTGGAGTGATGGTGAGAGGAGTTTGGACTGTTTCTTTTCTCCTTCCTCATTGTTCCTATGGATTTTCGTGAAAATGATTCATAATACAGGAAAGAAAGCATCTCCTATTTCCTCCTTGGAGAATTACTTCTGATCTCCTTGGAGAATTACTTCTGATCTTGGACAGAAAAGGGACCACAGGAAATAGATTATTCATAGATTGCATTTATGTCTGGATCTGTGTTTGAAAGATATGCCCATATTGTAAACCTGTCCTTGCTGTTTCTGGGAAGAATCAGGGAAGAAATGGTGGAAGGGGATCTCCCTTTGCTTCAACTGGTAGAAGCTCCTAGAAGGATAGAAGCTAGGACATTGAGTATGACATTTTGATCTCAAAAATTTAGGGCTTGGTTGTTTTTAAATCTTTTTTGTTTTTCAAATTAGGACAATAACTGAATAAAGACAGATAAGCAAAAGTGCCTTTGGCTTTCACTGGGAGGAAATTTGTTATTTCAAATGTTTTATAATGAAAAATCTAAGTTAACTCTCCTTATATATTTGTCCTTATTCTCCTGTTTCCAGACTTTCAGAATAAAGAGTTTAGCCTTGAACCTTTCACCACTAGCTATGGAAGAGAATCCTCCCTCAGGGACATCATTCCTGAGGGAAGGAAAATGAGTGACAGACAAAAACTTCTGAGCCCAGATGTAAATCCCATCTGTGACATATCCAAGCCTAACCCCTGACCCTTGAGCATAAAAATGGGCTTTTATTAGAGCCCACACACAGAATCATGGAAAGACTAATGTAAATTCAGGATTAATGAAAGAAAGTAAAAATTTAGCAGGAGCCAACACAAGTTCTTCCCATTGTCCAAGACTTTTGAAATGAACTTTTCCTTATCTAGACGAGTAGAAGGAGTGTAATACCTTGCCTTTATGGATAACAGGCAGGAGCTCTCAGATTATAACACAGTAGTTTGTGGTCAGTACTTAACCTCAATATATTTATCTGCAATGTTTCTATTTTTTATCCTTCTCCTTCCTACCCATCACAAAAATGAGAGCAGCAAGTCTCTCCCATCCTTGTAGGGATTCCAGCTTGGGTGTGGTTTAATCTTAGACCAGTGGTATATGCACAACGGAACATCAAGATCAAGGATCAAGTGTTCTCTAGTCCCTTGTTCTGAATTTTCATAGTGAGACATATCTTTTCTTTATGCCAATATTTGTGGCTTATAAAGTTAAAGAACTAAAACGTTCAACAGCAACAAGACCAGATGAAAGTGCTCAAAGAAAAACTTTGTCCAGGGAAATCTCCCTGAGATCTCATCCTGAATCTAGGACTGTGTTACAACCCCAGGTTCCTATAGCACGTATAGAGAGAGTGTTGGGGCAGAAGCAGCAGTGGGAAGGAAACAATTTGTTCTTGACTCTGGGATGTATAGGAATGACCCTAGGGTTTTCTTATGCTTGAGTAGAGAACATAGAATTTCATTTCCATGGTCTAGGAGGAGTTGTGGCTTAGGGAAGAAAATGGAATATATTCTGTTTCTCACTTTACTTCTATCTTGGCAGAGTAGCAAGAATTTCAGCCTGAGCAAAAGGTCAGCAGCACCCCAGGTTTCTGAAGGTGAAATTCATGTGGAACATTGGGCTGGACTCAGTTTTGGACAACCAGTATGTACTATAAATCCCTTGAGGATTAGACTTATTGTATATGAATATATATGAATAATATATAATATAAAAGATATATTTTAACCTAAAAGTACAACATATGCATTTATTTCTAAAGTGAAAGGCTTTTGTGTGTGTATGTGTGTGTGTGTGTGTGTAAAAGATAAATAGGGATACATATATTTAGTAATTTGTCCATCTACATAAATAGGAGAAGTGTTTTACTAATGAGATATTTAGTAATGTCCAAGTTAACTCTTCATGTACTTTTCCTTGTAATTTTCCTTTGGTTTCTCTATTTTCAGATCTCTGCGATACTTCATGGTTACACAAAAATCCTTTCACTATAGTTACTGTTTCCCATCCTCAGAATGATTCCCTGAAGGCTTTCTCCATAATGGACCAAGTCTGACCTCTGACCCATATACAGAAAATTGTACTCCTTGATGTGATCTCTGTATACATTATTTATTGAGCAACCCTGAACCTTAAATATTCTCTATGTAGGAGCCCCACTTACATCCTTTCTTATGTCTAGTATATTTTAAATAGTCTCTTATTCATTGTATTTTGTTTTCTCTCATATTGTCTCTTTTACTTTTTTTTCTTTTGCAATCACTCTGTTCTAAATGATTTGACTTTAATAGTCTCAAGTCTTAAGTTTTACAATCCTCAAGGTCTGATGAGTTTGTCTTTATTTTCCAAGTTCCCTGGGATATGCATGATGAATTTTAGGGATGGAGAAGAAGAGAAAAAAGAAAGAGTTGATGTCTGTGTTAGTTCTTTTTTTCTTCAGTCTCAAACTCCAGAATCTATAAAAAGAGCCCAAGAAGCAAGTTCTGTGCACTTCTAAGAATACTAGGATTAAAAAGCAGGTGAAAGAAATTTGTATGAAGAAAGGGATGAGTGAGAGGAGGAAGTATTAGAGAGAATTTCAAGGCATGGAGGGAGCAATATGTTCCAGTTTGGGGAGGTAAGAGAGGAGACGGGAATCCTCTCCAACATACTTTGCTTTTGGGGTGAGGATAAATGACACTACCCAGATGGGAATGGTCCTTAGGAAGCCCAGTGACTGAGAATAACCCTTGAGTATGCCATTTGGACAGGTTGATGTGAAGGAGACCCAACTATAGCTGTGTGGGTGGAACCAATGGGTATGAGACTGTTGGATGATGAACTTGTAGACTTCCCAAAGGCATCTGTCAGCTGAAACAGCTATTAGTTAGGAAAAGGCATCTGAGAACACTTCTGTAGCAATGAGCACCTGTAGGACTCAGGTCTTGGCTTCTCAATATCATTCTCCCCTGAAAGAATCCAGGGCTCTTTGAAGAAATATCTGACTCCAGGTATAGGGCAAGAAAAGTACAACGTGAACTTCTAGTATTTCTTGTGCAAAAAAGCAAGAAAGTGCTCAAAGAAGTGGGGAGGTTGTGTAAAGGACACAGGAGCCAGCCTGAAGGGATTTTCATGGATCAAATCTGGAAAATTTGAACATCATAATGACCTTTGATAGTAATGGAGTATAGCCCAAAGAATAAAATAACAATCCTTGAATCCATAGATAGAAGTAAATGAATAAGTCAATAAACAAGGAAAAAGAGAATGCTCTTTATAGTAGAATTCCAACTAAAGACAGAAAGAAAAGCACCTTCTGGCAGTCACCGTAGTGATCATTGTTTCAGGCAAAACTCACCAATGACTCCTAAAACCAGAGGGTGAAAGTATAATGAAAGACTATATACTTACATAGTTTCAAAGTATCTCCCCACAATACACTTATTGGCGAGGATTCAAAGAAAAAAAATAGTATTTTTTACAGTGGAGAAAGCTGCCAGAAATCATCTTTACCGTGTGATCAAATTAACATCATCAGTAATGGGACACTTAGATATTATGTGCCTCCTGAGAAAGGCATAATAGCATTTGTATGATATTCCGACAACAGTGCATTCCTGAATCTAATCCCAAGGGAATATCAGACAAACTGAAACGAAGGAACAGTCTGCAAATTAACTAGTTTGAACTCTTCAAACTACCAAAGTAATGAAAGTCAAAAAAGCACAAAGAAATATTTCATATTAAAGTAGACTAGTACACCTGAAACAATGGTGTAACATTGTGTGTCAACCATACTCCAATTAAAAAAAAAAGAAGACGACCAAAGAGACAAAACAACTAGCTATAATCTGTAATCTGTGACCCTAGATTTACTCCTGGAGCATTTAAAGCACAGTAGTGGACACTTGGCAAATTTTGCATATGATTTGTCTATAAATTAGATAATGATAGTGGTATTAGTAACAGTATTGCATCAATGTTAATTTCCTGGTTTTGGTAACTGCAGTGTGATAATGTCTAAGAATATTGTTATTTTAGGAATACAATAGAAGCATGTAAAGGTGAAGGGACATTCTGTCTAAAACTTACTTTCAAGTATTTCAGAAAATGAAGTATGTATCAATGGATTTAAAAGAATGATAAAGCAAATGGGATAAAATGATAATATGTGAGGAATCTTGGCATTGCACATGAGAATTCTTTGTATGATTTTTAAAACTTTCCTGAAAGTCTGAAACTATTTCAAAATTAAGTTACCCTATAAAAGCTACATGGAGAGGAGTTTTACAAAAGAGTCCTCTCTGGAGCCATAGTTCATGCAGCTTTAATGAGGTTAGGCTGGGGATCCCATGGACAGAAGGCAAGTCTAGGCTTTAAAGACAGGTTGCCCTGCCTACTGGGGAAGATTGTGTTCCTTTTACAATAAAAACCCAAATGATTTAAAAATAGGATAATATTTACTCTGCAAATTTAAAGACAACAAAAATATCAGTTTTAACAATGTGAATTGTTGATGAAAATAATTTTAAAAAATGTAAAGCAGTTTGCAAGCATGTATTTCTTATCAATGGGCTCTAACTACTAATGATGTCCAGATGTACTCATCTCCTTACCATTAATATGATGTCTGGGGTCTGTCAAGTCAGACAGAAATGAGAAATATGCAGAATTCAATCAAATGTTATTTAAATATCTGTAGATTTGTAGTGGGAGCCCATGGCAAAATATGAAAAGTATTCAGAATGGAACTTGGCAGTAAATGGATTAGTTAAATCTAATTAAGTGCTAAAACAATCTTGGTGGGGATTTGGCGACTCAAATCAGATTGAAGAAATAGAAAATGTGTAACTTAAATTCATGGGACCGTGCAACTATTTGGAGGGCACAGGCTTGGATTCCCTCTTTGCAGAGTGGCTCTATAAAAGAGTTACACCTGTCCATTAGTGGCCTGTGGAAAGTCAATCCTAGTCAAAGACCTGGCCAATGAGCAACCTCACTATGCCAAGAGAGTCACCACAATTCACTTGAGATAACAAATTCTAACTTGCTTCCTTTAATATATAAAATTCATTTCACCCAAGGGAAACATGGATTAGTTTTAGAGATAATGATTTAAGTCAGACCCATAATATTAACAAATTTTTGTTAATTTAACTAGAATAGGTACACATTTGGATTTAAAGAGAATTGAATATATTATAAACACATTGGCTTTGTGATTCCAATTTAAAATATGTAATTCAGTAGCTGATTTAGACATATGATTTTTAAGTTGAAATGCATAAAATATTTTACTAAGTTTATAAATAGTATTCACTATTTTCAAGAGCTTAGAATTCATCATATTTTAAATGTCATATATTGAATTTAGTTGAATTTTTAAGTGCCTGGAAGCATATTCCTTATTGTGGCATTCAAAAGATGATTTTAAATAGAATTATATTAAATATGTAAATATAGTAAACAATGTTTAGGAGACCTTAAGTTTATAAAAGAAACCAAGTAAATTGAGTTGATCAAAGATTAACCAAACATTTGATATGACTTTGTGAGAGTAATTGTTAAAATTAACTATTTTATTTTATTATTGTTTCTAGTGTTACTGAGATTGGCATGTAACCTTATATTAGTTTAAGGTATACAATATAATGATTTGATACACACACATACACACACACACACACACACACACAAAATGATTACCACAATCTGTTTAGTTAATGTCATCACCTTTCATAGTCAAACTTTTTTTTGTGTGTGATGAGAACTTGAAGATCTACTCTCTTGGCAGCTTTCAAATGTACAATATTGTTGACTATGGTCACCATGTTGTACATTACATCCCCAGAATTTATTTACCTTATAATGGAAGTTTGTACTTTTTGACCACCTTCACCCATTCACACACACTCCAGCCCTATCTTCTGGCAGCTACCAGTCTGTTCTCTGCTTCTATGAGTTCAGGTGTTTCACATTCCACACATATGTGAGATCATGCAGTATTTGTCTTTCTCTGTCTAACTTACTCAATAGCATAATACCGTCAAGGTCCTCCCATTTATAAATAAACTGAATATTAATTAGGAAAAAAACTACCCTGAATTGAAGTAGCAACTCAAAAAAAAAAAAAAACAAAAAAACAAAACAAAAAAACCCCACGCTTTGATACCTACAATAAATCTCATATAGATAGATTTATGGAGGTTTATCTTTGAAAGGAAAAGTAAAATTATAAGTAAAACATTAATAATAGTGAACTGAAGTACCTACAAGGATATTTTAGGATGTAAAGCATAGGGGTGCATGGGTGGCTCAGTTGGTTAAGCATCAGCCTTTGGCTCAGGTCATGATCTCATGGTTCATGGGTTCAAGCCCCACATCAGGCTCTGTGCTGACAGCTCAGAGCCTGGAGCCTGCTTCAGATTTTGTGTCTCCCTCCCTCTCTGCCCCTACCCCGCTCACGCTCTGTCTCTGTCTCTGTCTCTGTCTCTCTCTCTCTCTCTCAAAAATAAACATTTAAAAAATTAAAAAAAAAGATGTATAGCATATATCAAATGCTCAAATGAAGTTTTTTATTGGTGAAACAAGATACATAACACATGGAAAATGTACATGAATACTATGCTTCACCAAACATAGGTTTTATCCCTAAGTAGTCATATCTTGAAAATAAGAAAGGAATGAATAAGATTATAAACATGGACATAATACACATCATTATCATTCAGAAATGTGGAATTCTGGCATAGATGAAATACATGAAAATCAAGAAAATGGATGCCAGGTAAGTCCAAAGTCCTACATCAAATTGATATAGAACATCTGGGGGGAAAATTATTTTTTGGCAATTGAAGTCACTACTTTTACATGAAATAACAAAACACAGACTTAAGGTGAAATTTACATACTATTGAACATGCACTTTAAAAGGGAAAACAGAAAGGATTAGAATCAAGGAAATGTAACAACTATTACATAAGGCTGAATCTAAAATCAGTACATAAGTAAATTCCTTTAAAAAGAATACAAAATGGATGCATGTTTTAGTTAGGAGGAAGATTAAGCTGTCTGTAAAAAAGACCCCAAATTACGGTGGGTATTTCTGAAGAAATAGTATAGAAGTAGTAGCTGATTAATTTTTTTGATTAGAACCTTCTGAATGAAACTGAGAGGGAATAAGAATGTGTCAGCATAGAAGGGTCATTGCTCGGAGATTGAAGAAGGAGGGTTGTTTGGAATAGTAAAAACAGCAAATATTAGGAATTCTTTAGAGGCTAGCTTGAACTCATTTAATTCTTACAATATCTATCAATTAGGTACCATTATTATTTTCATTTTGTAGATGGGGTAAACAGGGCACTCATTAATTAATCAGGGCACTTACTTATTAATTAATTTGCTCAAGGTCACTCATGCCTAAAACAGATTTGAACCTAGGCGTTTTGGCTCCAGTATCAGTGAATGTAACTGCCACACTGTGCTATCTCAGTAGCCTTTTCTTAAGAAGGGAAATTTTCTCATGTTAATCCCAGACGAGTTGCAATAATTCAGTGTTAGGAAACATGGCTATTGCATGTAAAGTATGCACTAGCGTAACAACTTGATTATGAGTTAAATGGGGGAGTGCAAGAGTGAAGGAGTTTAAGCAGAAACAGGTAAACATTCAAGGCTGCAAACTGCCCCGTAGCAAGGAGCATCAAACCCTGGTTCAGAGAGCATGAGCAGCATGACCAGATCTTCCGTCGTTTTTCTAGTTCATGAACTCAAATAGTGCACTTAGAAAATTTTAGTTTTGTAACTTCCCTGTGCCTCAGTCTTCGCATCTGTAAAGTAGAGATAAATACCTCTTTTGCCCACAGGCGCATGTTTTAGTAGGAATAAAAGCTTGAAAGCCTTGGGAGATTATAATGATAGCATTTAGAGCAATTACTCTGAGAACAATAGTTCCTCCTTCTTGGAAGGTTTCGCTTTCGGCAGTTTGTTACCTGTGGTCAACAGAGGTCCACAAACAGAAGATAGTTTTTCTGAAGAATTGTCAGAAGGTCAATAGTAGCCAAACTACGTCACAATGTCTATATTGTTCATCTCACTTCCTCACATCACACAGCATTTTATCATCTCACATCATCACAAGAGGAGGGGTGAGTACAGTACAGTAAGATATTTTGAGAGAGAGAGAGCACATTCACAGTGTACTGTTATAATTGTTCTATTTTATTATTAGTTATTGTTGCTCATCTCTTATTGTGCCTAATTTATAAATTAAACTTTATTATAGGTTTGTATAAATAGGTAAAACATTCTATATATAAGGTTCAGTACTATCCATGGTTTCAGGCATCCACTGGGGGTCTTGAAATGTCTCCCCCACGGATAAGGAGGACTACTGTAGTTATATTGTCGAGTGGTAAGAAAGGGATTGCCCAGATAAACACATTTGTGTTTGATAAATTCCAGAAGACGAGGCAAAAGCACACTACAATGAAGAGATGAGTGGAGAATGTAGAACAGCATACTTCTTACTACTACAGGGACTGCTAGTTGTTCAGTGATTGGTTGATGAGGCTTGGAACGTGAGCGCAGCCTGACCTCAAACTTTCTAAGCCCATAATCAAGGTTGTTGATAACTTGTTGGCCTACATACTTAAGATAACAAACAGGAAGTTTCTACAAACCCTACCCAGTAGGACTCTGAGTGTGGTAGTGCCAAGATCTCTAGTTTTCCTTGAAACTGTTGGCACTGAAACATTTGGGAAGTGGTTGGCTTGGGGTTCATGATTTCGAGCAGACTTTCTCTGTGCATGGATATTTAACCATGTGTGGGAGGTAGCATTGCCAAGTGGTGAGCATGGAGATCTGGGATCCTTCACCTTGACCTTGAGTTCTGGTCCCTGCCATCAGCCAAGTGACCTTGAATAAATGACTCATCCTCTTTAAACTTCAGTTTCTCTGTCTGTAAAATGAAGATCAGAGGCCCTACTTCTTAATATTGTTGGGAGGACTAAAGGAGCATGTAAAGTGCTTAGCTCATAATAAGGGCTCAAATCATGTTAGCTATTATTTTTAATATTCATTTTTATTATTTTATTTTAAATATTAGTATTTAATTGCTCTTAGGGGACCAAAGACCAATTGCATTGGCATTATATTCTAACCAACTCTGTTACCACTTTGGAAATAAGACTCATCAACACGTTGAGTGTGGCCCAAGATTTTTGCCTGCCTCCTACCCACTCAGCAAGGAGCCACAGTGAGCTTGTGGTAATACTAGCTACGCACGTGTTTTCCGTGAGCATTTGCAAAAGGATGATAAATTACCAAACCGGCAAAGTCTCTGTACCTATTGCAAGACCTAGGGTAGGAATGTGCGTTAGCTAAAGCAATCCATAACAATTTTGAAGTTACTGGCACATGTTGAGAAACAGAGTATCTTGATCCTTCTGAGAAAATTTTGCAAATGTTTTGCTATAATTGTATGTAAATCTGAGACTTGGCATCAGCATATTTCCTCTTAGCAAATGTGTCTAAATAAATTGATCCGCCTTGTCTAAGACAGAAAGGGTATCTCCAACCATTAGTATTCTGCCTCTGGGTTGGTTTCTTTCCAGCCTGGTGTAATTTCAGGCAGCAGGCCATTGTCCCAAATGCATTTCTGATTGATTTTCTGCCTAACAACTGACAACTTAACTTTTCAGCAGGAGGTCTGAGCTCAGGCCTCCTTTTTAAAGCTTCAGAGTGTAATATGATCCTGATGGATGGTTCTGAAGAACAACTGGCTTTTGTGATGGAAAAGAAAGTGTAGGACTTGGTTCCCAAACACACACGGATTTCTTCCATATGGATTACATTACTATAAATTAGAGAAGGGTAGAGGCGAGGAAGAGGTGGTTGCTTTTGTGGGAAAGGTCAAGATTTAATACTATTGTCTTCTTGCTTATAATTTAAAGAGTTCTGCTCCCACTTGAATTCACTGATTTAAGAAAGTATTTGGTGAAAGTGGGCACAATCTACTTGATTGCTTATGTAACTTTACAAAAGGCGTTTAAAAATCCCATTTTAAAACCTGATTCTAACCAGGTATCAAGAGTCACAATCTGCTTAGTGGTCAGTTTTGTTGCTTAATGATACAATTTGTATTTTGTGTTAAATAGATTTGATCCTAGAGATTTGATTCTAATTACGCAGGCTATTGTGTGTTCCTGAGGGTTTCTCCAACAAGCAGTTGTCTTCGGTATTTGCATCTGAGTCATTCATGAAGGATGGAAACTTCTTGGACAAAGCTCCAAGTCAATCAAAAGGATTACCAGGATTTTAATCCCAAATATCAAATCCCCAGCTGTTGGTAAAAATGTATGAGCTATGGTTCTGAATGACCACAGTTGAGTGACACTTTGATTTTCACACAGGCTTCTTTTAAGTGGCAGGTGGTATTCCAGTTAGTTTGACTATTTATAAGTTCACTGGAGTCTGGGTTCTCCTTGGGTGGCAAACATAGGAGAATATATATAATGGCAAACTCACATTAATTGGTACCAATGCATATGCATAGCAAAGTCTAAATACCTTGGCCTTGTTCATGCTTCTTCCCAGTCTAATCAGTTTTTCCCCATTTTTTTCCCATTTCTGAATCCTTCCAAGTCCACCTCATCATCTACTGTGAGGTGATCTCTTCTATTTCTTACCTCCTAATGCATTTGTGGTGTGTACCATCCAACTCAGTTTATAGTAATATTATGTTTCATATATTTCTCTTATTAATATGTGTACATTGGCTCTTCCTCTTTAAACTCCAATTCCTTGAGGGTAGGGACATTATTTCATACCATCCTTATAACTTCCTCCTTTCCTTGATAGTGTCCACCTCAGTGCCAAACATCCAACAATTAACTAAACATTTCCATACGATTTAAAACATAACTCTAGAAAGCTTTTGAAAAATGTCAGTTAACTTGAGAGTTTACATTTTAAGCCATAATCAGTTGACCCCTTAATTAGAAATGAGAGCTTTCTCTGGGTAACTTGTATATTCATGTGGGAGGGCAGCACAGACAGGGCTATGGGGAAGGAGGGAGAATGGTTTTCACTTACTTCATACTGTTCCCTCCATTTTCCCAAATCTTTTAGAGCAGACATAGTGAATCAATCCAAGGAAGCAGACATCTCACTAGGTATTTCAACAGAGAGAATTTAGCCTAAGAAACTGGTTAAGACTGTTGGAAAACTGAAAAAATGGAAAGGGGACACTAGAATATCACAGAGATAGTAACTTCAGGAAACAATCCTTCGCAAATGATGTGGTTTGAAGTCAATGTCCAAGAAAGAATTCTTGAGACCATTTCAGTGCAAAAAGGTGTTTTTATTAAAGCATGGGGACAGGACCCATGGGCAGGAAGAGCTGCACTGGGATTGTGAGGAGCAATTGATTATATACTTTGGAGTTCAAGAAGGTAAAGACAAAGGAGGTTTCCAAAAGGATTTTCAGAAGCTAAAGAAGACTTACAAGATCCTGGAGGCCTAGCTATTATCAAGCTAAAAGTTGTTTTTCCCTCTAGCAAAGCATTAACATTAAGACAGTTATGAGTTCCTGGAGGAATGTTATACTCTGCCTGCCTCAAGTATTTGTTAATTCCTGTAAATTATAAGGAAATTTATTTTTATCTACATTTCTTTTGCCTTTGTTCACCACATCTTTAGCCCTGGGTGAACCAACTGGAAGAGGTTGGGGTGATGAGAACCTAGAAGCTGGGAGGAGCGGTCTCACAGAACTGCACTGGCATCTCTGAGGAGGGCAAGGGGAGATGGTCTGAGGATGGCAAAGAAGACACTGGAGCCTGGGACCAGCTGCCTTACAGAGCAAAAAGTCATTGCTGAGTAACGCTGACTGAAACAGCAAGCAAACAGGGAAGACTGAGACCTTCTTTCCTTGTCTCCTAGACTCCCTCTAGTGCCCCCTGTTGGTAAGAACCTATCAGGAACAGCTGGCAAAGGAAGAACATAGCTTTCAGAATCCCAGCACCAGGGTAGAGCTGAGCAACATGGATTTGGAACTGAGAGTTAACAGCTTCATTAACGGGCACACAGGAGAAGAATACATATTGCCTTCCTACCTCGTGAGAGGGTGAGGCGGATGATAAAGATAATAGAGACACACCTGAAGCACAGTGTCCTCAGTGTTTGCAAAGGCAAGGAGGTGGGGCAGCAGTCACGTGGCCTTTTGCTGAGGGAGCAGCCCTGCCAAACCAGGCACACTCAGATGGAGCTCTGAGCTCCGTTCTTTCTGCCTCCTTTTTAAACCCAGCTTGGGTTTAAAACCTAAGTGCTCTGCCATCTCGCTAGCCTCCAGTGTTTGTGGAGCCCTCTCTACCTTCCCTGCAGAGAATGTGATGGAAAGGCAAAGGTGACACTTTTGGCATGTTATAAGAATCTGGAGGAGTGCCGGCTGATTAAATCAAATATTAGCATTCTCTGAAATTCAACTATTAGAGAGTCCTATTAATAGCTACTCACGATTGGCTCCAACAGGGAGACCCACTCTGAGAAGTGTGATTATTCCTTCATTATGATGTACCGACTTCATATAGAACCTGATACTTTTATTAGAGGAAGGAACTCATTTTACATTAAAATAAGTCCACACTAGAGAAAACATCTATCCTGCATATAAGAGTAAGTTCAAACACACTGTGTAAGTTTCTGGGTGGAATTCTCCAGACAGCGAGGAGTCGGGAGCTACGTGTGATACTGTGGCAGGGTCTTGCCCGCAGTGGGCACAAGAATTAATGCATGCTTGTGGGTGAACTGTGTCTACACTGAGCACACTGTCAGTGACTGTGGGCATATCTTCCAGTCAACCAAGTGTGAACTGATTCAGGTTCTAAAGGGATCTTGGTGGGAATTCCTTAATAAGGGAAGTGTACTCCCCCACTGTGAAAAATCACCCTGCATTTATGTTTTCTAGGGTTGCAACTTTGGTATAATGGTTTCTATTCACTCAAACAGTTGCCATGTATAAAGCACTGTTTTAATTTCCTTCATGGATTAGGTCATTTACTTCTCACAACTGTAAGAGCATTTTTTTGTTACATATCTCCATTTTGTAACTAAGAAAACTTAAGCAGAGAATGATAATTAAGCAATACTTCTGAGGTGGCAGGGTGAGGATGCAAACCCAGGGAGCGTGGCCTGCAAGCACATGCTGCTTCACAGGGCTGCCGAGCTCACGTTGTTAGCAAGGAGACTTGCTACACAAAAAGACAGTAGTAATACTGGAAAAATTTACCAGTGACTCCTGGAAGAATGTCCAACTTGTTCATGTTGCAGAACACATGGGCACTCTTAAAGGTTATTCTTCTATCTGAGAAGGAAGAGGAAGAAGGAGCAATAAAACAATTGAGCACCCACTCTGTAAGCAAGTCTGTGTTGAACATTTCACATATAGCCTAAGTTGGATCTTATCAGACCCATTTTTCAGATAAGAAGCTTGGAGGCTCAGAGACGGTAAGTAACTTGGCCAGATTATTGAATTAATAAGTGACAGAACTGATCTTTGAGTCTATTGATCTTGGGTACTCATGTTCTAGGCATTGTTAACACTTTGAGTTTCTTTCAAAAATTATTTAAACCTTTGAAGGGCGCCTGGGTGGTTCAGTTGGTTAAGCGTCCAACTCTTGAGTTTGGCTCAGGTCATGGTTTCATGGTGTGGGAGATCAAGCCCCGCTTGGGATTCTCTCTGCCTCTCCCTCTGCCTATGCTCACTCGTGTGTGTGTGTGTGTGTGTGTGTGTTCTCTTTCACTCTCAAAATAAATAAATAAATGTTAAAAAATTATTTAAACCTTTGACAATACTTATACTTCAGATAATAAAGATCTTAGAAAACAAGTGAGAGAGGAGTAGTTTGTTTCTATTCAGCTTTTAGTTTTGTTTCTTATTCATGACAAAAGCCATGATGACTACTCATGACTCTAGCCAGAGCCCCCATCTGTCCTCCTTGATGTGTTTATTCTAATTGGAATCCACAGAGGTCATTCTTTTGCTGTACCTATTAACTGAGCTTGCATTTAGAACATTGCTCTATTAGAACTGTGGAGATTATTAACTTGGATTTTTCAAATCAGATTTCCTGCAACTCTGCTCAAAGCAACCTTATTTTCCCAGTAGAACAATCATGTATTTTCAGCGAGTGGTCATAAATATTGAAGAGTTAGTTCCTAGCTAATTTAAAAGAATAAGGGATGGAACATCCTTCACATTTCATTCTGATCTAATTTTGGTTGAGTAAGCTGTTTGCAAAGGTCAATCTGAAAACAGTGTCATAAAGAGCTCCAAGGGGAGTATTTGCAGGTTTGGCTCTGTGTGTGTGCACATATAGGTGTGCCTATGTGTGCGTGGGTGTGTGCATTTCTGCTTTTGTAAAAGAAATGATACATTAAAGGATGAAGGCATTAAAACAACCAGAGAGAATCAAATGCTCACTTCTTTTATCATAGTATTACATGATGATCGGTGATATTCTTGCAGAAGTTCTGCAAGCTTCTGAGGGTTACCAAGGAAAGATTACATCCCTCCATGTGGCTTTATGGTCACTTGTGCTTTCTTATGGTCACAAGTTCTTCAAACTAGAGATTATACAGATTTTATATATTATTTAACTAATATTATTAACAAGGATATTTTAAAACCTAGATGACCCCATCCCACAACTTTTTTGAATGAAATAAAGTTTATTAAGTCATGAATGAAATAAGGTCATCTATCATATTTTAATATTCTAACATATGTCTTATCATATTGCTGTGGGGCAACTGTTATTAATGGCAATATGAATGGTTTTCCCACTTAACTTTGCCCCCATTCCACTGCTATCTACCTAGTGCAAACAGTTCTGTGTGTGTGTGTGTGTGTGTGTGTGTGTGTTTTAATCGAAAACAGGCTTCTTGCTGGTACATGCAGTTCCTTTGCTGGAATTAGAAAAAGGTGCCCCCTCTGAATGGACAAATGAGGAAAAGTTGCTCTTTCCTCCCCTTCCTCTCTCAGTAGGGTCCCTTTCTATAAAACCTGTACAACTGTGTGCATTTGCTTATAAACTGTGAAATATTTATAAGCCCTTAAATTTTATCTCTGAATTAGTAAATGACCTCATAATTGGTCTCCTTGCCTTCAGCCTGTTGCCATTATGATATGTTTCATACATGCTTCATTATCCTTCATCTTCCATCTTCAAACAGCTTTTGCCATCTCCTCTCCTTCTGCAACGTCGTAGTGTCTCCTTGGCTGGAGGTCAAAGTGCCAGTGCTCATGTTCAGAACCCTCCAGAAACCTCCTTTTGCACCCTTAACTCCTGTTCTTTCTCGGTGTGGACGGTACCTTCCTGTCAAACTAGTTTAGGTAGCGTTTACCAACCACTCCTCTTGTCATTACTACCCCTAAGATGTCATTCCTCTCATCTGGAACACTTCCCTCCCCCACCCCATTTGCCATATTTGGCTAATTTGAAAGAATAAAGGATGAGGCTTCTTCAAACATAAGCGGCGCCACGTTTTCTGGCACTGCTTTTTTGTCAAGGTACAAAATTAATTTTTGTTACAACTAAGTATGCATAACGTTTTGACAATGTGAAAGATTTTGCCAAAGCACAGTACATCCCTAAGTCTGTATCAAAGAAAGGATTGATTTAGCAGAACGTTCAAGAACTTTGCTTCATGAGAATATGATCAGGACACTAGACACGTCTCCTCTGGGAGGGATACCTGCTGAAGGGTGAATGAGGAATAAGGTGATAATTATAGAAGGATTTTTTATTTACCAAAATGTGCTTTAAGTAGAAAATGGTATTTACTTTTTAAGACCTTCAGCTATGTTGGTGAAAAATTCCAGTACTGGAAAAGGAACTATGAACACCAAAGAGGTTGCACTTCTAATCTGCCTCAGACCTTTGAATCCTTAAAGGACCAGATGAAAGCTTGCCTTGGCTTCCTTTGCCCTTGACAAGGTCTTCCTCCCCTAAGCACCAGTAGCATGAATCTTCTGCATCTGCACATGGAGCAGATGATGTCCCAGTGCTCTGTCCACCTCCCTGCACCTAGCCCAGAAGTCATCTCTCTCACACATTGATGGCTTCCTGCATCTTCCTGCCTGAGGGTGTTCTTTCATCTGGGTGCATCTTTGGCCCACGCATAACATAGGCCACAGGTGTTGGGGAACTAACATCCCAGGAGCTACCCTCAAAAAGGAAAATAGAATTTGACAAATACTGCATTTGCTCGCCTTGCATTGGGATGATCTACAAGCACGTTCCACACAATCAGGATCTCCAGTAGAACTGAATTCCAGTTAGTCACCATGATCGCCTGCTCAATCATATACCCCTGTTGGCCTTCCTTCTCCATACTGCTACTCCACTCCCTCCCAGCACTTCCTGGAGCCATCTTCTAAATAAATTATTTGCACCCAGATTCCTGTTCTCCTGCCTTCGTTAGTATTATGTCCCATTTCTTTTTTTCTTTCCTTCTTAGGAAAGTTTTGTCTTCTTCAGGATTAATCCAGCCCCAACTCTGCAGCATCCATCCTAATACAGCAGTGTCATGGCAACTAGTGAAGATGTTTTTGTTGATCAAATGAACACTGTGGAATGAATCAAGTCTTGGTGGGCTTTTCTGGGAAATGATTCCAATGAAATTTTGAATATAAAGGGATTTTATATCTAAAGTACAGGATCTCCTCTCATACTACTTTCTAAGAAAGGTTTTTAAATATCAAATGATTTGATAGATTCTTTTTTTTCGTACCTGACTGCAACCTCTGTAGCTTGTTATCCATATCATTTTGATTCAAGTGCTGTTATTAACTCTCTTGCTGTTTATGTATTTCATCCTGCCTCCTGCCTCAGTCAGAAGTTGACAGTCAGAATTAATGGGGCCAGGGCATGGTGGGGGACTCTAGGTGTCCTGAGCTTTAGGGGCTATGCATTAATAGCCTGGAGAGCCCTCAGACAGGGAGCTGACACTTCCTTTCTTGTACAACAGCATTATGCACATTACACCACCAGTTTCCTGGCAGCATCTTGAAACTCTGATTAGAAACCCATTCAACGCAGGTATTTTTCCAGCACATTTCAAGTCCATCTCCTTTGTCATGGCAGAGATTTGACTTGAAGAGGGGCAGGGAGGACAAGTTGGTCAATTGCCATTTTAGAGTGCAGAAATACACAGGATTGAGAAAGATAAAAGACTGCCTTGGAGCTATTCTCATTTTGTTCTCTTATGACTAGTAGGTCTTCAGGGTGATTTTAAAGTTTGCTTTTATTTATCTTCTGTTCCTGTCATGAGCCTTGTTAACGGGGTGAAATACACAGATTCTGTTACTACTCCCTGGCTGAGGCAATGTCAATTAGTCCTAGTCAGTCTCTCTGGGCAATCAAATGGTGAATGTTTAATTTCAAACCCTGCATTTTAGTCTTGGTTATGTTACAGTGTTGTGTGGTAATCGACCTAAATTTTATTGAGCCAACTGATTGGAATTCTCAAATGTGACATACACAGAATAGTGCTCACCTGAATGTGTGTTTTCCTTTTGCCTCCTCTCCTCTCTCCTTCTTTCTCCTTCCTTCCTCTCCCCTGCCATTTTTTTTAAAGCTTATTTAAAGATTAGCTTCTTTTGCAGGAGAGTGGATAAATTACTCCTAGGAGTAAAACTTGAAATATTTCTCATTATTTTTGATTTGGCTCCTTCAACTAACTAGCCCAGTGGTATCTTGCACATAATAGGGTCTCAATAAATGCCTGTTGGATAAATTGATCACATGAAGAATGGAGCCTGGCAACCCAGGATGGGATAAATACCTACGTTTACATAACTGTCCACCTATCTTTTGGAAGTTATAATGCTACAATTGCATTTACTCACAAAGATTGAGATGGTTACCCTTGAATTTAGAAGTCTGAGGCTTCGTGTCTGAGTTTATGATCAGCTATGAAGGATCTAGAGCAACTATTTGCTTTCCAATATGCTTTAAAAAATTGTGCACTAGATAGAGTCAGGAAGCTGTGTTCTAGTCCTGGTTCTGTTATTAAAACTCTGTAGTTACTGGGACACCTGGGTGGCTCTGTCAGTTAAGCATCTGAGTCTTGGTTTCGGCTCAGGTCATGATATCACAGTTTGTGGGTTTGAGCCCCACATCAAGCTCTGTGCTGACTGTGTGGAGTCTGCTTCAGTTCTGTCTTTTTTTCTCTCTGTCCCTTCCCCTTGTTCTCTCTCTCTCCCTCTCTCTCTCAAAAATAAATAAATAAATATTAAACAAATAAAAAAATTTAAAAAGTCTATAATTGCTTTTGCTTCAGGGACCTTATTTACAAATGTGGAGATTAACATCAATAACCTACACTGTCTTCCATCAAAGAATCAATGACTTTATAATCTTCTGTAAAGAGCAAGAAGAGACAGGCTTTTAAAAAAATATGAACAGACCCATAACCAGTGAAGAAATCAAATCAGTGATCAAAAATCTCCCAATGAATAAGAGCCCAGGGCCAGATGGCTTTCCAGGGGAATTCTACCAGACATTTAAAGCAGAGTTAATACCCATTCTTCTCAAACTA
>CM053567.1:134522588-134723171 GCA_028646485.1 Cryptoprocta ferox
CTTGTACCCCAATGTTCGTAGCGGCACTTTCAACAATAGCCAAATCATGGAAAGAGCCTAAATGTCCATCAACTGATGAATGGATTAGGAAGATGTGGTTCATCTATACAATGGAATACTACATGGCAATGAGAAAGAATGAAATCTGGCCATTCGTAGCAAAGTGGATGGACCTCGAGGGTGTCATGCTAAGCGAAATGCGTCAGGCAGAGAAGGACAGATACCATATGTTTGCACTCATAGGTCTAACAGGAGAAACCCAACAGAGGACAATGGGGAGGGGAAGGAGGGAAAAGAGTTAGGGAGAGGGAGGGAGACAAAATACGAGAGACTCTTGAATCCTGAAAACAAACTGAGGGGGGAAGGGGAGGAGGAAAGGTAATGGGGGGTGGTGGTCTTGGTGGAGGTCACTTGTGGGGAAGAGCACTGGGTGTTATATGGAAACCAACCTGACAATAAAGTGTAAAAAATAAAAAAATAAAATAAAAATAAAATAAAAAAAATAAAATAATAAAATAAAAAAAAATAAAATTCCTCTTCATGAAAAATGTCCAGTCTTCTGTAAACAAAAAGGAAGTTACTAACATACTGTAACCAGGATAGTTCTGAGTTATTCTTCCACTTGACATGTGGTTCTCTCCTGTCACCTGCAGTAAAAGGATCTGATTTCTGCCCTTGCACTGTTTGCTAATTATATTGAAAAGCTGGGAAAGAGAGAAAAGCAGAAATGTGTTTCTTGCAAGATCTCTTAGGGGGAAAGAGAAAATGAACTTGTTCTGGTGTTTTGTTGTTAGGAAAACATTTACTTAATTCCCTCATCATACACCTCAATTACTCTTATTCTTTTTCAGCTCTGTAGTTCAGCTCAGACACTCAACTGGATCTTCCAGATGGTTGCCTGGTCCAAGGTATGATGCTTCTCTCCGTAAGCAA
This sequence comes from Cryptoprocta ferox, assembly GCA_028646485.1. NCBI lineage: Eukaryota > Metazoa > Chordata > Mammalia > Carnivora > Eupleridae > Cryptoprocta > Cryptoprocta ferox. The sequence goes on from CM053567.1 coordinate 134,523,522, forward strand.
GCTTTTCCCTCCTTCCCTCCCACATACAATATGTTTCCTACGTACTTGGCCTTTACATTTTTTGTTCTTCAAAGTTTTAAAAATAATAGCTGATGGTTTTGATTTGTTACTTAAAGTAATACCTGACACTTGCGAGGAGTGTTTTATGTCTGTACCCAGTGCTGCCACCTTCTCAGGAGAAATCTGCTTTAGAGGTTGATAGGGAATACTTCTGTCAGTCAGTGCTAGGGCAGTGGCAGTGATAAACCCACCACACTTGTCCTGAAGTTTGATTTGGTTAAGATTCCACAGCATCCCTGGTCCCTCTCTTCTATAGAACCCAGGTGTAGAGGAAGAAGAGACTCCGAGTGACCAAAGCAGCGCATGCCACTCCACTGACGTCGCCCACACCTCTGATGCCAGCGTATTTCATCTTTTCTCAAAAGATTAAGAGAAGGGGTTTGCTGAATATGACGTGTGATATTTATTGCAATCTTTCAAAGAGCATCTGCCACTGAAATGCAGGTAGGAGAATGAAGCTAACTCTAACTGGCCTCTCAGTGAGAGTCAGTTCCCCAGCAAGATTTGTGCTCTCAGACCCTGATTTAAAACCCATTCGCCCTTCTATAGATGCACAGTCCACTGAAAACAAGCCCCTCTTCACCTTACAATCCTCATATCACTTTAAGTCAATTTTTTTCCCAGAGCATCAGGATTAAAATGTTAATGATGACACTGTCCACAATAATAATAATAATAATAATAATAATATCTATGAAGTGCTTATGATGTATTCATAGTGTTTCATAATCGTTAACTAACTTAATCTTCATAACTACTTTATGAACTAAGCAATATTATTAAGTACGTTTGTTCATGTAGAAATTGAGGCTGGTGGTGTTAAGTAAGCTGCCCAAAGTGGCTGGACCCTAACACAGGCTCAGAATCAGAATTTTTAGCCAATATACCAAACAAAGATTTTTTTCCCCACTGGGAATACTTGGATTTGAAGTTTGGAAGAGTTTGCCACACACAGACACACACATCATTATGTTGGGCAATAACTAGTAAACTTACAACATTTATTTCCCTTTGAATTTTTCAAGTTAGGGTAAACTGTGTATCAGGAACAAATGATCCCTGAACTATCAGTGACCCAGCATGGCCAAGGTTTGTTTCTTCCTCAAGTAAAGTCCAGTGCAGATTGCCTGACCTTCCAGGGTACTGCACCCCTCTGCAGCAGCTAAGGAATCCCAGCTCTCAGCAGGATTGCTGATGCAAAGGGAGAGAGTATGGAAAACTCACATACTTTTCAGTGCCTTCACAGTTATTATACAGAGCCAGGCACAGGGTCCCAACCTAGCCACAAGGAGACTGGGAAGTGTATGGAGGGAAAGAACGTGGGATATTTGAGAACACTACTACCTGTGTTTATTGGTGGAAAAACATACTCTATTCAAATAAATAATTCATATCCATAATTGGAATGCCACAAAACCCTGAGTAATCCTGTGTCAGGAATCCAACTATCTAATTAACTTGTGACAATCCTTCTTTCATCTGAAAAATGTATAGACTTAATAAATCCTCATGAGATATCCAGGTCCTCCAAGGCTTGGGCTTTGGCATTTCCAAGTGATCTTTTATATAATGAACCATAAGGGGGAGGAAAGAAGGCATGAAATCTTAGAAATTTTTATATCTTGCTCCATGTCATGTCACTTGCTACTCCTTGATATTTCTAGCTATTAGAGAATAGAGGAAGTCTCACCTCTCAGCGCTCCACATGTGAAAAGAAGAATTATAATTGGATCTCAGTAGTGTCATTTATGTTTGATATAAAAGAGGAAGACTTGTCATTGAGCCTATAGGGAAAAAGAAACCAGGTTATGCCTATAGAGCTTGCTGAAGGACAAGCCTCTCTTTGTCCAACATTCTTGATTTGATGGAGTGAGTGATCTTCACTATTCAATCTTTAGAAATAGTTCAGGGAAAGACATTTTGCCACCAGAGGGCTGAAAAACTAGAACTGGAAATATTTGATTATTATTTAACATTATTTTGAGTAAAGAATAAAGAGCACTGTGTTGTAAACTTCTCTAGCGATTATCTGCTGTCTAGAGTCCTAGTCTTCTATTGAGTGCCTCAAACTAGAACCTGGCAAAAAGAAGTGATTTGATTCTAATCATTGGGTAAATAAAGGGCCCTGGAAGTTTTCAGGATGTATTTCCAGTCTTTGTGGGCAATATCATGGAGGGAAGAACCACTGTGCTTGCACACTGTTATGTCGAGGTCAGACCGTGTGGATTACTGGTCTGGCCCCTAAGGAATCTTCCATGTTCTTGTGTCCTATACCTTGGTCGTGGGGGCTCTATTAAATGAAGAATAAAGAAGGCATGTTTTATGGGGCTATGGTATCCCATGAGAATTTATTAAGTTCAAGTTTTGCTAGGCCTGGAGCCACATCTCTTGGTTCCAACTTAGCAACTTTAAATCCTGGCATCCCTCCAAAAAAAGATATAGTGCAATCTAGACAAAAGGTACCCTACCTATCTCCTAAACAGAAAAGTTCCTGGTTTCACTGCTTATAGATTTTCAGCTATAATTGCCTAATGTTTCTTTCTTGGAGGTGGAGATTTTGAGAATGCACAATTCCTCTTTATTACTGTTCCTGTGATCATTCCCATTTGGTTTGCTGGCTAGACCAGAAAACTACTTTCTGTACTGTGAAGACATCTCATGATACAAAGTATTTGCAGAAAGGTAAGTTACTTGTGCATGGTAATATACTTATACTAGCTTGCTATCTTTATCTTAAGGCTGTTCTCTCTAGCTATCACACTTACTTTATATTGCCTTTTCCAGTTATTCTATCATAGCTTTATTTTTTCTTTCACCATCAATCCCTTATTCCAGAATTGCCTGAAATTCTCCAGTCCTCAGTCTTGTGTACTCCTGGTCCATCAAGTCAGGTCTATTCTCAAGAGAAGTTCTCTATGTCAAATTCTTCTCTATACAAGTGCCTTACACACACACACACACACACACACACATTTATAGTACAAACTATACATATTGCATTGCTAAATAATAGACTTATTTTACTAGTGGCTGTTGTGACTCAGTTTTAGGTTGTATCTGTACATATAATAGAACCACTTGTAAAAGGAAACAGGAGAATAGAAACAGGCTATGTGCCTGTGTGGAAGGAGGCCCCTGCCAATAGAAAGCTTGGTAAATATCATTACCTAGAGTTGAATGGCCTTAGCTGCAAAGTATAGCCCATGAACCAAAATAGATAAGGAAACATCTTTCCTTAATGTCTAATGAAGTTTTTTCCCCTTGAGCTTTATTGAGTTTTATCCACAAATAAAATTGTAAGATAAAGTGTACAGCATGATGATTTGATATTAAACTGGTAGAAACAGAGAGTAGAAAAATTGTTGCCATGGGCTGGAGAGTGGGGGAAATAGGGAGAGGTTAGTAAGGATACAAACTTTCAGTTATGAGATGAATAAGGTCTGAGGATCTAGTGTATAACATTAGACTATAGTTGGCAACACTATTATATAATAGAAATAATTTTAATTCGGTGTCAGAATAGAAGTGTGGGAAGAACTGGTGATGGAAATTTGGATATCTAAGGATCAGAGCTAAAAAAAATACAAGCTTAATTAAGATTGAGAAATAGAATAATAACCTAGTAGATGTTAATGTAAAAGTTTAGCAGTGTCCAGCTAGTTTAAGCAACAAGTCTGGATACTCAACAGTAGTATTTTTTCTGAGTAAGATTTTTATTCTGTCACTCTAGTTGCCATTTTTGTTATTCAAAATTTTCCTAATCTGAAGCCCAAGGATCAAATTAAAACAAAGCCTCTTTTTATAAACTTTAAAGTGGTCATGAGGAGAAGTATTGAGCTTGTCTCTCACACATCACTAGGGCCTTCCAGGGGCAGACAAGAGTCATGGCCATGTGCTCATTCTGCCCATGAACTGGCCACTCTGTGGTGTGACTGAGGCCACAGATGTTCCTAGATCATAGCCAGTGACAAAGCCAAGTAGTTACACAGTACTGGTCTGTTTGTGAGAATGTCCCAGTTGCAGGAATTCTTTACTGAGTGACCACTTTGCCACTGTGTATGTGAATACAACTTAAGTCTTGTCAAATACGGTTATTTCATTAACATCACTATTGTGTTTATGGTAGACCTTCTCACTGGGCTTGGTTTTGTATTCCTGTTGATTAAGTAAGTGGTAGCTTTAAGCATCAAAAATTACTCTTAAAAAAGAGGAGATTTCTCTCTTCCCCATTGTCATTTCTTTTCCCAAAACTAAGATCTCTTAGTTTACCAACTAGGGAGTCTTTTTCGGCAATAGGAAGATTAGTTAACTGACTCAGTCATATTTTCCCATAAATGGCAACATGAGCTGTCCTGAGATATATTTTTAGATACTGGATTAGTCTTAGAATGTGAATTCTGCACTGTGGGAAAGAATGACATGACCCTGCTAAGATTTGAACTCTGCTTTCTGTCACCATGGTTACCATTTGATCATCCTCACTTGTATTCTTGGAATCCAAAGGAACAAATCTAAATAATATCCTCTATAGAAGACAGGAGTCAAAATATAAAATATGTTATGTCCTTTATATGAACAAATACAAACTATGCATAGACTACAGGACAAAAATGTCTGTGGAACAAAAGGGAGGAGGGATACGTTTTGCTGGAAAAAGCAAAATTTCAAGTAGTTTTTATAATTTACTATTTCAGAAATGTACGTTGCAGAACTGCTTAATAAAAGAAAAATAAGGTGATAAATGTAGTGGTCCAAAAGTTTCATCAGGTGGGCCATATGGAGCCTATTTTACCTGTATCTTGTATTAAAAAAAAAATCTAATATAGCACCTAGCCCAGTATCTTGATATCTGAGTGACTGCACTGGAGTCCTGTTTTCTTAACATTCCTGATTAAAAATATCAGCCTCAAAATGGAATAAAAACAGGCTTTATTAAAAACTATAAACCTGATCTTAAAATATGCTAATTCTAAAACATCTGAAGCATGGCCATTTCGTAAGTATTCATCTAGTTCCTACCTTTTGTGAGCATGGATCTATGACATCAATGCCAAGATTCTTATTCTCTCAAGACTACTTTTCAGTGATTAAATTTCAGAAAAAGAAAAACAATCAGCCTCCCTGGCCCCCCAATAAATAACTATTTACAAAGAAGCAGTCAGATTTGTACCCACACATTTATTAATGTTGAAGGATCCTTGGCAATCATCATCTAACATTCCTATTTTAATACTTCATTTTACTGTTTTATTATCTGTTTTTAAATTTTAAGTTAGTTAACATAAAGTACAGTATTGGTTTAAACAAAAGCAAATATGAACTATTGGGACTTCGTCAAGATAAAAACTTCTGCACAGCAAAGGATACAATCAACAAAAGTAAAAGGCGGCCTTGGGATTGGGAGAAGATATTTGCAAAATGACATATCAGATAAAAGGTTAGTATCCAAAATTTATAAAGAACTTACCACACTCAACACCCAAAAAACAAACAACCCCATTAAGAAATGGGCAGAAGTTGGGGCGCCTGGGTAGCTCAGTCGGTTAAGCCTCTGACTTCAGCTTAGGTCATGATCTCAGCATTTGTGAGTTCAAGCCCCACGTTAGGCTCTGTGCTGACAGAGCCTGGAGGCTAATTCAGTTTCTGTGTCTCCCTCTCTTTCTGCCCCTCCCCTGGTCACACTCTGTCTCTCTGTCTCTCTCAAAAATAAATAAACATTAAAAAAAAAAAGAAATTGGCAGAAGACATGAATTGACAGTTTTCCAAAGAAGATGTGTAGATGGCTAACAGACACATGAAAAGATACTCAACATCACTCATCATTAAGGAAATACAAATCAAAACCATGATGAGATGCCACCTAACATTCTTATTTTATAGAGCAGACCTTACTCCTTAGTGGCAATCATAAAAATGTTGCATATTTGGATATATTTTAGAGCTCAGATTCTTCTTTGAACCTAGTACTCATTAGGTAAGAAGACATGTTGAGGGTATAATTTCTGCTTTCTGAAAAGTCAAACTTTTAAATATTCCTACTTTTCAGAGGTTATGGAAGTTCTAGTTGGCAAATAGGTTGAGTAGACTGGCCCTATTCTGCTTCATTAGCTGACCATGGCTTTAGCATGTATTTAGGCATATGAGGCCATGGCTCACTATGAAGTTTTAGTGAATAAGGGCCCTGGTTTCTCTTAAAGGGAGGAGTTGAACACATGTTGGAGGCTGAGCCAAAATTTCCTTTCTCTGGGCTTAATGGCTTTTATTCAGGCAACAGTGGTGCTGGACAGTTCCCTCCCACACAAGTAATGAGTGGCCAGAAGCAGGTCTAGGATTTGGGGTTCAGAATGGTAAAAAAGGTGATATTACTGTGGTCCTGGACAATAGTTTGTACCTTTGCTTCATCATCCATTTCAGGTTGAAATGATATTTTTTCATTTTTATCTGACCCTTATCTATTTTTGCAATCTTCTTGAATAATAAAAAATGTGAATTTTGGTATGAGGAGTTTTGGAACAGTGCCAGTAATTTCTGGAGTGGTAGGAAATGAGATTTCTCAATCCATGCTCATGTTGCCCTAGTGTACAGGGTGGTCAACACACATACACTGCTAGTCTTCTCCAGGGCCTGTGATTCCACCATTCCTTTGGGTTTAGCATAGTTGCTCCAGTGTGTGTGTATGTGTGTGTGTATGTGTGTAGAAATCCAAATTTTAAGAATCGTATCAAGCATTTACAGTTCAGGCAGTAACTAAGAAACATTGGCATCTAAAGAAAGGGCTTCTATTTTGTATTTGTCTGTTCTATCAGGGAGATTATTCCAGTTAACTATTGCTCTGAAACAAACCACCCCAAACTGTAGTGGCATAAAAGAGCCATTTTATTATGATTATGGGTTTTCTCTGTTCCATGATGCCTGAGGCCTCAGGTAGTGAGATTTGAAGGCTGAAGGGGATTCTACTGCTTAGAGTTGGAATCATTTGGGGGTTTCTTCACATGCCTGGTAGTTGATGAAGTCTGGTGGCTAAGATCTCAGCTGAGCTGTTGGCTATAATACCTTCACGTGACCTTTCCATATGTCTATTTGCATGGGATAGTTTGAGCTTCCTCACAGAATGGCAGCTGGATTCTAACAGTGAATATCTCAAAAGGGCAAGGTGGGAGTGTGTGTCATTTTTCTAACTTATCTTGGAAGTCACATAATATCACTTCTTTCATACACCATCAGGTTGAGAGAATTACAGATATGTCCAGGTTCATGGGCTGTCAAGGTGGCATTGTAAGAAATGCATGTGAGAGGGGAATATTGTGCTATCTTTGGAAGATAAAATCTGCCACTGAGACCAATCATGGAATTGAGAACTGTAAAAAATTAGTAAGGACAATTAGAAGGCCAATATAGTTGAAAACATTATAATAGAACATTTTTCTTGCTGTGAATGAGTTAAAAACTTTTTACCCAGATGAATTACATCTCACAGTACTAATAAAACGCACAAATCATATTACTGAGACATTTCACCAATCTTGAATAAATATGAAAAACAGGAGACATTGGCATCATATATTATTCTGTCCACAGGAGGAAAAAGATGGACTCTATAAGTGGCAGTTCATGTACGATTCTAGAGTCTAGTAAATTAAGGACTAGATTTTCAAAATCCAGTCCAAGGATGACATATATGTATGCTACAAGTGTGCTACCACTTTTTTTTATATATCCATGGATGGTATTGCTAAATCATCAGCTCATGGCATTCTTGACTGCTATGTTTGGACAAGGCGTACAATCATTGTCAAAATTATGCTGTAAGCAGCTGGTACCAATTTGTTGTTGGCACATGAGTTAAAACCTACTTCTTCCTTAGAAACAACCCCCCCACCAGAACATCTGTGACACTGGTTCACAAAATTCTAGTGTGCATAGGCATCATATGAGGAACTTTCATAAAAATGCAGATTTTCAGGCCCAGATATTCTGAGTCAGCAAGTCTTGGATAATTTTCCTTGAAATACCTCAGCATAGACTGTGATATGAACATGTGTGTCTGTAGTTACTTTCAGTCTGTATCCTTGTCATGATTACTCACCTTCACCAGAGACACACACTCTAGGGTGGTTGGCTAGCATGTTATCAAAAGACCACAAACCAGAGGAATTCGATTATATTCATCTCCAATGAACACCAGATTTTTTGGTATTTGATGAGTATCAGAACTGGGTATTTCTTGATGAAATTATTAGGTTTCATAATAGGTGGATTTTCTGGAAATATTGTAGACAGCCTCTCTGTCCTTACACACATAGGGTGTAAAAATATAGTGGAGCCAGCAGTCTGCATCCTCAGAAATGGCATCCAGATTCCTTGGTGGGGAGTTTCAACTGCTAATTTGGAGACATCTTGGTCTCCTGACCGTGACTAGATAGTGCGCTGAATCCTGCTGTAAAAATTGTGCTTCCTTTGCCTCCAGTGAGCTGTCCGAGGAAGGTTCTGTTGGCATGGTTAGAGGAATTGAGTGCTGGAACTTCTCCAGATTTTGCCAAACTTGTGGCATGATGGTTGCCTGTTTGCTGAGCAATGCTGGTGTGTGTGCCAGGATTCAGTCTGAGACTTGCTCTCAAGGGGGTAGTGGAGAGGAAACTCAGAACATTCACCTACAACTAATTGTTGGAGGTGCCTGATGTTTCCTAATAATCCCCTGAAAATTGTACATAACCAAGTTGTAGTATGTCAGAATCTGACTTACTAGAAGCATTTTAAGTGATTCTGATTTGAGACACACTGAATTAACTTATATCTCCTTCCCAGTTTCAGTGGAAGACCAGTGGACATTTGGCAGTGGGATGTGGGAATGTTTCAAGCATTAGATGAGTGGCCAGATCTTCCTTAAAAAAAAAAAAAAAGTCCTTTGTGATCTTGGGATTTACTCAATTAAAAAAAAAGATTTCAAACTAATATAGTATTACCTCAATGAAAAAATTTTAAAAAGAGGTTTTATAAAATGTATTTGTTCTGGTTAATAAAAAGGAAAACAGCTTTGTGATTCGTAGCATCTGCCTAAAGCCCACAGCCAGATAAGTTTTCTGTAAATGCTTCAAAATGAACCACTGCAAAAGCCCCCATCTATGATCTAATGATTTTTGCAAAGTCAGAGTAAGTTCACAAGCAAACACAGTTAAGCGAGCTCTGCTTTTTTTTTTTTTTTGTAAATTACTTTCCTATCTTAAAATGATATCAGGAAGCTAGAGATATCTGGTGGAAAATAATGGGTTTCATTAAAATGCTGTGCTTATAATTCCATTATTATTGTTTGTGCCTGAAATTATAAGTACGACACTTCAAAGCTAGTCTAGAAAAAAAAATCATGCCTAACATTGTATTTGCAAAATTTCTCATGATGAAAAAGCATTGGAATGTTTTTTGGAATAAATCTTATAGGAATAGATAAACATCAGTTCTTAAAATATTTAAGCCTATTCCTTCATACCCAGATAATAATGTAGTCGAAATAATGTGCCCCACGCATAATAGGAACTATATAAATGTTTGTTGACCAACTTTTTGATTGATATAGAGCAAGTGAAGGAAGTATTTATATGTGGCAAAAAGTTGAGTATGCACATAGCAATGATATTACAAAACTAGTGTGTGAAGCTTTCTGAATATAAAATATAGAAGCTTCTGAATCTTGAGAAATTAATGACGGGAGATTTTAGTGTAGAAAACAAAATAATTAGAGAAAACACCCCTTGAGCCTCAAATGGAAAAATGACAGTTGCTGAAAGCCAAGGAGGCCATTTTCTGCCTGGGAATTTGTATTGGAGAGAGAAATGGAATCATTAAATTGATAGCAGGGAGTTTTCAAATTTTAAAGTGTCTTTGTTTTTCATAAGATCACAATAGGTTTCATCAGATCCATCAAAACCATTTGCATCTCAGCATTGTTCAGTAGCAAATGAGGTCATGTCTATCCTTATCTGAGACAGCATAAAATTTTATGGTGGCTACTAAGTCATTAAAGAAGATGAATGATCTTGTGCATAGTTTTAATAGATGTAATAATAATATATTTGAGTTATTTGGATATCACAGTTTGAGTTTTTTGGATACCACAATCCCCAAGGAACCTATTTCTGTCATGATTGGTGAACCCAAACACCCCCTCGACCTCTCAAATACTGCAGACAATGATGACTACATGTTTTGTTACTGTTCCTTTTAGGTGGCTTTCTTTCATGATATTTAGAAATAGAGCAAATGTGCATTGAGAAAGACTTCTTACTTTTTTTTCAGGGATTAGCAAATGCTGCTAATTTGAAGTATCAGACTACCCAGTTTGTTGATATTTTAATACTGATTATGCATCTGATGTTAAATAAACTATGTACTTTATCTGATTAATAAAAACATGCTGGTGGTTATTGGTGACATGAAACTCAAACAACAAATTGACCAGAATTTTCATTTCTTAATTAGTTGCTTGGGTTTTTCCCTTCTAAAATTGTAAGCTGTGTTAAAGAGCTTCCTGTTTTGTGTGTTATGGTTCCCCAGAGAGTAGAGCATTAAGAACAAAAATAGTTTAACAATGAAAAGAGACAGGGAAATCAGGGGGTGTTCTGGGTGTACTATGTCAAGAAAAAGGCAGAAATGTTGGTTAGCTTTCTTGGATAATAGTAAACAAAATACGATGTCTAATCACACTATTCTATTGAATATTTACTTTTTTTAAAATCAGTAATGACTTTAATAATGAGAACAATGTTCGCTTTGAGTTTTTTCTTTCATATCATTTCTTTGTGTCATTGCATGTTATGTTTAATAGAAGCTGGATTTGTGGTTCTTTTAAAGTGGCATTTATAGAGACTATTTATGTAAATTCTCCACTCTGCCATGGTAGCCTGATTCTTCAGATGGCCCCTGCTGTTTCAAAGGCTGTTGTGGACCAAGAGCAGTTCTGGAATTACTCAGCTGTTGAACTCATAGGGACTTTGGAGATGATCTTGTCCAACGCCATTTCACAGATGATGAATCTGAGGGTGGAAGAGGTCAAGTGACTTGGCTTCTACTTGTTACTGGCAGACGCTGAGCTAGAGCATGGTTTTGTCAGTCCCAATCCAATGATTTTTTTTTTAAAGTAACCTTTTATTTTGAGATCGTTGTATATTCACATGCAGTTGTAAGAAACAGAGATCCTTTGTATCCTTTATCCATTTCCCCCCATGGTAACATCTTGCAAAACTATAGCACAATATCACAACCAGAATATTGACCTTGATACCATCAAGGTATCAAGATACAGAATATTTCCTTCACCACAGGATTCCTTGTGCTGCTCTTTTACAGCTACACCCACTTTTCACCAAACCCACTCTTAAATCATTGGCAACCACTGTAATCTCCTTTCCATTTTTATAATTCTATCATTTCATGGATGTTATATAAATGGAAACATGCAGTATATAATCTTTTGAGATTGGCTTTTTTTTTTTTTTTTTTTTTTTTTGCTCAGCATAATGTTCTGGGGACTCATCAAGATTGTTGTGTATATCACTTTGTTTCCTTTTATTGCTGAGTAAGTAGGGGTGTAGCATATCAATGCTTTTTTCCACAGACTATTTCTGTTCCAATTTTGGGAAATCCCAGGCATTTTCCAGGTTCAAGGTTAAGAAACATACTTAGGAAGAAATAGTTTGATTTTGACAATCTTCCTTTATGTTTGGGGAAAGTAATTGTAAAGATAACAGAGATCCATGTAGTATAAAGGGTGCTTTGATGGTGGCCCAGCTCCCTTTGTTTGGCGATGAGAGTGAGAAGGCCTTTTGGGAGGATCCTCATCATTCAGAAGATGATTTCTGAGGTATGATTATAAGGAGTGTCTAACAAACACTGTGTCTGCGCGAGGCAGCCTCCTCAGGAGACCAACATTTTGGCTATTAAATGGGCAAAACAGTTGCAGATCTCATTTCCATGTCACAAAGGGGGTTTGCAGGTGCCAATTGTCATTACTGAAAGTGGAGTGTGGCCAGAAGACATGATTTAGCACCTGTCTACTCTCTAAATGTGCTGTGGGTTTTAATCACCTGAAATAGTTGAGATTTGGCTCCTGCATTATACCATAAAGATAGATTCATCAGGAAGGCGTAATGCTTGTAGGTGAAAAATGTGTTTTAATTTTTTTTATTAAATTTTAGTTCAAATCACAATGGGCTGCATGGCATTTGTGGTGCAGACATTTGTAAGTATGCTCAGTGATGAGAATAATTTCCAGAATTTCAAAACTGTCAAGTAGGAGATGGGAGGTTACAAAGCCATACCAACCTCCCTCTGTGTATTTATGTGTTCTAACCATTTGAAGATGATTTGAAGGGACAGTGGTGGAGGGAGGAAGAAATGGCCTAGGGAATATTGGAATTAAAGTGTGGGATTGGGGGAGCACATTTATTTGAAGAACTATTAGATAAAGAGATAGAAACTTTGGAAACATAAATCAAGAGGAGGGAGGAATATGATATAGCTTACAGAGTTGGATAGGCCATCTTTAAGAAGCATTCCTTAATGTGAAGTGAGGTACGTATGCCATGTAATACCTAGAATGTAGTGAGAGGGTGAAGATATGGGGGTATGGACATGGACTTGTGCAGGAGCATGAGGGACCCTTAAGGCTCTGTTGGATAGATCTCAGGCACTAGAAAGGACTAGAAGGAACTAGAATGAAAGTACTGATTCATTTATGTTTTTATTTTCACATCAGCAGTTTTAATTTGAAGTTGTCTGTCTGAGACTCTGTAATTTAATGTCTTTTTAACGCTGAAAGATTTTCCTGCCAGTGCAGTGAAATCTGTTGTGAAGCTGAACGGGTAATCAGACTGGTATTAAAAATGAACAGTTTGGAGAGTCATTTCTGTAACTTCTGAGGTCAGAAATAATTTATCATTCTTCTGAAAGCCAGGCTGCTGGTATCTCTGCCTGCTCTGATTTTAGTTAGCCATCCCTATGGTGAGAGCTGGCTTTGAATTTTTCCCACAGACAGACATGATTTTTATGTAACATGTTCTTATCTCTAGTGTCCCTCACTCCAAGGGGCCTGTTCTCAAGGTACCTCCAGTCTTTCTGGAGTATAAAGTCACAACATCAGAAGTCACCAAAACATATGGGCTGCTCGTCGGTTGGGGACGCCAGGTGCGAAGTTTCAGGTGAGATTATTACAAATTCCCTGGCACTTCCCACATTGTACAGTAAGTATGAAGGTTTGATCTGACCCTCTGGGAGTTGTACCCAAATCACTCTATCCTCCCCCACCCTACTCAAGTGCAGTGGGCTACTTCAGGGCCACCCAGCCAGCCACTGTGGAATTGCTGCTGAGTGTTTACACTGTTCCTTGCTTCAGGCCTCAGGCCTCAGATTTAACAACAAAACTTGCTGGTTTTGTTAAAACAAAGTGAAATGTGATGAGGCAAAGTGAAATGAATGGCTTCTCTGGGGTAACTTCCAGCATGACCCCTGCTATTGAAGGTGCAGAGAGGCCCCTGCTATTTCAAGTGCTAGTTTCCCAAAGAGCTCTCTCTGTACTTGCCCAGTCTCCCAGGAAGGGAGAGGAGCTAAATACCTAAAGGAGGTTTTGAACTGATGCATGCTTATGCCTGAAAGAATATCCCCTCTTCCACCTTATCTAGCACTGAATTTTCATTTTTTCTTGCCCTCAGTGCCTTATTATAGGAAAGAGGGGTATAAAAGAAGCAGCATAGAATAGAGAGTAAACACATACACTCTACTAAACTAGATTATTTGGGCTTGAAACCAAGCTCTGCAACTTAGCTCAGGCCTATTATTTAGCCATTCAATGCCCTGGTTTTTCCTCATCTGTAAAGTAGGGGTAATAATACCTATTTTGGGGGGTTTCTATATAGACAAGTAAGTTTGTAAACCTATTCCAATGATCTATTGCTGTCTTACTGTAAGGCTAGTGTGTTAAGACAACAATAATCATTTTATTGTTATTATTCATGGTTCTAGAAGTTGATTTTGGTTCAGCTGGGCCATTCCTATTTAGAGCCTAGTATCCAGTTACAGTCAGATGGTGGCTAGAGCTGGAGTCATCTTGACCTCAGCTGGGGCTGTTGGTTGGAACACTTCTGTTTGGGCTCTCCGAATGGCTGGGGCTTCCTCACAGCATGGAAACTGGATTTCATGAGCAAATGTTCCAACAGAACTAAATGAAACGTATGTCATTTTTTATGAACTAGTCTCAGAAGTCACATGGCATCACTTCTTCCACATGATATTGGATAAAGAAGTCATAAATGTCAATTCTGGTTCAAGGGGAAAGACCCCAGATCCTACTAGTCAATAGGAAGACTGTCAATATCACTCTGTAAGAAGACTGTATGGGATGGTAGGTTGTGGTAGCCATCTTTAGAAAAGCCAATGTGCCACAGAATGTAGACCACTTAGAACAGTATCTTGTTCATGAATGCTCAGTAATTATTAGTTATCATCATTTATTAGATTCCAAGCCTGCTGACCTCAAAAAAGTATTCCATTACTTCTTATCTAAGCCTTATTTCTAAGGAAAGTCTGGGAGACAGTTACTCTTTAGCCCTGTGGTTTTAATGATGCTACTACATATCTGTGTCCAAGGCTCTGTGAGGGAGAACTCCTGGATCTGAGGCTGTTGTATCCTTTGGAAGTGAACCTTGAGGGGAAGGATAAGGAAGAAATGCAAGCCAGCCTGGTCATTTGATCATAGCATGGTCACAATAATGTGGGAAACCAAGTACACTTTACTCCAGTACACTTACCCATACCCTCTTCAAGTGACCCAGCATAATTAATTTCCAAAAGGGGCTGACTACAGTGTTACCCTCATATTCACTGAGGCTTGTAAGCTTAGGATAAAATTGTGTAAAATTTTCCTTGGCACTGGGCAGGGTCCCTCTGAGACTGAATGCCTCTAAAGCCAGTCATCTCATGGACATTCTGGGTAGTGTTTGTTTGATTTTGGGGTGACCCTCATTTGAACCTGAATCTCAAAGACAAATGGATTAGATAGCTTATTCATGAGAACCCCCGGTCCAAAGCCAGAGCTTTAGGGCTTTTGTTGCAAGTAAATGAAACATAGGAAAAGGCTTCTTGCATGCCATCGGCTTCTTTATAGACCAAATAGCACCAATAGCAAGCCTTGGGCCCCAGGCAGTATTGACAGACTAGAGCAGCTCTTTCCAGATGTGTCTGGATCCTTCATGACTCCTTTCACCTTTACTTAATAAAATATCTTCCAACTTAAAAAAAATTAAACAGTAGCCTTGTTCCTCTTTTATAGAGGAAGGAATCTCTATGACTCAAACAGAAGAGCAAAGCAATCAAAAACTTTAGGAAGGCTTTAAAATATTCAAAAGTGAAAATCACAAAGAAGGCTTGCACTGCCTCTATAGATATCATTTGACTATGTAAATTTACCTAGTAAATTTACCTACCTTTTGGTGAGTTATGTGTAGCTCTTCTAAAGATCCTAATGGAGATTTGGGGATTAGAGTAAGCCACTTGGTATATTTGATGGTAACTCAGTAGTTCATTGCTATTAAGTCCTTGTAGATGGATTGTATTTGTTTGGTATTGATACATAGGGAGAGAGTAAAAGCAAACAGCCTGGGCCTCTAGCCCTCCAGATTAGTCAGTCTCGCATTGGCTGGTTCTGCCTGTGATAACACCAAAGACATCCTGGGAAGAACTGTCTTTCTGCAGGTTGGCTGAGGGAGATATGAGAGAATCAGAGCAAGTCATGGATAGGTGAATGATTCTAACGAACTCAAGCTCATAAAGTAGAGGCCAAGAAAGGGTGAGGAGGAAATAAGGAACAGGAATTGAAAAATAATAATAGAGTTTATTATATGAGATGGCATTGCCATTTGAAGGCATCTTATTATTGTCCTAGGCTGAAATTTCAGGCTGAAATTCTTATCCTAAACCAAAACAAATATTAATTATGTACTATTTTTATAGCATCTGTGTCTTGGTTTGGTTTCACCCCAAAACACATTGACGTGAGGACCTGAGTGCAAGTAGTTTATTTGAGGGGCAGTCAGCACAAGTGAGAGAGGAAGGGAAAAATCAATAGAAAGTGTGTCAATGTGTGGACATTTGGATCTCAGTCCTGCTGGGGATCCTTTGAGGAACCATGCATAGCACATCTCAGAATTGTCCTATAGGGGGATAGGGAATCTGAGCTGTTTAATCTTTGGTTCAAGTCTGTATTGGTTGAGGTTTGCCCTTGGGATGTAAATTACCTTCCTTCCTTCCTTCCTTCCTTCCTTCCTTCCTTCCTTCCTTCCTTCCTTCCTTCTCCCTCCCTATCTTCCCTCCCTCCCTCTTTTTCCTTTCCTTTCCTTTCCTTTCCTTTCCTTTCCTTTCCTTTCCTTTCCTCCCATATGTTATAGGCTTGTGTGTGTGTGTTTAGCTAGCTAGCTAAATAAATGTGAAGGAATGAATGAATTAATTAATGTTAGTGGAACTATATTTAGAAAAGCATAGATGGTTTGTCCACACAAATTATCTTATGAAACAGTATTATCCCATCTATCTGAAAAAAGGAGAGAAAGTATTTTATCCTGCCACCATCTAGTCTGGATAGCCTGAGAATTGTCATTTTCAACATACCAATAATTCAGGTCTCCAAGAATCAAGCAATGGGGTTAGGGAATAACTTTAATTCAGTATAATAAAGCTGTGTATGATGAAGCCCTGCTCAATGCAAGAAATAAAAGAAGGAGTTTTGCTATCATGTTGCTTTCCAGAATAGATCTAAGAGTCAGCATTCAAGAGAATAGGTATTCTGGCAAACACTGATGAATCTTTCCTTATATGATGATGAATGCGGAGAGAGGAAAGCAAGAACAGTGATATAAAACTTATGGAAAGGTGAAGGAAGGGAAATATTCTGAAGCCACAATGAAGGTATATACCTCCAAGACTGGAGACAATATAGATCTAAGGATATGGTAAGGTATTTATGGCTAAAGAACCATAGGAAGGCCTTTAAAAAAAATTAGGAATTCTCAGTAATATTTAAGAATACTCAGATTCTATGAAATAGAAATAGAAAATCATAAGGAAATAACAGACTGAGTTTGGAAGAAAATACATATACAAGAAAAAAATATAAGCCCCTCTTTACAAAAGGAAAACATGAAATTAGCAACATGTGTCTTCTTGTATAAAGAGAATCAACTTCAAGGAAAACTAAAAGGCACGTCTTTTGCACCTAAATATATTATGTTTATTTAGATGCTGTGCTGCAAACTCTGCTTCATAAGGACAGAGTTTTGGAATTAGTAAACTATTTTATAGTTTTGTTTAAAATTTTTTAAAATATTTATTTATTTTGAGAGAGAGAGAGAGAGAGAGAGAGAGAGAGAGAGAGAGAGAGAGAACAAGTGGGGGAGGGGCAGAGAGAGAGGGTGAAGACAATCCCAAGCAGGCTCCACAGTCAGTGCAGAGCCCAGCACAAGGCTCAATCTCGTGAACCATGAGATAGTGAACTGAGCTGAAATCAAGAGTCAGTTGCTTAACTGACTGAACCACCGAGACACCCCTATATAGTTTTATAGTCCAATGTTATAAAATGAAAATATTAAATAACATATTTTTGGCATTTTCTTAAGAAAATTTTTTTAATGTTTGTTTATTTTTGAGAGAGAGAGACAGGGAGAGTGTGAGCGGGGGAGGGGGAGAGAGAGGGAGACACAGAATCTGAAGCAGGCTCCAGGTTCTGAGCTGTCAGCCCAGAGCCCAACGTGGGGCTCGAACTCACAAATTGCAAAATCATGACCTGAGCCAAAGTTGGATGCTTAAGCCACCTACTGAACCACCCAGGTGCCCCTGTTTATGGCAGTTTCTTGAAGAGTGTGGTTGAAGAAATATTTCTTTTGTTTTCTTTTTTTTTTTTTTTTTATTCTTTCTGCTACTTCTTTTCAGGAGCAAGTCTCAGGGGGGCGTGTTATCTCCCGACTCTCTGAACAGCTACCCCCGCCCCTGGATATGCCACCTTGTCCTGCCCTCAGGCTGAATTAGGTGACCCTAGTAGCCTCTTCCTCACTAGCGACCCTGTGCTTGTCTCAGAGCTCTGTGTTTGCACCCAGAGGCCATGGAAACATTCCTTGCCTTTAAGGAACGAACTGAACTCATTCACCATGGAGGGCGGATGGTTTCATTTTCAAACCCTTCTCCCCCAGGGACCCAAGGAGACTAGAACTTTGTGCATTTGCTCACCCCCACACCCATTTAAAATTTTTAAAATGCATTAAAAATTGTGCTAGCCTACTTTGCTGCATGGACTTCAAACTGCATGAAATGCAATAAATCTCATTTTAGATTTAAAAAAGGCTTTTAAAGCCTTTGTTGCTGACTAATTAGCTAGAGGAAATGTTCTCACCACTTCAATTTGATTATCCTCTCTTCTTTATCATAAATGGCAAAGTCCTCTATTGTGTATTGCTGTCATTCAAAGTAAAGCAAACTGAATGCCCTTGTCAAATTATTTTATTAGAGCGCTTGAGTTCATTAGTCTGAAATTTAAACATTACACTTTCTATAAATGTGAACATTGGTGAAGGAAGTTTTAGATGATTGTATAAAGGTGTGGAACTTGGCTAGTGTAGAAGATAATGACAGTTCATTCATGGTCACCATGTCATTCATTTTATACATAAGAAACTCACATCAAACTTACTGGATTTTCTCCTCTTTCTCCATTTGTGCTTCTTTCTGGATTTTTGTTCCTCAATGTAGATACACAGTGTAATTTCTGGAATTTGAGGCAGCAAATCCCTCTTGTCCTTTTTCTCCAATCATTTAAAAATAAAAGTGCTCCCAGAAATGGCTAAGCCAAAAGCTTAATGGGGAAGCACTGGAAGTTAACAAAGAAACCAAGAATGAAGCAGCAGTAAAAGCAGAATTCATACTGCAGAAATGTGATTCACACAGGAGAGATTTTTCTCAGGTTCATGGGTAAAAAGGTGAACTATTGTTTATTTATTTATTTTTATTTTAGAGAGGGAGAGAAAGAGCACATGCATGAGTGGAAGAGGGGCAGAGGGAGAGAGAAAGAGAATCTCAAGCAGACTCCACACTCAGTGTGGAGCCCAACATGGAGCTTGAGCCCATGACCCTGGGATCAAGACCTGAGCCGAAATCAAGAGTCAGACGCTCAACCGACTGGGCCACCCAGGCACCCCCCAAAAAGGTAAATTAGAAAGAAACTTTATGAAAGTGAGTATTTCTGACATGGAAGTAGAGATTCTGAGATTGATCTTCAGAATCATAGGCCTTCTTTGGGGGTAAAACAAAAACAACTAGAGCAAAAACCATGATCAAAGAAAAACTCTTAGGAACTTGAGAAAGAATGAGAAAGAGAGCTTGAGCTGTAGATTGGGAGGTGGGAGAGAGGGAGAGGAGACAAGTGCAGACTGATTGGACTCCCCACAGTCCAGGCTAAGTCAGTGCTCACCTCCCAGCGCAGGGCCACAGTCAATGGTATGCTGGAAAAACCTCACACTAGCTTGTGAGAGCTACTTTTTAAATTTTCAGAAATTCTGTGAGCTGGTCATTAAACATAGCCATGGTTAAAAAGGAGTGATAAACTTACAGTTAAGTAACTTATATTGAAAATAAAAGTAATAAATACTCAAAACTGATCACTCCATAGTTATTTTATTATCTGTGTCCTTAAGGTTATTCATACCTGTTGTACAGAGGAAACATTATGTAATCTGCACATCCCTTCCCAACTCTGCTCAGTGATGTCACAGTGGTGATCTTAAATCATCCATAATGGGAGAATTTACACCATTGATGTCAATGCTACAAATCAGGGTTTCGTTTCTTATGTTTTTGCTTGTCTAGACTGCAGAAAGCAGATGTAGAAAACTTTAACAACAGAGATTAAACTTAAAAGTGAAAGGCAAAAAAATTGAAGAAACATTCTTCCAGTATTCAAAAATTATCTATTAAAACAAGAATTCACTCAGGTCATTGACAGATGAGTGAAGTTCTAAAATAAGTTTTTCCCTTCTTGTTAACGTAAAAGAAACTACCAAGCAACATTCATGTTAGAATCACACTGATTTCTTGATTGCAACCATAGAGTGTCTATATTTAGTAAGAATCAAGGAAACATTTGATGAGAATCAATTAGCTATATGGTGTTTAGAATAAAGAGGATTATATATTTTATAATTATCTATCATTTTTGTGCTATATATTCTACTTGTCAGTAAAATTTATACAGTAAACATACATAGGTATATATACATAGGTATATATACATATATATATATATATATATTCTGTTTTGGGGGAAGCTTATTTTTTTAAAATTTTTAATGTTTATTTATTTTTGAGAGAGTGAGAGAGAGACAGAGAATGACCAGGGGAGGGGCAGAGAGGGAGGGAGACACAGAATCTGAAGCAGGCTCCAGATTCTGAGCTGTCAGCAACAGAGCCCGGTGAGGGGCTTGAACTCACAAACTGCGAGATCATGACCTGAGCGGAAGTCCGATGCTTAACCTACTGAGCCACCCAGGCACTCCAGGGGGAAGCTTATTTTTTTGTAAGTAGCCACATTCTTTCCATTTTCATGGATTATAGAGGACGGGGTAATAGTTTCTCAAGCAACAAAGTGGGCAAAACAAGATACGAACAAAGGGAACAAAAATGATGCCTTTCTCAGGTGATTTTCTTTGGAGACCCAAAATGCTAAGGGACAATGAAGGCAGCTACAGAATTTTGGAAGAAAATATTGTGATCAAAGAAGAAATATCCAGTCCGAATGCCTTTTGTATGTGAAGGCCACAAAATGACTTTCTATAATATTAATGGACTCCACAGCTATTTCATTTGCATATGTTTCTTGAGAAACTTACTTGACTATATTCTCTAACTGGCTGAGAAATAGATCAAAAGGAGAAGGTCAGAATAGGAAGACTAAGAGGAAGCATCAAAACCAGCTAACTACAGAAGAGAAAATAATTGCTGTCAATTATTGTTGACAAATTGTTGTCAAATGCAACTAAAACATTTAAAAATTCATAAATTTAAGAATATAATAAAAATAGCTTAATAGCAATGAAAAAGAAGAGACAGAGTAATGATCATAATTTGTTAGTGGTTGTACTGATTTCCTGACTCAAGATATCTAAGCTATTGCGAGAGCCAGATCTTATAAACTCTGTAATGTTATTTCTTGAATGTTTTTTTAAAAGATAATTTGCCTTATGTTTCCTAAGGAATATCAGTTTTTCTTATCTTGTTCTGCTTGCCATTTGTTGTCTTGGGTTATATGTCAGTTACGATAGCTCTACCTATGGCACTTTGGTTAAATGACTTCATTCTCTTCAATTTAGAACCATATTGTGTGGCTCCTAGTATCTTCCATTTTCAAATATGTCTTTTTCTATTCACCATAATGATCATGTTTATTAGTTTTCAAAGGTAACCTTGTTCAGTTATTCTTTTAAAAAATGTTTTGAGGATAATTTTTAAAATTAATTTATTCTTGAGAGAGAGAGCAAGAGAGTGAGTGAGCGTAAGTAGGGGAAGGGCAGAGAGAGAGAGAGAGAGAGAGAAGAGATTGAGAATCCCAAGCAGGCTCCATGCTGTCTGTGCAGAGTCTGATGCGGGGCTTGATCTCACAAACTATGAGATCCTGACCTGAGCTGAAATCGAGTCAGTCACTTAGCCCACTGAGCCATCAAGGCACCTCTAGGACAATTTTTTTAGAGCAGTTTTAGGTTCACAGCAACCAGCAGAAGGCACAGAGATTTCCCATATACCTTCTGCTGCCCCACATGCATATCTTCCCCACATTATCAACATTCCCCACCAGATGGGTACATTTATTACAGTTGATGAACCTAAGGATGTAAGGATACATCCTTAGCACTCAAAGTCCACAGTTTATAGTATGATTTACTTTTAGTATTGTATATTCTAAGGGTTTGGACAAATGTGTAATGGCATGTATCCATTGTTATAGTATCATACAGAGTATTTCCATTGCTCTAAAAAGCCTGTGCTGTACCTATTTGTTTCTCTCTACATCTCCAACCTCTGGCAACCACTGATCTTTTTACTGTTTCCATTATTTTGCCTTTCTCTATAGTACGTAGCCTTGTCAGACTGGCTTATTTATTTATTTATTTTTTAGAATTTTTTTTCATTGTTGAGGGGGAGAGAGAGAGATGGGGGAGGGGCAGAGAGAGAGGGAGACACAGAATGTGAACCAGGCCCCAGGTTCTGAGCTGTCAGCACAGAGTCTGATGCGGGGCTTGAACTCACAAGCTGTGAGATCATGATCTGAGCCAAAGTCGGTCGCTGAACTGACAGAGCCACCCAGGCCCCCCCAGATTGGCTTATTTCACTTAGCAATATGCATTTAAAGTTCCCCCATGTCTTCTAATGGCTTGATAGCTCATTTATTTTTATTTTTTTAAAGATTTTTAAATGTTTATTCTTGAGAGAGAGAGAGGGCGCGTGCGTGGGCGCACTAGTCGGGGAGGGACAGAGAGAGAGACAGAGACAGAGACTGAGAATCTGAAACAGGCTCCAAGCTGCCAGTGCAAAGCCCAACATAGGGCTCGAACCCACCAACCGTGAGATCATGACCTGAGCTGAAGTCAGATGCTCAACTGACTGAGCCACCCAGGCATCCCAATAGCTCATTTATTTTTAATGCGGAAGAATATTCCATATTTTGGATCTATCACATTTTGTTTATCCATTCACCTACTGAAGGACATCTTAGTTGCTTCCAAGTTTTGGCAATTATGAATAAAGATACTATAAACATCTGTGCACAGGTTTTTGTGTGGACATACATTTTCAACTCCCTTGGATAAATACCAAGGAGTGTGATTGCTGGATTGTGTGGTAAAGGCATGTTTATTTTTGTAATAAACTGCCAAACTGTCTTCAACAGTGGCCATACATTGTGCGTTCTCAGCAGCAATGAAGGAAAAAGTTCCTATTACTTCATATCCTCACCAGCATTTGGTGTGTATTTCAGATTTTGGCCATTCTAATAGATGTGATCTCTTTGCTGTTTTGATTTGCATTTTCCCTATGACATCCAAGGTGGAGCATGTTTTCATATGCTTATTTGCCATCTGTGTGTCTTATATGGTGAAGTATCTGCTAAGGTCTTTGAGTCCTTTTTTTTTAAATTGGCTTTTTTCTTACTGTTAAGTTTTAAGAGTTCTTTGTACCAAGGTATCTACGTTTTTTTCTATTGCTCCCTTTTCATCATGTTATCTGTAAATTTTAAGCTATATTATTTTCCAAACTTCTTTTTTTTCTCAATGCCTAAAACCCAGGCAACACCTAATAGGTCCATCTGCCCCCAGGTATAATTTCAAGATCTCTTCCCTACAAAGTGTCAGGTGGCATGTTATTCGGGTAGAGGGGATGAGGCAGAGAACCAAATATCACAACAAACTTGGCTAATGTTCTTCATCTTGCCAGTCAGTGCCTATTGATGCAGGAAGAGATCCTAGACCTGTGGGTGTCTGGCTCTTACTTTAGAGATGAGGAGATGGAGAAAAAGAGCTTTCAAAGGGAACTACTGGTTAAAGGCAGTTGAAAAGGCCAGAATCTAAGGTTTCTGACTCTCAACTCATTAACAATTATGCCTTGGTTTTTTCTTAGAAATGAGAACTACAAATGATGAGGAATTGGGTGAAGAGAAAGGAGATGGTAAGGGCTAGAAGGGATGAGCCCTCTGTGCTACCATTGAACTTGTAGTTAAATTACCTCCTTTGTACCTTTCCACCTTGTTCATTATCCCTCCACTAAGCTCATTATCCCTCCACTAAGCCTACTATGATCTGGTCCATATTTTACTATCAAAACCATCCTCTCATATAAGTAGACTTCTTGGTATATGATTTTTTGCATCTCTCAAAAGGGGTTCCTTTGTTTCTTACAACAATTTCTATTACTCATTTCTAAGTCCTAGCTGCCTTATGTTCCTCTCAATGGGCTTATCTCCAGAGCAAATTAGCTAGATGCATCTTTAAATGTATACCCCATGCTTTCTTTACTTCCCTTTCTTCCTTTGCTTTTTCAGGGTTTAATTCAAACCACAATTATTAGAGGTTCTTCAGATTTTACATCCAACACTTCCAAGTTTGCATGATATTTAAAAAATTAACATAATTTTTAAGTGTACACTTCAGTAGTGTTGAGTATATTTGTATTGCTGTGCAACAGATTTCCAGAACCTTTTCATCCTTGAAAACTGAAACTCTATGCCTATTAAACTGCAATTCTCTCCTTCTCTCTTTGGTTTGGTTTTACATTACGGGACAACATGACATAACAAAACAATTGTTTGTACTGCCATTAAGGAAGGAAACAGCTTCCAATTCCTAGAACCTAGTTTTATGTAAAGATGAAGATGTTAGGATGATCATGTTTAAAGTAGGGGGGATGAATATCATCCAGAAGAAACTTTCATCTCTTTGGGCGCAGTAGTCATTATGTATGTATGTATGTGTGTGTATGTATGTGTGTGTACGTATGTGTGTAGTATGTAGGTATGTGTATTTGTGTATGTATGTGTATGTATATATGTGTGTATGTATGTGCGTATGTGTGTGCGTATGTATGTGTATGTATGTATGTGTATATGTAAGTATGTATGTATGTGTATTTGTGTATGTATGTGTATGAATATGTGTGTATGTATTATTTGTGCATGTAGTATGTACATATGTGTGTATATGTATGTGTGTATATGTATGTGTATGTATGTATGCGTGTATGTATATATGTGTATATGTGTGTATGTATGCATGTGTGTATTTGTGTATGCATGCACATGTGGATATGTGTGTGTATGTATGTGTATGTGTGTATGTATGTGTTTGTATGTGTATATGTATATATGTGTATATGTAAGTATGTATGTGTGTATGTATCTACAGGTGGGATGGTTCTCAGCCTCTGAATCATCAATATTTTAAATATAAAACAGCCACAGCCATGAATAATGCACAGCACATAGGACCCAGACCATTTCTGTGGCAATTCTTAAATGCACTTGTAGTTCTAACAACCACTCCTCCTGTTGTTCTAACTTTATGCGATTTCTATCCATGAGGCAGCCCTGAATCTTTCCATTCCCAGAGGAAGCCTGCCATCTGTTCATCAAACTTGGAGTAGTTGCAGGGAGCAGCTGCAGTTTCTATCTGAATCTGAATGTGTATATGTTAGTCATTAAGAAAGAAATTTGTGCTCATTTATGTTTTGAGTCATAACTTTGCCATTGGTTGGTCCCAACAAAACCGTCCATGCCAGTCCCAGGGGAGCAAGATCTGCATTCTGTTCCCAGAAATACTCTTCTGATAGATTTTGGACAACTCATGTAAAATCACTTTGACTCCATCTAAAAATGGAAAATGTCTTGGTGGTGGTGGTTGTTGTTTTTCGTTCACCTTTTTTTTCTTGTTGAGAATAAATAGGCAGCTCTTTGATCTTCCTTATTGTTTGGGGGAGAGTAGCTTATGTTCAGCTCTGGGAGCCAAGTTCTCTTTGAAGGGTCTAAGGAGCTATCATGGCTGGTGGCTGAGATGAGCTTTGGAGATCAGTTGGTCCAGTGCCCCTCAGTCTTCAGATTCGCTTATAATCTTGTTAATTTGTGCAGTATCTTTACATCACCTATTACTTACTTAATATGTATTTAAATAGATTTCAGATCAACTTATTTTTAACACTTATTTTTGTCCTGTATATTATAATACTGTACATTAGAGTTTAGATATGCCATTAAACTTATATTATAAATTTAAAAATACAGAATTTATAAATATATATTTCCCCAAATTACATTAAAATAGACACAGAATTCTTTTTGAGATAATTTTTAAATTTTATATTGTGCTATAATTGACATATAACATTATATTAGTTTCAGGGGTGTAACATAATAATTTGACATGTATGTATTGTGAAATGATTATCAGAATATGTCTAGTTAACATCCATCACTACACATAGTTACACATTTTTTCCCTTGTGATGAGAACTTTTAAGATCTGCTCTCTTAGAAACTTTCAATATATAATATAGAATTATTAACTATAGTCACCATGCTATACATTGTATCCTCATGACTTACTTATTTTATAACTGGAGGTTTATACCTTTAGACCTCTTTTACCTATTTCTTCCACCCTCCCCAACCCCACCTCTGGAAACCACCAATCTGCTCTTTGCAAACACACAATTCTTGCAATAAGAAATAATCATGTATCATCTAAAACCAGTGGTTTTGGTATCACACTCTGGGAAACACAGATCTAAACCAGCTCTGTCAGTTCATCCATGTGGAAACTGAGCTTCAGAGTGTGATTTATAAAGTCCCTTAGCTACTTGGAATCCAGGGCTTCTGACTTCACTTTTCTAACACACGGAAATGTAAACGGGAAAGGCATTCTGGTGATAAATCTATCTGGAGTTTTGTCAGGAGCCTTCAGGAAGATGTGATGGCTTAGAAACATAGTTTGGGAAGACTGTGGAGGACCTTGGATGTTCTGTTTAGGAGCAGAACTATCTCCCTGGGCTACAAGGTCGTAATCCTGGGATCTGAGGAACATCTAACATCGTATGTGATGCTTAGTGGATTTATGCGCATAGATATTTTGGTGGGGCGGGAAGAGTCTTCCATAAAAAATTAACAGCCACTGCTCTTGGAAATGCGAGCTATTTTGGTTCTCAAATAGAGGAATATGTGCATTTTAGAAAGATCACTCTGGTGCAATATGGGACATAGAACAGAATGAGGATAGCCAGAACAAGTGAGAGCAGGAGGTGACTGAAGCTCCCCTAGCAAAAGGTGCCTGAAAGGGCCTTCAGGAGTTATTCTGTTAGGTGGACCTAAGAACATACATAGACATAGGTGACAGTGATCCAGAGAGAACTCACGTTGGTTTTCTTCATTTATTTTGTGAGGATCACCCTCAGAGCCAAATTGTGTGTGTGAGTGAGAAAGTTATATATATAAATATTATCCAAACAACTCCTGATTTTTGTGTGTGATTGAGAGGTGGATTAGGGCAAAGGAGGGAGAGTAGGCGGTGGTAAAAGAAGGGAATTCTGCACCATCAGAGAGTTGCTAATTTTGCAGCTAATGGGGACACATGGAAAGGAATACTTTCTGTTACTTTTGCCTGAAGGTTAGTAATTTTAACACAGCTGTTGGCCCTTACTTCTCTGAGAGTGCTGTGATGCTCTGAGGGCAAGAAATGTATTTAACAAACGTAGCAGCCCCCATGAGTCAGGCACTGTGCTTTTGAAGAGTATTTCACTTGGTAAGCATAACTGAAGAGAATTTCTCCTGTAAAAGATTGAGCAACACAGAATGAGGATTTATTCATTCATTTACCAAATGTTTGTTGAGCATCTATTATGTTCATGGCACTGATAGACACTAGGGCCACAGAGAGGGAGAAGTCACATAGTCTTATCCTTAAAAATCTCACAATCTATTAGGAATAGTAAAACAAATGAATGCATTTATCTACATACACACATGGAAACTGGCATAGAAAGTTAAATTAAAAATAATCATACACCTGATGATTAATTATATACCATCTCGCAGTAGTAGTTTTTCTCAGGAAAAGTGCCAGTGCTTTTTATCCCCCCGGAGATTATTATCCTAATTTTTCACTGCCGTTTTATTGAAAACCTGAAAAAGTATACTACACAAGGGATGATAGAGAAGGGTGAACACAGAAGGAGACAGTCATTTGGGGACTTACTGATTAATGACCTAGCCTTCACTTGGAATAAATAGGTTTGCATCTGGCTCAGATTGCTACTGATGGAAAGCTACCACAATTATTATTTAATACTTTGGAGGTGACATCTATGTTCAAGAGACTGCTTCATAAATAACAGGTTCCCATAAATAATGAAGACCTAGTCTGCTTCAGAAAATTGGAATTGAAAGTCGTAAGTGGCTCCGAGGAAGATAAAATAAAAGATGGAACATTCAGGAAAGCCATTCGTGAGTGGGCTGGTTGGACTTTGGAAGTGCTGATGGAGCAGACAGTAGGCCTCGGTCTGGGAAAATCAGAAACAGGTTTTCTTCTCTTTATGTATAAGGCATCAAAAATCCCACTGAACCTTTTTGACTTTTCAGCAATACCTTTAATAACTTTCTCAAAGGTGGCATTTGTAGTTGATCTTCTGTGTTACCGTCCTCGCAACTTTTTAATGAGTGATGTGAATAATGTCAAGCTCAGTCTGTCAGTAGCATTTGCATTGGGTAGCTTGCTGCAAAACAGATGACCTCCAAGTTCAGTGGCCCACAATGACAATCATTTAATATTGTAGCTCCTAGGTCTACATATCAACTCTGGGTTGGGTGGGAGATTAGGCTTGGCTGGGCTCTGCTCTGTGTGTCTCTTGTCCTCCTTTTGGGATCAGTGAGGCTGGACATATACGGCTCATGGAGGTACAACAAAACAAGTGGAAATAAGCAAAGCCTCTGAGGAGCTCAGTGTATCATTACTTCCCGTTTACTCTTTTGGGCACAAGTCATATGGCTGAACCCAATGGGAAGGGGTGGGAAAATATACTTCATCCACATAATGGGAGGACCTAGGAAGTTACATGCAAAAGATGTGGCTACAGGGAAGGTGAAAATGGGGTGGGGGTCTTAATTTAGTCTCCTTCTTTGTGCCAAGATGAGAAAGGCTTAGGTAGAAATGTCAACTGTATTGCTTACTGATTAAATGTCTTACAAAGGTTGCTTAATCTTTCTGAGTCTTCACTTACTCATCTCTAAAATTAAAATAAGAAAATGTTCAGATTTTGTTTGTAAAACTCCTAGACTTAAACTGAATTATCTTTTTTTTTTCTTTTTCCTAGTCTATGTATGTGGCCGTATATTAGCTATCATCAAATTCTGGTAATGATGCCCATATATACTCTCTTGTGCCGCTCAGGGCTTCCTCTATCACCTTTCAAGATATGTTACTGACAAAAATTTAAAGAAAGGAAAAGAAAGGAGGGCATAATTTTTCTTCTGTAATGTCATGTCCAATAATGCAAAGCTGGGTAGGGGAGGGGGTTCTCTCCTGGCCTTCAGAGTGACTATCAGGACCATGTTAACTTTCTCTTTGCTCATGCTCCTACCCAGAAATCTGAAGGATTTACTTTACCTAAATAGCCAGTGCTTTTCCAACATATCCTCCAATGATTAATATCAGAACTCTATTTGATATCAGCTAACAATACTGTATGCCCTACTTTCTTGCCCAGTGCAATGTGAGGTCTCCAAGGGAATGTGTAACTTTTGCACAAAGGATAATTTTATAAAGGAATGTACTAGAAAGGTTGTAAAAAGTTGTGATTAGGAACCTAAATTAAGTAGCTGAGTGTGTCGTATGCTTTTTCTCATTTAGTCCTTGAAACAGCTCTGTGGGGTACTATTTTATACACCCATTTTACAGATGCAAATTTTAAGGCTTAAAGAGACTAGGTAACTGGCTCAAGGTCACCTAACAACTGAGTTGTAGAAGCTAGTCCCAAGTACAGATCTAATCCTGAAGTCCATATTATTAACCACTTTTTTTTTTTAAGAGCAACAGTGTTATAGTCTGGAGTTGAATTCCTGATTTAAGATGTAGAATTAAAAATAAACCATAGATATAATCTTTAATCTCAAAAAGAAAAAAAATAACAATAAAGACATCTGAAATAATTGAAATTACTTTCTTGAGTCTATGAAATGTATGTAAATATTGTGCATATAAGCCTCCAATAATTATTAATGATGCATATTTCACATCATAATTCAACTGTACATCTTTGACCTGTTGTCAACATACTAACTATAAGAATGTCACTTAAACATTCAAGTCACTATAATTTCAGTTGCCTTTGGAAAAAATGTAATGCCTTTTTGGAAATTATTTGAATGGTCTAGTTCTCTCTCTTTCTCTCTCTATTTATTTATTTATCTATTTATTTACTTATTTATTTTAGAGAGAGAGAGAGAGAGAACACGCTTAGGCAGGGGAGAGGCAAAAAGAGAGAATCTCAAGCAGGCTCAATGCTTAGCACAGAGCCTGACGCAGGGCTTGATTTCACGTCTGTGAGATGATGACCTGAGCTGAGATCAAGAGTCGGACACTTAACGGACCGAGCCACCAAGGCACCTGGTCTAGTTTTCTTTTTAAGGAATCTTGAACTGATAGTTTCCCTTTTTCTATCTAAGTTTCCCTGCTGCAAGTGGAGGTCTTCTAAGTTCCTTCACTGACCTGAGGTTGTTTGCCAAATTGAGATCATACTTGTAATTTTTTAATTGAAGTATAGTTGACACACAATGTTGCATTAGTTTCAGTTGTACAGCATAGTGATGCAACTGAGATCATTAGTTTCCAAATTAGCCACTGCTGCACCTAAAGATTTGAAAGCCTGGTGAAGATTTTAATGATGAAAGTGATAGAGGAGATATCCCTCTAAAGCAATTTTCTCTCTCTCTGTCTCTCTCTCTCTCTCCCTCCCTCTCTCTCAGTCTCATCTTTTTATTCTTTGCTAACCTCTCTCTTTTAGTCCTTCTGCATCAACTCCTCAATCAAGGAGATTACTAGGTTATATTTGGGGGTCTGGGTATGGAGGCTATCTGAAGGCAGATTTTATGGCTATGAGTGTTTTCTTAGACCCTGGCAGTCCCTTGGGTCTTACCTTCATATGTTTTCCTGAGCAAAAGTCCATCATAACTCCTATTGCCTACATCACAACCTGGAAGTGAGCAGGCAAAGTCAGTGCAGCATGAATATTTATAGGGTAGCAGAAAGTGGAGAAAGATTAGTACCCAGAACATGCCAAATGAGGGGTGAGTTAGCTACCACAACTCAGAACCTAAAAACAAGTGGGGAGCAAATTGTTTTCTTGTTGGATTTCAGGACACCACCAATCCTCATTTTCATCTGTCAGTCACCACCACCCATTGTCATCTGCAACTTCTCTCAGCTCTGCTTCTCAGTGTATGAATTCCCTGGGATTGAGACCTGGGCTTTCTTTTGGTTCACTCTCCACTGACTTTGTTTGGAAATTGTATCCTCTAACAAGGTTTTACATGTAAATTACATTCCCACGGTTTCAAATTGTTTCCGATCTCTAGCTTGGATCTTTATTCTAACCTTCAGATACCTATGTACAGATGCCAGTTTGATTGCCTCCCCCAGGCCTCTCACAAAGGGTCTCAAAACTCAACCTGTTTGAAACTTGCTTATCCCTTTTTGATCAGCCCCCACTTTGGTTGGTGCTGTCTCAGTAAATGCTAACTCCATCTTTCCTCCTGCTTGTTTCTGCCAGATACCCAGGAGTCATTATTTCCCCTTTGTTTTCTCTTTTAAAACTGTAATTTAAAGTTTATTCTAGCTATAACATAGGCTTCTCTGGCATGCTTCAGAACCCATTAGAAAGACAGTCTGTTGGATTTGTCTGTCTGATTTATGGGTTGGTGCAATTTCTGGCACTAGGGCAGCATCTAAGTTTGGACCAGAGAGCAGTGATAGTATGGGCAGAATAACTTTAGAAATAGTTAAAGCAAGAGACCACTATGTTTCTAGGACAAATGGCTATCATTATTATTTAATGTTTGTGTGATAAATTAGAATCATTAGCACTTAAATTTTTAAGTATGATTTAAAATTTAATATTATGTTAATATTTGGGTGATGAATTTTTGTTGTAAATGCAATTGTCAAAAAGAATATGCATTGATACGGGCTGTCATTAGGGCCTGGAGTTGTGTCTTGTCAACTTGTCATAAGCCAACTGGTTAAGTTCCTTATCAGCGTTTTTGGTGCCATGGTCTGTACTTTTTCCTTTGGCTTTCCACCTTCTCAGTGCAGATGTCTGGCCAAATTCCAGAGAAGGAAGAAGAGGTTGTCCTTTTGTCTCACAGCATTTTTGCTGAACACAAGTGGTGCTACATAGATGGCAGATTGGGGGTAAGGATGCATTGAGAGGTGGATCAGGGCTGAGGGCAGTGAAGGGGATGTAAAAACCTTTATAGGCTGGGAGCCATCCTCAATATCTCCTTCCCTTTGCTCACTCTCCACATCCAACCTGCCACTGAGCCTGGCCAACTAAAACGCAAACCCTCCAGTCTTCCCCACCCCACCAGCCACCGTTACCTTCCTGGAGCCTTGCACTAGCCATCCAGGGGTCTTCCCTCTCCTTCTGGTCCCCTATGCTGCAGCCAATGTGAGCATTTAAAAGTCATACAAAAAACTGGATGCACCTGGATGGCTCAGTTGGTTAAGCGTCCAGCTCTTGATTTTGGCACAGGTCATGATCTCATGGTTCATGAGTTCAAGACCCGCAACTGGCTCTGTGTTGATAGTGCAGAGCCTGCTTGGGATTCTCTCTCTCCCTCTCTCTCTGTCCCTCCCCCACTGTCTCTCTCAAAATAAATAAATAAACTTTCAAACATCATACATAAAATGATGTCTTTTCCCCTATTTAAATCCTTTGATGGTTTCCCACTGAACTTCGATACAATTCAAAATTCTTAATGTGTCCTAGAAAGCCCTACATAATCTTACTATTTCCCCAGGTTGCTTCGCAGCACTTGCCTTTGACACTACACACTGTCACGTGTTCTTCAACTTACGAAGGGCTTTTCCTGCCTCTTGATGAGGCTTGCTATTTCCTCTGCCAGGGTGCTCTTCTCCTGCTCTTTACAGAGCTAATCAACTCTTCCTCCTCCAGGGCTAGGCTTAGATGTCACTTTCTCAGAGGGACAGTTCCGAAACTTATTGATCTAAATTGCCATCCTCTGTTACAGTCTCACATAATACTTTTCCTTATATTGCTTATCAAAATGTATAATTTCATATTTGCTTATGTAATAACTATCTCCCATACTGGTCAGTGACTCCAGCCGGCAGGAGCAGGGTCCACTCTGTTATCATTAGCGCACATCCAGCACGTGGTAGGTTGGCAATAAATATCAGTTAGAAAAAAGTTAATCTCATTTTTATTATAAATTAAAAAATATATATTATCATGGGGCACCTGCGTGGCTCAGTCAGTTAAGCGTCCGACTTTAGCTCAAGTCATGGTCTTGTGGTTCCTGAGTTCAAGCCCCATATTGGGCTCTCTGCTGACAGTTTGGAGCCTGGAGCCTGCTTCGGACTTTGTGTCTCCCTCTCTGGCTGCCTCTCCCCTGCTCATGCTCTGTCTCTCTGTCTCTCAAAAATAAATAAATATTTTTAAAAAATTTAAAAAATATATTTTCTGGAAAATCTAACTTTAGGAGGATCAAATTATTCTTTGCAGAATTTATCATCTAAGTCCTCATATAAAAGACATTATTAGGTGATATAACAGACGATGTATTTAGTTAGGATTTATAAGAGATATGAAAATATTCATTAAATTGATATTAAAAATTTAATAGTGGCTGATTTTTAATTACAAAAGGAAATACTTGTATAACTGGTCTCTTGAATAGGCAGAACTCTTGGGATATATTCAAAAAGCGTATTTATTTTATATTTCCCACAATCTGTTTCAAATATATTCAATGGAAGAAGTGTTTCCCTGTCCAGTTTACTTTTCCATAATAACAATAAAAATAATTGTGTAGTTACAACCTCAGGTTCAATTCAGAAATTAAGATATCCATCCCAAGTAATGACTCAAACTCTGAACTTCATTGAAAGTTGTTTATAGGGCACCTGGGTGGCTCAGTTGGTGAAATATCTGACTTGGCTCATGAGTTTGAGCCCTGTGTTGGGCTCTGTGCTGACAGCTCAGAGCTTGGAGTCTGCTTCTGCTTCTGTGTCTCCCTCTCTCTCTGTCCCTCCCCCACTTGTGCTCTCTCTCTCTCTCTCTCAAAAATAAATAAAAACATTAAAAAATTTAAAGATTAAGATGTTTCTGCTCCTCTGGTTGGTAGTTTTCTTCAGGCAGAAAAGCAGGGAAGGGGATGGATCATCCTCTCTCTCCTTCCCCAGTTGGACTTCCATTCCTCCTTTTTTATTTTGCTAATTGTTTCCTGTCCTTACGTGTATAGATGTGGTTGGAGGACAGGTGATAGACGAAGGAGAGATAAGAGGGACAGAGAAATTTTTCTAGGATGGATATTGCTGTTAGATGACTGTGCATTTACTTATTTATATATATTTTTAAGGTTATTTATTTATTTTTAGACAGAGAGAGAGTGTACGAGCATGGGGGGTGCAGAGAGAGAGAAAGAATTCCAAGCAGGCTCAGCACTGTCAGCACAGAGACTGATGTAGGGCTCAAACCCATGAACTGTGATATCATGACTTGAGCAGAAATCAAGAGTTGGCTGCTTAATGGACTTAGCCACCCTGGTGACCCAAGATGGCTGTGCATTCTTTATGGTTGGTTGGTGTTTAATAGTTTCTTTCTTTCTTTCTTTCTTTCTTTTTTCTTTCTTTCTTTCTTTCTTTCTTTTTTCTTTCTTTCTTTCTTTCTTTCTTTCTTTTTCTTTCTTTCTTTCTTTCTTTCTTTCTTTCTTTCTTTCTTTCTTTCTTTCTTTCTTTCTTTCCTTTTCTTCCCTTCTGAGAATTCTTGAATGCATGTCTTAGGAGATGGGGAATATATAGACATATAGACATACATACATACATACATACACGTATAGTGGAGAGTAACAGGGAAGGGAAGAAAAGAGGGAGCAACTGATGGAGAGAAAGAGAGAAGGAGATAAAGTTATTTTAAGGAATTGGCTCGTGTGCTTGTGGGGACTGGCAAGAGCAAATCGATAGAGCTGACTGGTAGGATGGAAATTTGAAATCTCCAGGGTCTTGAATCTGAAATATCCAGGGTAGAAAGTTAGGCAGGGTTTCTATTTTGCAGTCTTGAGGAGAATTCTTTCTTTTTTTGGGAAACCTCAGTCTTTGCTTTTAAGGCCTTCAACTGTTTGGATGAGGCCCACCTACATTATGGAGAGTAATCCGGTTCTATAGAATTAGATGTTAATCACATCTAAAAAATACCTTCACAGAAACATCTAGACTAATGCTTGATGGAGTATCTGGACACTATAGCATACCTAACTTGATACATAAAATTAACTATTTCTGATAAGTCCCATCACACCCACATGATACTCTTTTGAGCAAGATTTAAAAGGGCTTCATCTTGGCTTTTTCTCAGGTGCCATATCAAGTCTAAAAGAAGCAGTCATACACGACTTTCCAAACAAATTTTTTTTTGCTTTTTTAGTATTTTCTTTTTTCTTGTAGCGTTAATGAGATATAATTGACAACTAAAATTATAAGAGATTTAAGGTGCGCAGTATGATAATCTGATATCCCTATACATTGTGAAAGGATTCTTCCATCTAGTTAATTAACACACCTATCACTTCACATATTAATCCCCCTTTTTTTTGCTTAGAATACTATATATACTATTATTTTTCCTATATATATATCCATGATAAAGTTTAATTTATAAATTAGGCACAGTAAGAGATTAAGAACAATAACTAGTAATAAAATAGAACAGTTGTAACAATATACTGTAATAAAAGTTATATGAACATGGCCTCTCCCTGTCTCTCAAAATACCTTATTATACTACACTCACCCTTCTTTTTGTGGTGATGTGAGATGATAAAATGCCTGTGTGATGCGATGAAGTGAGGTGAATGTGTACATTGTGACTTAGCTTTAGGACACCACTGACCTGGGGATAGTCAGAAAGAGGATCATCTGCTTCTAGACGATGGTTGACCACAGGTAACTGAAACCACAGAAAGTGAAACTTGGATAAGGGGAGACTACTGTATATATATACTGCATCTTCTTTATCTGTTGATCCACTGATAGACACTTAGGTTGTTTCCATACCTTAGCTACCATGCATAATGCTGCAGTAAATATGAAAGCGTAGTTATCTCTTCAAAATCCTGTTTTTATTTTGGCATATATACCCATACATGGGATTGCTGGATCATATAGTCTTTGCATTTAAATTTTTTTGAGGAACCTTCATACTATTTTCCATAGTGGCTACACCAATTTACATTTGCACTAACAGTGTAAAAGGATTCCCTTTTCTGCACACCCTCACCAACGCTTGTTATCTCTTGTCATTTTGATGAGGATATTGTGGTTTTGATGTGCATTTCCCTGATGATTAGTGATGTTGCACACTTTTTCATATTACCTGTGGACCATTTGTATGTCTTCTTTGGAAAGAGGTCTATTCAAATAGTTCCATTCTCCATTTTTTAAAAAATAAAATTGTGGGTTTTGTTTTTGTTTTTGTTTTTGTTTTTTTGCTGTTGAGTTATATGAGTTCTTTATGTATTTTGGATTAAAACTCTTTATCACATATGTGATTTGCAAACATTTTCTTCCATTCCATAGGTTGCCTTTTCATTTCGTTGGTGGCATCCTTTGCTGTACAGCAAAGTTTTAGTGTGATATAGCCCCACTTGTTTATTTTTGCTTTTGTTGATTTTGTTTTTGGTGTTAAATCCACCCCCCCAAATCATTTAAAAGACCAGTGTTAAGGAACTGACCCTCTATGTTTTCTTCATGAAATCTTATGGTGTCAGATCTTATAGCCAAGTATTTAATCCATTTTTTAATTGATTTTTGTGTATGATGTAAGAAAGTGGTCCAGTTTCATTCTTTGGCATATGGCTATTCACTTTTCTCAATGCTATTTATTGAAAAGACTCTCCTTTCCTCATTGTATATTCTTAGTGCTTTTGTCATAAATTAATTGACTATAATACACATGGATTTGTTTCTGGGCTCTATATTTTGTTCTTGGATCTATGTGTCTGCTTTTATTCCAAAACTGTACTATTTTGATGACTATAGCTTTGTAACTTGTATGAAATCAGGAACTGTGATGCCTCCAGCTTTGTTCTTCTTTCTCAAGATTGCTTTGTCTATTGGGTGTCTTTTGTGGTTTCATATGAATTTTAGGATTGTCCTATTTCTGTGGCAGATGCTGTTGGAGTATTGATAGGAACTGCATTGAATCTGTAGATTGCTTTGGGTAGTATGGACATTTTAACAATATTAATTCTTTCTGTCTGTGAGCAAGGAATATCTTCCCATTTATTTGTGTCTTCTCCAATGTTTTTCACCAATATCTTGTAGTTGTTAGTGTACAGTTCTTTTACCTTCTTGGTTAAATTTATGCCTAGGTTTTTATTCCTTTTGATACAATTGTAAAGGGGATTATTTTCTTAATTTCTCTTTCCAATACTTCATTCTTATTTAAATATATAAGATTCCAATCAAAGGTTCAAGCTAAGTGGATGGGGGTTACAGACTCTAAGCCATCTTGAAGATTAATAATAATATGAGTAAATCTAGGAGATGTAGGTAATGTGGCATCCTTTTAAATTTTGGCACCATTTATAATGACTATAAATAGAACCCTTCCTGTCAGTGTAACAGATAAAGACCTTGTCCTGTCCAAGGCCTGTGTCCTCTGGTGGTTAGGAAACTTCAGCAAATTAAGAAAACAATTCCACTCTATTCCAGTTGTTTGGACGGACACATTTGCTTCCTTACTGGGTAAGCTGTATATTCTCTTATTCTCTGTTTACTCTTTCAGGCTGTCTTTTCTCTCTACCCTTCTCTGTGCCCCTGAAGGTTGACATGTATCTACTGGATCAACCAGGCTCCCATTCTTCCAGAAGTTCAGAGGGTGTCAGAAGAGATACAGGTAAAGCATTTCTTTCCATGTCTCCCTCTCTCTCCTGCCAGGCTTCAGGTTGGTAGTGGCTGAGTTCTCCTTCCAAGGCCACAGCTCCTCTCAGGTGACTGTCCAATAACTAAAGGTTTTATTGTATTCTGCTAACTGTCCATCTTTCAGATCTAGGCATGGCATTCAAAGTCTTGTTACTAGCCCTGGGCTTTTCACCATTCTTGTTGGTTTCCACCACACTTTTGTCAATAATCCCTTACCTGTTCTTCATTACCCCGTTTGAATATGCCATCTGCCAGCAACCTGATGGATTATATAACTTGTATCAGGGGAGACCCCAGAAATGAGCTCTTAAAATGGACTCTGACTGACATTCTAACTTATTTGATGAATATATGAATAATTTTTTTTTGGCTGGGGGAAATAGGACATTGGTGATTGATAGTATGTAGTGTCATCATGAATACTCAAAGTATCACCAGTAATAGCATATGATGGAGTTCAGGTGGAGGGCAAGGTAATGGGAGACTAAGTTATCCAATTCCTCTGACACACTTATTGAATAACCCAGTCTTTTCTTCACTGATTGAAATAGTCTCCTTTACCATAAACTAAATTCATTTGTATACTGAGGTCTGTTCCTGAGCTATTTTGTTCCACTGATTTGGATAAATCTCACATGATCACTTTATTTTATTGACCCTTTATGTTAGTTGAGGACACAGCACTGACTCATAGTAATAACAGCCTCTGCTTTGATAGTGCTAACTCTACCGGGCCCTGTTCTAAATGCTTTATGTATGTTACCTCATTTCATCTTCACAGCAATTCTGTGAAGAGAAGCTGCTGTTATCTGTGTTTTGCAGGTAGAAAATGAAGCACAGAGAAGTTAAACCACTGGCACCAGCTTCACCAGCCAGAAAGCAGAGGATCTGGATTTGAACTTAAGGAGTCTGGATTCAGAGTCTGTGCTCGTAAGTACTATGCTACATTGCCTCTAACTATGAGGCAGCAAGGGCCTTTCTTTTGGAGACTAAAAAATATATAGTTCAGATGCACTGATCCTGAAGAACTAAATTAATCAGATAAGACTTATATAACCTAAAAAATTGATAGTTACTCTATCTCCTCGACTGTCTCTTTCAATTACATGTTTCTCAAGTAACCTTCTAGTTACTGTCAGACTTTTTCTGTATCAGACTAGCAAATCAATCCCAAACATTTTATACCTGTCCATCTTCCCTACTGTTCACATTATTGAGGTAGCCAAATAAATTCAAGTTTTTCTACTGCTGGTTTCTCATAAATTGTGACAGGCATCTGTATATTTATGAAGGTTCTATTGCCATGCTAGATTCTCATTGTGTTGTTCTAACAGATTGCAAATTGCATTGATAAATGCCATGACGAGACAAGATAAACACAGTCCATTTAGACTGGGTAAAATTCTCTTCAATTTCCTGGTCTCTCCTAAAGGAAGGATTAGAATAACTGAGTCATAGTGTCGGAGTGAATATTATAAAATCATGTATATTCGAGCAAATAATGTAGTGCTTGTCATGTGTAGGCATTCAAGTCATGTTGGTAGAATCTGATTCATTCCAGGCTATGGTTCCTATAGGACTCAGACTAAAGACGGAGAGGAAATGCAGAGTGATATCTATTTATTGGGCATTTTTCTTGGGCCAGACACTATGCTTGATGGTTTCCACATATATAGTTTGATATTAGTCAGTGTTTTTATAAGATGACTTCCCTGTGTGGTACAATACCTGAAATTAAAGTCCAATATTCTATGCTACCTTGATACCTGGGGAAATCAGGAAGGCAAAGGGCACCCTTGAATATCCTAACCACAGGTTCCCCTCCCATTGTCCTGCAGGCAAGGTTGCCAAGCCAAACAACCCTACTTGGCAGCAGATGGACAAGGTACAGTTCCCACATATCCCTGATAGCAGGTTTCAGTTCCCTGCCAGCCCACAGAATTATTCAAACGAGCCAATCACAGCCTCCCACGGGAAGCTGGGGGTACCTCACTCTCCTTATACTACAAAGCTTATGTCCCATAGCCCCTGGTTGTTCATTCTGCTCCTGAGCACAACTCCCGTGTGGCCTGTGGGGCATGTGGTGTCCTTCCTGCCTCTGGTCTCAGAATATATGTGACTAATAAGGTGCTGTGATCTCCTGCATCCAGTGTTGGCTGTTGTGTGTTGGCCACCCCATTGCCCTAGGACAGGAATCCCTCTTTTTACCCACTGGGTGAATAGGAGGTGGTCAAATACCCTAGAAGAAACTGAACTGAATGGGTCCCACTGAATGCCCTAGATCATTGCTTCTCAAACTTTAATGTGAAAACCAAGTTACCCTGGAGATCTCATTAAAATCCATTCTGACTTAGTAGCTTCGGAGTAGGTCCTGAGTAGGGCCTGGGCTATTGCATTTCTTTGTTTTAATTAATTAATTAGTTTTTAGTTTTTGATTTTTTTTTTATTTTTTAAGTCTTTTTGTATTTTTTGAAAATGTTTATTTTTGACGTATTTCAATATTTTTCAAAATATTTATTTTTTGAAATACTGCATTTCTATCAAGGTTTTAGGTGTTGCATCTGTTCCTCAGACCACACACCGAATAACAAGACCCCAAGGAACACAGAATCCAGGCCTAGGAGACCTGGAACGTTTCCGGCATCACTCATCAATGACCTTCCAATCGTCTAGGAAGCCAGCACATAAAGGAATTGACTGTTAGTACTTTCCACAAACTGGGACATTGAGCTGGAAGGATTGGAAACTGACGAGGATCTGTGTTAAGATGCTAAGGTGGAACGATCCAGTGGAACCAGAAGAAAGAAACTGCTTAGAGATCACATGACCAAGACACCCGCAAGTAGCTGGTAGAAAGGTACTTACCCATCCAGAAAGGACCAGTGCCTTGTCCTAGCCACTCTGTGATCAAAAAATTTTAAAGAAGGAAATATTGATCTCCATAAGTTTATCACTGGACTTCTTAGGATGAAAGAACTTTGCTTATTTTTATTAGATTTTTAGTAAGGATTGCTGGGGAAATGTCTGACTCAGGGAAAGGGTAAATGAGACAGAGGACTTCTTGAGAGGTGTGCTAATAACAAGCAAGCCAGCTACTTCTCATAGAGGACAGGAGGGAAAGGACAGAAGCAGAAGGAGAAGGGCTGGATAAAATCAAATCATGTTTTCTCCAGGAAGCCTGACCTTAGTGAAATCTGAAAGCAGAGGCCCCAAAGGAGTCCTTCTGTTCCCAAGAGACAGTGCATATTAGATTGGCCTTCTGCTTAGCAGACAGGCCTTGATGCTAATTTCTCTTGACCTTCTCATGTGATTCTTGTCAGCCCAGCCCTCATTTGTTAAGCTTGCTTTAATTATGTGCATAATGGCTCATTATTTTTTATAAAGGAAGCAGCAAAGGAAACAATTATGCAAATGAATGAGGTTTGTTGTTCACTAAGGAGTTGTGGGCTAATTGGGTACTGGTACAAAAACACCACC
Source organism: Cryptoprocta ferox (assembly GCA_028646485.1). Lineage (NCBI taxonomy): Eukaryota > Metazoa > Chordata > Mammalia > Carnivora > Eupleridae > Cryptoprocta > Cryptoprocta ferox. Next base: position 134,564,828 of record CM053567.1, read on the forward strand.
ACCACACACAATGCCAAAAAGTATCTCTCTAATCTCTGTCTCTGAGGTCTCTTTAAACACAAACAGAACCTGTAAGAGAAACTTCACGTCCATGAACAGAGGTAAAATGCCAGAGGAATTCACCTAAGTCTGGAGACTTTTGACTGGAACAACTGATCCTCCTTGCTAAGGTTGAAGGTTTGTCTTAAGTTGTCCAAAATCAGGCTTCTCCAAGCAACACCTCCTTTTTAGTTCAGTCTTCAGTTGTCAAACAGAAAGGGATTTGTGTGTTTGGACTTTATTCTTTTTTCTGGTCTCTCCTTTAGAATGTCTCATTCATTCATTCATTCTGCCTGTTTAATTCCCTTCCTAACTCAGCTTCCTCATCACAGGTGGCCTTTCAACCTTAAATATTTCAATCATCTTTGATCTTTGATATTTTACCTATAATAGATGAATTCCCCTCCATGTAAACTCTAATTCTGATTTATTAGATTAGATCAGGAATAGATGTCATCTGCTTCCCTGTTTACCAATATTTCTCCCTTGGGCATTTGTAACATTTGAAATTAATTGCTGTTGTTAAATGACCTAAGCCAACGTAGTCATTTATAATTATTATATCTTCTCCAGAACTCACAACCAGCAAGGATATTATACTGAAGGCAAGTCCCTAAAGGGATTCTGCACAACAAATATCATCAAGCAGGCACAGAAACTATCACACAGCCTATTCTGTAAGCTCAATGAAATCCTAGCTCTCCTTTTATGCACCTGGACAAGCTCTTAATTCAAGGGTTTATTTGAGGCAAATTTGAAGATATTCTAGCAGCAAGACTCAGCTATATTTCTATTCAGTATCAAATACTACTCAAATGGTAGGATATGGGACCAGAAGAAATACCAAGGCCTAGGGCATCATTTCAAAAGATATAAGGCTATTAGGTTTCATAGATTTCCATATTTGTTTATGTAAGGATAGTAGGTATAATATTTCAGTACAGAAGTACAATATTTTCACTCATTCCATACAACTGGAATGTCATTTATTTCACCAAAGAAAAATTATTTCCAACATCTGTTATACTAAGTAACAAATCTGATGTTGATCAAATATTGAGGTCATTGTACTCTGGTCATTCCTGGAGTGTGGATCTTGATTAGAGTCTTTCAAATGCTAACTAACCACTCCTGGAGTCTGTATTTCTGATTAGGGCAGTTCAGATAATAACTAACCACCTCTAGATAGAAATTAAAATGCCCACCTATATATTACATAGTCTGTGAAGTAATTTAAATTAAAATGAAGACAATACAGCAGTTGTTAAATTTGCAGGTTTACTTACTGGAATGTAAGCTCGATGGATGGGAAGTTGATTTATTCATATGATATATCCAGATCTATACAGTTCTAGACACAAGAAATATTGGAGTAAATGGAGATCATCTGCCAACCTCTGCCCTTCCCAATTTTGCCTTCTTACTTCTCATTGTCTTCTATAACATTCCCCCTTCCTCCTTCCTTCCTTCCTTCCTTCCTGCCTTCCTTCCTTCCTTCCCTCCTTCCTTCCTTTCTCCCTCCCTCCCTCTCTCTTTCTTTTCTTTTTCTTTCTTCTTCCCTTTCTGTCTCTCTCTTGTCATCTTCCCCCCTCCTTTTTTATTTATGTGGGAAAATCATGTGGCTTTTTCAGAATTCTGACAGAATATTCTACCTTTGAAGATGAGAATGTTTGAAGACTTGCTTTATCTTGATTTAATTGCTTTGAGGCTGTATTCTTTCCTTGTTTCCTAATCTGTAAAAGGAGGTCAGCAGTGGTGCCTGCTTTAGAGGGTTGTTGTGAGAATTTGTGGAGTGTTCCCAGCATGCTTAATTCTCTGCCCATCCTACTTCTCATTTGGCCCTAGCCTTCATTTTACTAATTACTTGATTACTTTAATTTCCTCAGCATGATGTCATTTATTTATTTCTCCAACTGATCTTGAGAAGGTGAAAATGTAGCATGTTCTTTGCTGGGTGTATTGAGGTGGGTGGGGCAGGAGATGACAGGGTGAGGAGAAGTACTTTGCTCCCCTCATCTTTCTTTTCTAGTAGGATTCTCTTAGGCAAGCCAGTTAATCCTTTTCAGTTTTTATTTATCTATCTATAAGAGGGAGTTATGATGCCAACCTCATATACATGTCATGAGGATAAAATGAGATTGGTATATGTGAAAGACAGTTGACCCAGCCAGATAGATGCTTAACAAATGTTAATGAGATTGAATGATTCTTTCTAGCCAATTGTAACATCAGGGTTCAACCAGGAAGCTGACCACTCTGAGCTACAGAGAAAGGATTTATTAAAGGAATTAAACCCTATTCAGTTGTGGGAGGTTGGAGAAATGAATGTCTGAAGCGTGAGTTGGAAGATCACAGAAGACACCAACCAGTCAATCTGAAAACCAGGCACACCCAGCTGCCAAAGTGAGACGAAATGGGAAGCGGATGGAGAAGTTCTATGAGGAACTATTGTCTGTCTGGATCCATAGCCACACACCTGTTGATGAACTTGGAATCTCTTAAGCAGCAGGGTGAGCAGTCAAGAAGAAGAGCTTGACCTTGAGTGGAGGAGAGTGACAACAGAATGGAACTTGCCAGTACCTGCATCTGTCTGTCATCCACATCTAAGCCTGAAGGCCTTAGAGAATAATGGCTGCTCTTTCATTTCTGCCTTTCAAATCTCACACAAATTCCAATTTTGGTCAGCTTTAACCCCATATAATATACAGGTGTAAGAATTTTGGTAAATGTAGTTTTAGCTTTATGAAGTTGACCTAGAAAAACCACCATACCAGTATTTTCCATTTTATAGCTAACCTATTTCAGATTTGATTTAAATTACTTTTTTTTAAAAGAAATAAGAGGAGTTACCCTTTAATCATAATCTTAAATCTATGGAATTATAGGAGTAATAGTCTAGAGGGGTCAGACCCTTTACTTTGCACTTGAAATGCAATGTCACAGAAGAGAAGGATTTTAAACATAATCATATGTTAGTTTCCTTACAAATGGGAAAGGGAGATTTCATTGACTATAATTTGGGTTTAAATTTCAAATAGATGCTACAATGACCGTATCCAGGGTCTTTCCAGTTTATTCATTTGTTATTTATCTCCTCCCACTAGATGTTAGGTTTCATTGTCTATCTTGCCATCTCTTTTCTGAGCCTCCTGGGACTCCTGGCATGCGAAGTCTGGACTCTCAAACCTATGCTTCTAGATTTCCAGTGAGTCCAGAACACTTGTAGATAACAACTAAAACAGTAAATGCCATCTCTGATTTGTTGAGGAAAATTAAGTGTTAAGATTCTTGAGTATATAAAGTTAGGTCCTTAATTTTTTTTTTCTGATTCTTAATATTTTCTTAAACTTTGCCTCCCTGGGATTCCTGTAGGGCAGTTGGTTTAGCATCTGACTCTTGATCTCGGCTCAGGTCAAGATCTCATGGTTTGTGGGATTGAGCTCTGTGTGGGGCTCTGTCCTGATGGTGCAGAGCCTGCTTGGGATTCTCTCTCTCTCTCTCTCTCTCTCTCTCTCTCTGCCCCTCCCCTGCTCACACACACACACACACACACACACACACACTCAAAATAAATAAATAAACATAAAAAAAATAAAATTTGTCTCCCTTACTCAAGCCTAATAGCACAACTGTGAGACCACTTCCTTCAGGAATTCTGTGTAGTTTAAAGCATTAGTCATCTTTCTTGTTAAGCAACAGGGAATGAAAAATTGACACTGTCTGAAAATAGTTAAAATCTAGTGTGTCCTGGGGTGCCCAGGTGGCTCAGTTGGTTAAATGTCTGACTTCAGCTCAGGTTATGATCTTGTGGTCTGTGAGTTTGAGCCCTGCTTGGGGGCTCTGTGCTGACAGCTTAGAGCCTAGAGCCTGCTTCGAATTCTGTGTCTCCTTCTCTCTGCCCCTCCCCCGTTTGTGTTCTCTCTCTGTCTCAAAAATAAATTAAAAAAAATTTTAAAAACCCTCTCCTTTCATTAAATAAATAAATAAATAAATAAATAAATAAAAATAAATAAAATCTAGTGTGTCTGGAGAGAGAGGGAGGAAAATGTTAAAATAACTTCAGGAGCGAGTTTCTCTGGAGGAAAACACGGCCGGTGGCCAATTCTTGGGGAGAAGAGGACAGAAATTGGGGGAAGCAACTAGAGAGGTGCCGTTAGGTGTCAGCCCTTGTGGGAGTTCATTAAGCAAAGAGAGCAGCCAGGGTGTTTATTCCCAGTAGAGGAAACTCAAGGAGATGTGACCGTTTTTATCTTTTAACCGCCTGGTTGAGTGAATGGAGAAGTTTCCTTCTTCTTTCAACAAATTGAAATCTGACAATAATGGACAGAGGAGAAGACAGAGAACAAGCAAAACAGACTGAGTTTGTGATTGTGAAAGGTAAATCGTTAAGGAAATGAAGTTTATTTGTAGCATCTTTGCTTACCCTTTGGGGTGCCTCTAACGCCCTTTGCCTGGGCTCTCAGTCACCTTCTGCTCTCTGCTTGCTCTCTCTACTTTCATGCCATACCTTGGCTCACCAGGACTTTTTCTCCCATTAACCTGTGCCTGTCTTTATCTTATTCTTTGGAGGCCCTGTTTAATAGACTACTTCTTTACCCAGACATGATCATCATTCGAGCACTTTACATTCGTAGAGTTCCTTAAAGTTTGCTAAGTGCTCATAAGTATATCGCATCATTTGATCAACCTATTAGAGTGAATTAATATATTCATAAATTAGTTCCTCTAGGTAACATATTGATATATTAACAGGGGGCTGTTGGAGATAGCACTATAGTCCCCCGAATACCCTAGTTTGCATAGTTTTTTTATACTTTGGAAAGTGTTTTCACAATTTTTTAAAAAAATTTTTAATGTTTATTCTAGAGAGAGAGAGAGACAGAGCGCAAGGGGGAGGGGGCAGAGAGAGAGGGACACACAGAATCCAAAGTAGGCTCCAGGCTCTGAGCTGTCAGCACAGAGCCCAACGTGGGGCTCGAACCCACAAGCTGTGAGATCATGACCTGGGTCAAAGTCGGATGCTTAACCAACTGAGCCACCCAGGTGCCCCTTTCACAATTATTATTGCAAAGGTTCTAGAATGGTAGGAAATGGGTACTGGGACAGGCTGAAAGGCCCCTCTGATACGGCAGGGGGGCCTTTGGGGCCACGGCCACCACATGGACAACCTGAGGCAGCACTATTGACATTTGTTGACCGCTGAGGCTGTGCAGGGCACTAACTATAAGCAGTCATACACAGCAGCTCTGTTTGTGGTCTTCAATTCATTGTCCTGCTTTGTCTGCTTGTCTAAGAAGATAGCTGAACCTGCTAGCCAGCAGTGACTAGGAGGCAGCAGGTGTAGATAATGCTAACCCTGCCCTTCCCAGGATGGACTACCTAAGGTCCCCATCATAGACCCTTCTTCTCCAAATCCAGGGGCAGTTAGAAAACTATGCTTGGCAGAGAAATTAAGTTTTCCTTCTCTATTTTCCTCCTTCTTTGAGTTACAATTAGGGCAAGGGCCAGAGATTATAAAACCATACAAGGCCCCAAAGGACTTTTTCCTTTTAATATACAGTCCCGTCCTAGGCAGCTGTCATTTACAGCTCAGTTACTGCGTTCATGTTGCCAAGGATCTGCAGACAGGCTGCTGTGATCTTCAGTTTTTCTGGTGAATTCTGAATGTACCCCAGTTTTAGTAGATCGAGTGCCATTCACTGGCTTTCTGTGCCTCTTCTTGGCAATCTTTTACATTCAAGTAGTATTTTCAGGGTGTCTTGGTTCTTCTGCTAGAAACTCACTCTCTTGCTGTGACATTTCTGCTTTTGCGGTCGGGGAGGTCCGAATGGGCTCCCAAGGCTGCAGGATATCCCAGTGGCTTATCAAGAAGTTCTCCGAAAGCGTGGCAATTTTACAGGAAAAAGAAATGAACATTTGGCTCATATTCATTTCACATATTTGCAATGTAAGATTAATTACAAGCTTCAGAGAAATTCTGTTACATTCCTAACCAAACTATTCTAAAAGTGTTGCTTGTGTCATAAGGCCATGTGGGTCAGCTGTCCCTGCTAACATTAGGTCCCTCTCCATTACTGTGTTTCTATTGGGTGGAAATTCCAAAAAGTTCCCAATCGCTTCTCCACACGCAGACAGATTTTGCCCCAGACTTCATAGGGACCCAAAGTAGATGGCAGAAGCAAGACTTTTCAAAGCATTTAGGCATTCCCGACTTCTCACACCTCTCTTTGCCTAGGTAGCGGATGCAGAGGCACATGACTTCCTCTTATTCTTGGCCAGAGATGTGGAAACCCACAGAGATAATATGATACATTTGAGAAGCCACTGGGGGCTTATAGCAAATGACTGCACGCGCAGCAGATGTTCCTCACAAATACGTAAGTGGAAGTTGTCCATAAAGACGCTATTTGAGGGTGGCTTTGAAAGTTTGAAGGCAGTAAGGTCTGTGGGTCGTAGGAGCCTAACCTGAAGCGTCAGCCGTCATACCCTTGGCCAGAATGGAGATCCGGCCTCCTCTCTCTGTCCCCAGCTGTTTTCTTTGAACCGTACTCTAACGTTCGGTTCCTGCCCAAACTTAACAAATGGTTTTTACTTAATATTACAGATTAAAAATATGAAGGTGTTATCATAGCCATCAACTTATGATGAACACCTTAACGAATATCATTATTTGTCGTCATAGGTAGTTTACAGAAGTGAGCTAATATTACATACATGTGCATGCCTTGTGCTCTCACACCAATAACTTTTTACTCTACGTTGTCACACTCACAGCCTGTCTGTCCACCTCACACCCAAACTGGACGTGAGGCCATTACAAACTATTATGCATAGAAAAATCTGGCAAGTTAAGTATTTTTCCTCAACCTACTTCTGTCATTGCATTTTATTTGCTGTTAGTGTTTATTATTTTTGGTTTTGGCTGTTTTCATGATATCTTGATTTTACCAAAAAGATGCAAAGGCTTAAGAGTTTTTCAAAGTATATAATGATAACAATAGTGACATCTATACTACTCAGGATATATGAACAGACCTTCTCAAAATAGAATGTGAATAGAATCAACATACACTGTGAATGTCCATCAACTGGGATAAGAAAATCTATGGGAATGATGAAGACAAAAAATCCCAGTATTATTAGAAAGCATGAAATTTGAATGTTAATGGATTGACAACTTAATTTTCTAATATTTACTATATTATCTATTAAAAAACAGGGCCCTGGGTGGCTCAGTGGGTTGAGTGTTCAAATCTTGGCTCGGGTCATGATCTCATGGTTTATAGGATTGAACACCACGTTGGGCTCTGTGCTGATAGCACGGACCCTGCTTGGGATTCTCTGTCTCCCCGTCTCTCTGCCCCTCCCCCCTTGTCTAAATAAATAAATAACTTTAAAAAATAGTTTAAAAAAACGAAGTCATATGGAGCCATAAAGAAATTGTAGCTTTTGCATATTTTTAAAACAGAGTGAAATAATATATCCACTAGGAATAATTTTAGCTGTATTTAAGAAATTAACTCCAACATAACAGTGGCTCAAACAGGGAGAGATTAATTGTTCCTTTGCAAAGAAGTCTAGGGCAAGCAGTCTAGGTTTGGTATAGTGGGCCTGTGGTGTCCTTAGAGCCTCTGGCTCTTTATTTTAGGATCTTAGTCTGTGGCTTCCGTTCTTTCAGTTACTTCATGGCCAAAGATGGCTGCCAGAGTTCCAGACGTCACATTGTACTCTACCCAGCAAGAAAAAGTAAAGATAGACACACCTGTTCTCTTTCAAGGAGACTTCCCAGGAATCCTACACAAACACATCTATTTATATTTCACTGACCAGAACTTAGCCACATGACCACGCTAGCTGCAAGGGAGGTAGGCAGGTAGTCCTTCGTCAGAGCAGCAGAGTGGCCATCAAAAATTTGAGGTTCTGATACTAAAGAGGAAGGGGAGAAAAGACATCACCTCGCACTTTCTTCCACAAATGACCTCCAAAGAAAATTAATCAATTTTCCAAGAATAAGCACAAAATGATGTTTTCTGGTACAATGCCAATAAATTTTGTTGCTAAAAGCAAAGAAGAGACCAAAATGGAAGAAAAATCACTTAAAGTAGCACTACTTATGACAGAATGAGTATTTATGGCACAAATCACATGAATCTTATAAAATTAGTCACAAAGTTCATGATAAATATCATGTATAAGGGTTATTGGTAAAATCTCTTTATGAAATAGTTGTTGTATACTTCCCATTATCAATGAAATATAATGTGAAGGGGAAATTACTATCACGAGTGCTTAATAATAGTAAACATTTTGCTTTTCAGTTCTAAAAAATCACTGATTTCAGAGTTTTATTTATTAAACAACATTTTTTTAATGTTAATTTTTTTTTTGAGAGAGACAGAGACACAACACAAGCAGGGTAGGGGCAGAGAGAGAGGGAGACACAGAATCTGAAGCAGGCACCAGTCTCTGAGCTGTCAGCACAGAGCCCGACACAGAGCTCAAACCCACAAACCATGAGATCATTACCTGGACCGAAGTCAGACGCTTAACTGACTGAGCCACCCAGGCACCCCATGATTTCAGATTTTAAATAATTCCTGACATTTGCCACATTATATATGAGGGAAAATTGCTTGACCCTTTTTTGTTTTATTTATTCCTGAAAACCTATGACCTAGGAGATTTTAGTTCACTTAGTTAAATCACAACTTTGTTAGGTCATGATGTAAGTGGGTAAATACACATGGAGATTAGTTCTGAAGGAAGACCTGCCATGTTTATAGCCAGTAAAAAGAGACTCAATTGGAATGTGAAATCACTCACTGTTTTATTCACATGGAATAGTTGGCAGTGAAGCAGGCCACAGGTTTTGATTTTAGAAGGAAGACAAAAAGCTGTAAATACAAATAGTGGTTACCTAGTGTATTATGTTCAATGTATTATGCAAAAAATTGTGCAGCAAGTGAAATCTCCTGATGGCAGTTAGAACACAGATAGCCTGGGGCATGTGGTGGTGGCAGTGGTGCAATTGTTAAAACATTTTAATAGTGGTGCACTTGGATGGTACGCAGCCAGCACTTGACTTTGGCCTCATGAGACCCTTAACAGAAAATCCAGTTAGGTCTGCCTGGCCCTCTGACCTATAGAACTGTGAGGTCATGTATGGGTGTTGTTTCAAGTGGTTAAACGTGTGGTAATTTTTTAATGCAATGACAAAAAATTCATACAACTTAATACAATGTGTTCCAGAGGGTTGGAGTTACACTCTAAAAAGGCTCAGTGGCCCACAGTCTTAATGCAATTTTTAGGCTAATGGTCTGAAGCAAACTGGGACATTCTCTCTAGTGAGGGGCAGATTATTGCATCTTGCTCTTCCCATTACCAGGAAAGGACACAGTACCTGATAGGGGTCTTTGATTGCTGAAAGCAGCATGCTGGGAATATTGATTCAGCCTTTTTACAGGATGATCCATGAGATTGCCAGCATTATGTGGGTCTCAGAACAGAAAAGGGATCAGCAGTAGGTCCAGGCTGATGGACCTTCCCATAATGGGTTTGATACCTATTCCAAATATGTGTTTGCCTGTTCTTCCTACAGTGCCTTAGCCAGCACCACTAACCGAGGGCTTAGGAAGAGTTTGATCCATAAACATGGGACCCCACATAAAATTGTGCTGGACCAAGAGACCCATTATATAGCAAAGGAGGTGAGCAGTAGGCACATGGACATGATATCTATGGTCCCATCATATGCACCCCTATCCACAGGCTGCTGGACTGACCAGAGCACTGGAAAAGTCTGTTGAAGGTCTAGCTGATATGCCATCTTGGAGATGATGCCCTTTGCAGAGAAAACACTATCCTTTAAGATGTAGTGTACACCTCAAATCATTAAATATTATATGCTGCCATGTTTTTAAGATGTAGAGAACATGGATCCAGGAAGCAAGGAGTGAAAAATAGCAGTGACGCTGCTTACCATTTCATCCAATGGCCCCTTTAGGGAGTTTGTGTTTCCCTTCCTCACAACAATGAATTCTGACACTTTATCATCTTGGTTCTTAGAGGGGATATGGGTCCACTAAGGAAAACAGCAAGACCCTATTAAGGTAATAGGATTAATCGCTTACTTGGTTACTTCAAAAATTTTGTCTTAAGAGACCAGCAGGCAAGGAAAATAGTCACCATGCTGGCAGGAATAATTAACCGTGACCATCAGGCAGAGGTAGAGCTGCTGTTCCACACTAGGGTCAGGGAAGTATATATTTGGCATTCAGATGATCCACTTTGCTGCTCTTGGTAAATGCCAATTCTGGTGATTAAGTGTGGCAGCAACTACCGCCTGGGAAGGTCTCAGTGACCAGTGGCCCATTGCCTCTCTTATTCAGGAAATAAGTGTCCATGTCATCTCAGCAGCCTAGCCCCCTAGACCAGCAAAGGTGTTAGAGGAGGGCAAAGAGACTCCAGAATAGAAGGTGGAGGACAGAGAGGGTGAGTTTGTTACTGCCTCAAGATCTGGTGCAATGGCAGGGATGGTAGTTTTTCACACTAAGCTTTCTCTGTGAGATTCTCCCAGGAAGAGAGACCAAAGAGAACACTGGAGCAGCTTCTCCCAGGCTTTACTATATGTAGCTAGTGGATCCAAGTGGAGCGAGGAGTTGTCTACAAAGGATGCCATTGTGTGTCACCCGATCCCCCACCAGGTCAGTTCATTCATTCCTCCAGCTGGTAGGAGTATTGGTGGCAGATAACTCTAGTCAAGTTCCTCTTCTGGAACTTTCTATAGGCTAGAGAGAGCTGTCTTGCCTAAAGTTATGCAGAGGAGAAGCTGCAATTAATACCCCAATTTGAGACCGCTCCGCAGGATCATTTCAGCCCCAGAGCTCCCTGTGGGATTGGCTGAGACCTTTGCTGCAATGATATTGTAATTCCAGTACACCCTCTGCCCAGTCTTGCTTCCTTCTTTCCCTCTCAGGTGTTGATCTCTATGTAAATCACCCCACTCCCCACCCTACCAATAAACCTCTTGTACACAAATCTCTGTCTTGGAGCATGATTTTTGGGTTTATGACTTGTGACAGAAGGTTGGTGCCAAGTTATATCCCACTAGAAATATATGGTATAATAGTTTCATCACAAAGTTTCTGCTATTGGACACCTTGGGTGTTTAAAGACGGGGATTCAGTTTTTGTGCTCTAAATGTATTATGCAAGATGGTGCACTGGTTTTATGTAGAATTTTAAAAATTACTAACAAGGTTGAAAAAAATCTTAAAATGTCGGAGGCACGAAGATGGTCGGACCCCGTCTTTACATGTCATGCAGACCAATGGCCATTTCTTTTTGCCTTTCCTCCCTCTCTCACATGGCGCACAGCAGGAGATTTTGAAGTATGCTGGTCTTGTTTACCATCCAATGAGACACTATTCTGTCCTCCAATCTCCCAAATTCCTAGAAGAGCCAATTCATAAAACTGGGCTGGAAATATGCTAAATATAAATAGGTTTTTTATTAGAGGACCATACACATACTTCATGACTTCTCTTTGTTTGTTTAAGCTTTTCAAGCTTGTGACTTCAGATTTTCCAAGGCTGGGCTATTTTCTCTGGATGCATATTTCGGGACAAAATGTGCCAACATAGCGTTCAGCATCCATGGCCCTGTACTGGTATCCCCTGCAGACTGACAAACACTTCAACTTTTATCTGACTTCATTTGGAAAGATTAAACACACGTAAGGATATTTGGAAACCTTCTCAGAAGCCAGAAATACTTTAATAACGCTCCAAACTGCTACTGACATTTAAAAACCTGATTATGCAAAGAACTTCATCTCTGGGACATGGAATTACCTACTTCCAAAAATAACTCATCTTTTTCCAGCTCAGAGAGGGAGGCGATGTTGGCCGGATTAGTTAACAGACCAGAATCCCCATTTTGAGCAAAGACATCAGATATAATTAATGGAATACTTGGAAGCAGACACCACCTGACTTGGGATGGCTTAACTTGAGAAGCGCAGTCTTTACAGGCTTATCATAAGTAACACTTTAACCATACTGAACACATTTTGTCTTTATGCGTAGCTAATAGCTGAAGCTGATGTGCTTTTAGAATAGACTTAAGTCAATGCAAATAATTAGTGATGACAATGCGGTATGCTGATTTGAAAGGTGAAAAAAGCTTTTGATGATGTGAATTCATGACTGGCTAAAGAGCAAACTCCTCAACTAAGCTATACATTCTTCTTATTCATAGGTATTGGTTGCCACCTTTTAAAACTCTTACACACGGAGCTTGGGAAACCGTTGAGAAAAGGAAATAAGTGGTGTAACGGATGGCTTAATCATTCAGAAAGATGATAACTGGCCGGCAAATTTCAGATTTCAGGGGAAGCTGGAAGGGCTGATCTAAGATGCGGAAGGCGGCTCTGGAGAAGTTGGCTGACATCTTTGAAGATGAAGGCGACTGTTCAAGATCTGTGCTTCATGGTTTTGAAAAGGGAGCAGGAGGCTCCTGGGTGCTCAGTCGGTTGGGCGTCCGACTTCGGCTCAAGTCATGATCTCGTAGTTTGTGAGTTCGAGCCCCGCATCAGGCTCTGTGCTGACAGCTCAGAGCCTGGAGCCTGCTTCTGATTCTGTGTCTCCCTCTCTCTCTGCTTCTCCCCACTCACACTCTGTCTCTGTCTCTCAGAAATGAATAAACACTTAAAAAATTAAAAAAAAAAAAGAAAAAGGAACAGGAGATTACTGTAAGAGAAGTTACGTTTGAAACTCCTCCCTGAGAATTGACAGCTCATTCTTGCTCATTAACTCATCAATGGAAGATTTTGCCCCAAGTGAACCAGATATTAAACATTTGCAGGGGCCCTAGAGCAATGACAGCTGTTGATTCTGATTATAAAGAAACCTACCAGGAGAGGAGACACCTCCAACTCACATTTTCGGGACCAAAGAGTTAGCTTCTGCCCAACCTTCAGATATTTTCAAATATAGGTTTATACTATGTGTTTTGTTTTACATATTAAATATGTATTTGGCAGAGTGTATATCCAAAGTGAGGGATTTTACTTTTTATAATTAGTATTTGGCATTTTAATGATATAAAATCGATTTTCAGGAATAAAACTCCAAGAGTCAATATGGGACTCTTAGCTGTCATCCAGAGACTCTATTGTAAATCATGTGTCAGCAATATCTGCGTTTCTAATTCCAGTTTGTCATTCTTTCTGAGACACAGAAAAGGAAGAGCAGAGATGGGGGTTAATGGTTTTTGAGCGCTATGCATAAAGGATCTTATTTAGTCTTTATAAACATGATTGCCAAGAATTATTGCCATCTACATTATTTTTAGGTGAGGAATGTGAGGCTCAGGGAGATTAGTCAACATGCCTGGGGTCTTTAAAGTGTGTGATTGACAGAACTGAGATTTAACTGCAGGTTTATTTTCATATGCTGCTTTTACCAATAATCTATCCTACAAGAAGATAAAGATAATAGCATTAAATTACTAATTTGAAAGTAACTATTGTGACTTTTAGTTTGTTTTATCCCAAAATAGGTCTAGCTCAGTGCTGGGTACTGTAAATGACCAACAGGAGTAGGTGAGGGACTGGATAAAGCATGAAATTTGGAACTGTAGCACCCACACTTCAGACCCAATTCCCAGGGCTTCCCAGATTCACCACTAACCAAATATGTACCCTCAGCTAAGTCATCTTCCTCAGACAGTAAAATGAAGATAGTAATACTTGTCTTTTAGGGTGATTGTGGGGATTAATTGAGTTGATGCTAGTAAACCTCTTAGAATAGTGTCTGGTACATAATAAGTTGTCAGTGGATATTAATTTTTATTATGATTGATCAGAGAGATTACCATATTGTGGGTATGTGAACTTGAGTAAGCCTCATTTTCCTCATCTGTAAAGTATGGAAACCTCCTTTATCTTATATGGCTATTATATTTAGGAAACATATGCTTTTATAGTCTTTGATCTATGCTCTGTCCTCTTCAGGTATTAATTTATTTAACTTTCATAATAGGCCCACGAGACATTGCCATTCTGACCCCCATTTTATAGATAAAGAAACTGAGGACCTGAGAGGTTAAATATTGTCTTCAAGGCAATACAACTTGTAATTGGCTGAGGTGAGATTGGAACCCACCTAGCTTTAGAGTCTGAGTTTGTAATGTCTAATCTGTGCCATGGCCCCAGTGAAATAACATTCGGAAAGCGTCTGTCCAGTTCCTGGCAGAGAGCAGAGGCTTGGTGGACGTCAACTCCTCTCCCATTTTCTTAATATATGCCTTTGGAAATTGTCGTGGAGTGAAATCTATGCATTTATTAGCTGGCCAGCATGCTTCCCGAAGAGGTCCATGTTTGTGTAATAGCGGTGTCCCTGTACTCTTTAGGGGTGCCCAACAATATGTGAACATACCTCTCTTTGATCAGGCTCATCCTGGACCATCCTTTCTGTTGCAACGCTGGCGTTTGAGGAAGCAGGACATCCACATGCACTTAATGCGTGTGCAGTGATCTCCCGTAGGGCAGCTGTCGGTGATAACACTGTGGGGCAGAGCAGCCGGAGGGCAGAACTGATGTTTCCAATGACGGAGAACAAGCAATGGAGATAAGGGAGCCAAAGGGATGGCGCCTGACAGTAGCGTGCATCCATACCCCCCCCCCCACCCCGCCCCCAAACTTCAGCTGCCTGGCCGGGTTCCTTGCTGAAGATTCTTGGAGAATTTTAGGTGAGGCAGTCTGTACTGTGTAGGACTGTCCTAAGAAAATCATCCCTGGATGATTGCATCCACTGAAGGATTTGTAGCATCCTTTACTCCCAGACACGAAATGCTGGTAACTCTACCAGTCATGGCAACAACTAAAAACCAGAACCAGAATATGCTGCCACACATTGCTACCCACGGGTAAGAGGCGGTGGTATCAGCCCTGTTGAGAACAGCTCCCTGTCAGGCCCTTGGCGTTGACCTGGGATTATGAGTAGAAAGCTGCTTCCTCCACCCCTTTACTGCTCGACATCCAGGGGCATTGGGGAACCCCTAGCATCAGCACCGCCTGGAGCTTATTACAAACGCAAATTCTCACCCCTCCTCCCTGACCTATGAATCACAAGCTGCATTTTTTAATAGACTTTATTTTTTTAACAATATTTATTTATTTTTGAGAGAGACAGAGAGCACAAGCAGGGGAGGGGCAGAAAGAGAGAGACATAGAATCCAAAGCAGGCTCCTGGCTCTGAGCTGTCAGGGCAGAGCCTGAAACAGGGCTCGAACCCACGAGATCATGACTGGAGCCAAAGTCAGAAGCTTAACAAACTGAGCCACCCAGGCACTGCAGAAACTGCATTTTAATGATTCCCTCAGTGATCTGCATACACATTAAATTTTGAGAAGCCCCATCATCTAGATAGAACATGGGCTTTGGAGTAAGAAGTTTCCAGAGCTGAAATCAAGATTCTGTCTCTTAACTAGTTCTGTAACCATGGGAAGTTCACTTAACCTTTCTGAGTCTCAATCTTCTGGTCTCTAAAAAGAACTTAAACTCTTCCTCACCATGTAGGCACTTAACAGGCGTTCAACAAATGTCATTTCCCTTCTGCCCTTCTCTCTTCCATCAGAAGACACAGTCAGGAAGACCAGTTAAACTCCTTGGTGAACCTTAGGGAATTATTACTGTAGGAAATTGGGGCAAGATAAGGACAGGATGATATTCTCTCTCCTCGCCCCCTCCTCACTCTTCTGCTTGCTTTCTGCAGTGAGAGATACAATAGTTACCGAGTTCCAGCTGAGGCATCACTGGGCCCTGACAAATACTAGAAGCAAGGGCTGATCTGGGCGTGTCTAGGGTGGGGAGAAGCCAGTACCCTTGGCTCAGGGTCAGTTAGGAAGAGCAAGTAAGATTTCTAAGATAAAATCTGGGACTAATGGCAAAAAATGGATCTTCAAAGGAACAGCCCAGAGGGCAAGTTCAGGTCCAGGAAATTCATTAGACAGATGGTAGGGGAATGAGGATCAGAGAGATATCTGGGAATGAGGAAGATGAAACCAAACTTGTCAGGACACTTTCACATCTTTTTACTACATCCTGTTCTGCGCTCCCAGTGTACCCTGTACTTTACCAAGGTACCCATCACTCTGAGTGGAGTCACTGTTTTATTATTAGACTGAAAGTATTTTGAGGATGAATATTCTTTTAGGGGTCATGTCTTGTTTCACTTGTTGGTACATCTAGAATGTATACATGAATACTGTTTGTTGAGTGGCGAATGAACGAATGAATGAAATTTTTGCTTCCAATGCTACAGTTCCACCAGTGGATTCCTTAGTCTATTCCTTAGTGGAATCCATGGGACCTTTAAGAGAGCAAACAGTGAGGCTCTCAATGAACAAGTGCTTCTCTGTTGATCTCTAGTCCCATATGCCTCTACCAGGTAGCAGCCTGGGTTTCTCATGGCCCCCTCTCCTCTTACAGCTAGTGTACTAAGCACAGAGAAGAAACCAAGGGGAAAGGATACAAAGTGGGGCAGAATCTCTAGCTTACCAGTTCTCCTGGGTTCATGGTTTTGCATCTGGTTGGACAGAGAGCCTGTTATTCTCCAGGGAACCAGCTTCCTCAGTTTCCAGGAAATTACAGAAGCTAGGAAAGAGTGATTTGACTTTTTTTTTTTTTTTTTTTTTTTTGGAAGAGCCACCTGTCAGCTCCCTGGATAGCTCAATACATCAGTCCCCAAAGGAGCTAGTTCAGGAATTTACCTGAACTCATGGGGGCATTGAAACTGGCCCAGGGGAGACAGACGTAAAATCCAGCCTCTCCATTCTAGAGAGGAGGCCAGCAGCCAGGTATTGCTGGGAACCCTCGGAGGGTGGAGGCAAAGGCAAAGGCTTCCAGGCTGTGCCCCCATGATTAGGGCTGCTTAGTGAGCTTGGCTGCTTTCCAGAAATGGATGTTCTGAAGGAAAGAGCACAGCCCCTCATGTAGCCCCTGGGCCTCAGGATTGGAGATTAATTGCCATTGGGGATTACTCATCCTGTAAGTTAAATGTATTTCATTTCATCACAAAGCAGCTCCAGAGCTTGTTATCATGGCTCAGCAAGACCATCTGCAGCCAGGAGTTTCCTCACGGGGGAGACGAATGGGGAGGGGGGGGTGTTGGTGGGATGTGGAGGGAGGAATGGCCAATGGAACTTTGAAAGGAAATCTCACGCCTTACCCCCCCCCCTTCCTCGAAGATCTTTTTATCAAGTTCTGGCTTTCTGAAGAATGCATTGGTCTCCTCAGAAGACCCCAAGCAGAGATGAAGAGCGGGGAGGAGCTGGTGGGTGGATGGGGGTGTGGAATGACCCAGGGCTCTTCATGCAGCAACCTAAGTGCTGAGAATGGTTTTGAACCCCTTCTCTACCATTTTTCTTTTTCCTGTTTGGTGGGGGGTGGTATGTGGATGAGGTGGGTAGGAGGGATTGGGGCAGAGAGAGAAAAGAGCAAGGAAAGTAGGGAATGGAGAGTATTGGCACTTATGTACTGCGTGGGCATCTCTCTCTCTCTCTCTCTCTCTCTCATGTTCATTTTTTTGTAGTATCCAGTTCAGTAGCACCCTTTCTTTTCCAGTCCCCAAAGCTTTACTCACATTTTGGCAGAAGGCTTGAGTCACCCTGCCACATAAAGACTTGTGACGAGAGGCGATGTGGGCTAAGGACAAAGGAACATGCAAAGGCTAGTGGAAGAAGGAAGTTCTCAATACCAACGCGGTCTAGTGATCAGTTGCAGAAAGGAAGTCTTGGTAACTATGTGTATGCTCTTCCTTGACTTTTCTCTATATCTAACTGCCTATCTACCTATCATCTATCTGTCTTTATTTATCTAATCTACCCACCATCTCTCTATCTGTATTTGTATTCATCAGTTCATCTTCTCTCCTCCTTCATCCCCGCCATGCCCCCCCCATCCAATATGAAGTGGTTAATTCTATAAATTGGCATATAAGTCATTGGCTATCAAAGGAAGATTGCATCTGGACTAGGAGTAAATTTTCCTAGAGCTCAAGGCACACATGGGATACTGTGTGTACCCTTTGTTGTGTAAGGGACAGTTGCATCACTTTAATGATGTTGTTACTGTCCTTGTGGGGGATGTTCTAATCTGGAGAAGGGTGGACTGTGCTCACTTATTTTCAGCTCAGCGTCCTTACCACCTTGTCTAAGGTCTCCTTTGCAGGACAGAGGGGAAGCCACGAACTGTATTTCTTTCAGTTCCCTTTCCTGCAACGTTCTGGCTAGAGCTTGTCCATAAGAAGTTCTCACGTGAGATAGGAAAGATGGAAAAAAGGGAAAGCCATTCTCTGAAACCATCGCTGTCAGGTGTGCGGGTAGCCATGGTTCCCCAGTGAGCTCTTAAGAACCCCCTGCCTCACTGCTGGAGGCTGAGACAGTGCCAGCCTCCCAGAGACCCAAGAATTTCAGCAGTTCCACATGCTATGGCTCCCCTACCCGTTTCTCTTCCTGTTCTTGCAAAGTCTGCGTGAGACTGATTTCTATGTGAAATCCTTAGCTTTGTGTTAAGATTTTCATGTATATTCCAGGAATGCACAGAGAAGTGTTTGCTGTTTTCCGTGATGAATGCCTGTTGTAGGCCTCTGTGTCCTGGTACAGGGGCCAGGGGTGAGCATTTGTCTCTCACACCACCTGACAGCCCCTGACTTCTGACGGGCTTGGACTTTTCAGCACTTCACCCAGCAGTGTTTACTGCGGTGAATTCTGTCCAAGTGCTGAGGCAGACATGGCTAGTGGGAGAACAGAAGGGCTGGAAGTCCTCAGGCAGGTGACCTTGTCTGGAAGCACCGGAATCTGGACAGAGGCAGCACAGAGTCTGCGGGGCCAGCTGCCTTACGAGGGGACCCCTCTGGCAACTCTAGAAGCCTCCCTTCAGGTAGGGGCTCTGCTTCTGGGATGGGTGCCTAGCCTTGGCCACACTGGGGTCAAACACGGATGTCTGGCCGAATGTATGTGCAGGAAACTCTGGCACCGAGTGAGGGCTCAGTGGAAGTGGTCAGGAGCAGGGACTCTGGGGTCCGACTGCTGGCACCTGAATTCTGCCCTACCGCTTACTAGCTGTGTGGCCTTAGGCACGTTTCGACACCCTCAGCCCTTAGTTTTCTCATCAGTACAATGGGGATACTGTTTAATAATACCCACCTCCTAGGGATGTTAATCCATGTGAAGTACTTGGAACAGTATCTGGGCTTGGAGTAAGTGTTATGTGAGAATAAGCTATTATTATGAGGATACCAAGGAAAGACAAGTTAGTGACAAAGGAACAAGAGGGCAGGAGGGGAAGACATTCTGAGGGTAGACTCTAGCCCACGCTGGTGTGGACTCACATCTGTCTCCTACGGAGAGCGGGGTGGCTGCAAGTGGAAGTTAAGGGGGAGGTTTTTCACTAAACTCTGGGAGATGGGGAGGCCTGTGTTCGGGCTCTAGCCAAAACTGGGGTAGGTGGAGGCAGTCTCTTCCTTGGCAGAGAACACAGCCCAGCAGGGCAGTGTGAGTTGGCAGAAAGGTGACAGTGCCTGGCAGGGGGCATGTGCTTGGGAACTGACTGGGCTTGCTCTGGGCCACATGCCAGACCCCCTCGAGATCACCTAAAATAGCTGAGGGGGGACTTCACAAGGGGTGCAAGGGTCCAATTTTAGTAGAAGCTGTGACAGTCTCCAGAGATGGGTTATATTTAGATCCGAAACCAGTCCCCTGAGTGGAAAATAACCAATGGCTCTGGCGACAGACTGACCTGGTTTGAATTCCACTTCTGCCACTTACTAAACTGTAAATATCTGGCGATCAGGGGCCATCTTATTCATTGCAGAGTACATGGAAAGAGTCAGCATATGCGGGAGTGAACTGAGTATCCTAGAACCTCAGTTTCCACATCTGTAAGATGGAGAGAGTGTAGTGGATGCTAAGTTGATACAAGGATATTACACGAGACAATGCCCACAGGTGCCCAAAGTTCCTGATGGAGATTACGTTCCTTCTGCTTTATAGTAAATATTCAGTATCTTGCTTAAAACAGGAACACAGTACGTTTCTTGCCTTCAACGGATTAATGCTGCTTTAGTGCTGTAAATGGAGTCCATTCTCTCCTTGTCAAGGATTAGATCCTTTAAGAGAAGAGATCATACTTCTTACAGGCACCTTCCCAATTTGACCATTGCTTTTCCATGGTCATTTATGACTCAATGCTTTCTGACAAACATCAAAATATAGCCAGCTACTGGTGAGTCGGTGACTACTACTGAATTTTAAGAGAGTAAGAGATTACAGAGAGGCTAGTAAACACTTGAAACATATTATTATCTGACTTGGAAAAGCTAGACTATAGGAAAATGTATTGATTTGGACCCAATAATTAATAATATGTAAACTCTACCCATTAGGCCTTTTCTTTCCACGCACATTCAAAGTGCTTTCTGACCGATTCTGTTCAGGCAAGCTTGGAATAATGGACTCCTTACTTGCTTTTGTGCCCGTGGAGGGCCTCAAAAAATGACTCAATCCTCAACAGGAAAGGGTCTGTTTAATGTTTGGTTCTCTTTTTTCTTCTAGGCTCTTCTCAGTCAATTCTCCATGTTGTGCCAGTGGACACTAGGCACCTAACCTCATTAAATCTGACCTTAAGTTTCAAATCATCAAATGAACTTGCTCTAGCTTGCAGGTGGTTCCATTCCTCTTGTACGTTGCCAAGTGCATGTGTTTTGTTGTTGTTCTTTTCTTCAGAATCAGAATAATCTTTGGTTAGCTTCTGAGGGTTGATAAGTCTATTCTGAATGATTGAAACTGCTTGCTATTAATTGTCAGGATGGCTATGAAGGACTTAATTTTTTTGAAGGAGAACCAGCAAGTATCAAGTGTACTGCTAATGTCAAATATGCCTTAATATGACTTGATGTTGTCTCACTGCCTACTTAGTGAATCAAAGTGTTTATTTTTACATCTATTTTATAAGATGTGGTGTATTGTTAAGAGCGAAATCACTCCTTAGGATGTTTCATTTCTGACACTCTTCAACTCTGTTTCAAGATCAGAGAAACCTTCCTGCGGTGCAGAAAATATTGTTTATTGATGTGGGATAAATTTTCTTTAAGAACAAGTCAAGGCTACTTAATATGAGCATATGAACTCAACGGCTTGAATAACAAAACATATCAAAATGTGAATCACCACTGTCAGATGCAGGCTTTTAACAACTTTAATTGATAGAATTATCATTAGTATGCAATATGTCTTACAACAAATGTAGGTACAATGACATCAAATATCAAAGAAGTTGTACATCTTTCCATCTTTAAATGATGTTGGCTAACTCACCCCAAGAAAGCAAGCTGGCATTGGTCTTTTGGTTAGCACTATTACCAGTATCAACTAGCACTTTAGAATCAAAGTTGAAATGGTACATTCATTTGCCAACAAGAGGTTAAAGGCAAAGAAGGTGAATCAACGTGCAAATCAACGTGGCCCAGTTGCAAAATTCATTTCCCATATGTGAGGGATTGAACCATCCACCCTTGCAAACAAGATGAAGGGCAAACAGATGACATCAAACCAAAATCAACTCCGTAAAGAACCCAGAAGGACTTCGGGATGGTGAAGGCCAGAGTCAACTGCTGTTAGTGCTCAGCTATCCATACTGTGTTACCCTAACCTCCTGGATCCTAACTCAGTAGTCCGGGAGACCTATGTCCTGGGACATCTTTTCATTTAGAGATAGAAAGAGATAGAAACCGTTCTTCTGGTCCTGGGCACGGCTAACCCTGCAGTCAGTCAGCTGCACGGGGCGGGGGGCAGGGGGGCGTAGCTCAGAGCTAGGACAGCTGCCTGATGCGGCTATGATACAGCTGTCGCTTGATAGATTTAAGTAAAAACAACACACCAGTATAACAACAAACAAGAAACTGAAACTGAGATCACTTATATATCTGTTGTAATACTTAAAATGTCTATAAATATTTTTCTCCAGAAACTGAAAACACTAGACATCGTTTCATTAATCCTCACAACACATTTGTGAGGTAGCATGGGGTGAGGTCAAAAGGAAAGCATCACCCTCATTTAAGAAATGAAGACAGACATCCACGGAGGGTAGGAGACTTCACTGGGGCCAGGAGGAAAGAAAAGAAAGTTGAATCCCACGCTTTATCATTTGCAATCTGTGGTCTAGAAGAGGCTGCTTGCCTCCCTCCTGCTCGGACATTCTATTGCTTTATTGACGAGTCCTATTCCTGGATGGAATGTGGTTGCTTAAGATCCAATGGGGCTATTTCCCTTGGGCAGACCTGAACAGACTCTCTCTGACGTATAGGATGTCAATTACCAGCATGTATTTCATATGTGTGTGTGTGTGCGTGTGTGTGTGTGTGTGTGTGTTAAGCAACCTGTGTTGAATAAGTTGTTCAAATTCTTTGGCCAACTCAGAAAAAATGCACTTGGCAAAATAAAGTTCAACCTATAGATATTTTATACTGACAGAACACGGAGTGTTAAGAGTTTTTATGGGAAGCTGTCACCTTGCCGAGTAGATCTTCCTGAGGTCAAGATATCTCTCTTTGCCATAAGGATTTGGAAGTTAATAGGAGCAACAAACCCAACAATTGCTCTTGAACAACAGAAGACTTTGGTAAGGACAGATGCTTATTGAGTCCGTGGTTCATAATTGGTCAGCATTTCCTGGGAAGAGGTTGGTCCCTCTGACCCAGTATTTATGACTGAAGCCTTATCCAGAAAAAGCACCCCTTTAAAGATGTTTCATGGACATTTTGTCAAAATGTTTGTGGCTGAGGGAGAAAAAGGGATATCCTGTTTTTACTGAATTGTCCTTTGCTAACTGGGAGCCTATAGGGCTTTATAAAGGGCATGAGGGTAGGGAAGAGAGACAACTATTCAGGCCCATCACAGCCAGAGGATACCTTGGGTCATCCCTGGCCATTTTTCTGAGAATGTCCACTATTTTTTGTTGTTTTTTAATAATCAGAGATATCAGAATTCCTGGCAGTCTACTTCTCATTTCCTAGTCCTGTTGCAAAATACCTCTGGGGGTTGTTCATTGTCCTTTGATATGGAAGGAGCTTAAGAATAATTTCTTTGCAGGGTGTGGGGTGGCAGGCTGAGGAACGTGGCACCCTCCTAGCATCTCTGAATAGCACGGCAACAATGGTTTTCGGACCACAGCTAGGGACAGGTCGACCTGAGGGTCAAGTTTCTGGAAACCAAACAGAGCCATTGCAGCACGTCCAAGTTTAGAAATAAAACCTGATCCTGTTTGTTTCAAGTTCTTGAAAACACTGTGGGACAATAGAACGCATTCTGAAACAGGACCCAGTGTATGTTTCCTAATCCACGGGTTTCCTACTCCACTCAGAACATGAGATGCTGTTTGCTAACGTCAGGTGTGAGCAGAAGGATAGAGTTCTAGCCATGAAATAAAGCTATCTAGAGAACACACAGAAATCCGCAGACAGCCACGCATGCCAAACCAACCCATCAGCCAACAAACGAACTACTTTTTAAATAACAATTTAACAAACCATTTCATTTAGTTAAAAATAGAAAAATAATACTAATCTGGCAGTGTCTTGTTTTGTTACGATGAGCATTTCAGTAAACCAGGGTTTATCAAATTGACATTTTGGGCCAGTTGATTCCTTGTTGTGGTGGCTTAGCCTGTTCACTATAGGATGTTTACCGCCTCTGTGGTCTCTCCCTACTGGGGACACCCCCAAGTTGTGACACTCATAAATCTCACAAGACATTTTTAAGTGTTTCCTGGGGGAAGCAAAATTGTCTGCCGGTTGAGAACCACTGCAATAAATGGACGTCCGCAAACATGATCAGTTCTTTTTCAAAATTCGAGTTGTAGGATTTTAAGCCCGTATACCCAGGAGTGTTCATTAATTAAAGGGCAGAATTAGAGAAGTAAGTGTAGGGGAAGAATACATGGATTAATCATGGCATCTGTTTCCCATGGAATCACCTCACTGAACAACTGCAGATAGACTAATGCCTTGACACTTTTTAAAAAACAGTTTACAGCCATTATCCAACGGACAGGAAGGCAGTGAGGCAGCTGTTTTGTGGGTATAAAGCAAGGATTCCAGAGGCTCCTCCAAGCAGTGGATGATTCTGTTAGTTACTGAGGGCGGATTTCTAGTTTCCCTAACGCGGCACTCAGTGCTTGTCTGCTCCTAGCCTGTGCCACTGCCCCACCACACGCCCACTCGCGCACACACGCTCCCCCTTTCTCTTGGATAACGAAATCTCACAGCTGTCTCCATGGAGAGCCCGGCGGCCGGGAGCCCGGCCGCAGCTGACTAGAAAGAAAATCCTTAGCAGAGATGGGTGGCCTGGAGGGGAGAACAGGTAGAGGGCACACTGAGCTCTGACACCAACATGACCCCTCTGTCCCTTGCTGGCCGCCTCCAGGGCACCTTCTAGTTTCCTCTTCCATTAATTGGGCAGTTGAGAAGCTGGGATGCAGCTTGTAGAGCCGAGCAGACATCCTGCCAGATACACCTGGGTAGAAACAGAGATTAAAAAGGAATCCGAGCAGTCCCCTGCTTCCTCACCTGCAGGGTGAAATCCTCCTGGGACTCATTTCCTTTCCCCTCAGTGAGATTTAATATAATTTCCTAAATGAAAGTTTAAGAAATACCACAAACAAAACGTTCCCCCTCCAGGTAAACCCCCTCCCACCACACACACACAAACCAACTCAATGCCTGGCCCTCAGCCCCTCCTCCAGTGGCCCCTGTGGTAGGTGCAGAGGCCTCCACCATGGTGGTCCGGCCTGCGGCTCCCGCTCCAGGTTGGCCCACTTCAGCTGCAAGTAAGCCTCCACTCACCTTTCAACAATGATTCTTTTTTGTACCAGAAGGGGGAAGTTATAGCAGCCAGGGGGGGGGGGGGAGGTGGCAGGAAAACAAAACAACGGAACCAACAAAACAAGGGCTTAAGATTGTCGCTCGATGCGCATCAGGTACTTGTATTAATTCTACTGGGAAAGCACTGGTAAATAAAGAACCGTTTCCTCATCCCAGCCACGTTCCTTCGTTAGGAGTCGTCGTACAGAGGGTTGTTGTAGTTTCCCCAGGAGCCGTAGTCGTGATCGTCCAGGAGCCTTCCGTAGGAGGAATGCCTGGTGGGAGGGGGACAGGGATGTGGTTACGTGGAGAAGCTGCCCGTCCGGGGCGAGCCCGGAGCCCCGGCAGCCTGAGCAGGGGAGGCCTCCAGGACCCGCACGAGGGGAGGCAGGATGCTTGCACCACCAGCCACGGGAGCCTCAGCCCACAAACCCCCAGAAGTTACCACTGCTCCCCTGGGAGCCCAGCTGGCACCTTCCATTGAGATCAGCTGGGTCCTTGGCCCTCCCCTTGACCTCTAGTGCTAGAAGAGGAGGGGGACCCATGCCTATGGCTACTTAGTAAGAAGTAATGGCCAAGGGAACGTCGCATTCTGGGCGTTTCACTTCAGTCCTGGACTCAATTTCCCCAGAAATAAAAATGACACCACTGTTGCTTTCTCCACCCCCCGACAGACATATAGTGTTTTACAATCTACGAAATGCTTCTGTGTTCAACTGGTACTTGGAGGTCCTCAAAATAAGGCCATGGGCCAGGTATTGCTTATTTTTCTGTTGGGGAAAAGTTCTCCCTCAGAACTGTTGACTGACATGCACGAAGTCACCCAGCTGAGCTGTGAATCAGATTCCCACCTCCTGGATCCTGTGCTCTGAGCTCAGTTTCCCAGAGTCTGATTAGCACCCTCAGTTCAATGGCAACATGGGTTTAACAGGCTTTGACAGGTCATTCTGGGAACCTGTCTCACAATCAATATTTCTATAAGAAACTGAAATCAGATAGTGATCACTGCTCTGTTTAAAACCTTGGAGTGGCGGGGTGCCTGCATGGCTATGTCGGCTAAGTGTCTGACTTTGGCTCAGGTCATGATCTTGAGGTTCATGAGTTCGAGCCCCGCATCAGGCTGTCTGTTGTCGGCACAGAGTCTGCTTCGGATCCTCTGTCTCCCTCTCTCTCTGCCTCACTCTGTACCTCCCCAGCTTGTGCTCTCTTTCAAACAAAAATAAATAAATATTAAAAAAAACAACAACAACCTTGGAATGGGTCCTCATCTCATAGAGTAAAAGCCAAAGTTATTACAATGGCGTTCAAAGCCCTTCAGGATCTGGCCCCTGTTACTTTTCTGAGCACATCAACTACTGCTCCAGTCTGTCTTGTTCTTTCCGCTCCAACCATGCATCCTTGCTCCTCCGGCATCATGTCTGGCACATGCTTGCCTGAGGGCCTTTGCACGTACCATTCCCTCAGCTTGGAACGGCTGTCCCCCAGGTCTCCATGTAGCTCATTCCTTCATCTCTGTCAAGTCTTTGCACAAAGGTCACCTTCCCAGTGCAGCCTTCTTTAAGAACTCTATTTCACTTGCAATTCCCACCCCCAGCACTCCTGGCTTGATTTTCTCATAGGAGTCATCACCTTCTAACATACTATATAATTTACTTGCTTATATTGTTATTGCTGCCTCCCCAAACTAAACTGTAAGTATGGACGATTTGCCTGCTTTGTTTGTTCTTCGCACCATCTCCAAAGCCTAGAAGAATATCCAGCACAGAATAACTCCTTAATAACTGTTTGTGGAAGGAACAGTGATTGGAAATAAAGTACATCCTGAAAAGCCAATCTGTTCCCAAGATAGAAGCTTCCCGGAGAGGACTGTAGTCATTTTACGGCTAAAACTAATGTCAGGATTGGGAGAACACCACAAAATGAAACACAGAGTGGTTCTGAGGTTCATGCTAGTGTGTGAATTATCACGCCTTGCCACTGGAAATTATGTCTGCTATATATAGGACATACAAATGTGCCCACCTCCCCCGATTTTTTTCTCAGCTCAATGTGAAAACTGAACAAAATGAAATACAATCTGAAAGGCACAGAAAGCGTGTGTTATACTTAGATCTCTTGCTACCATAATTGCTGTCCCTCTTCTGAGGCTTATTTACATACAGCAGGTATTTGAAAAGAGATGATCTGTTGCAAAGAGGCCAGGCCCTTGCTGAGTTGGTTTGAGATTCTCAGACCTCAGATTCTGAGGGCTGGCTCAGCTCACCCAGCCGATGCACCTGGAAATTTAAGGATGTTCCACAATACTCTTTGTTTCCCCTAAAGGCCCACACTTATTTTTGTAGGCGTGAGAAGGAAAGAGACCACAAATAACACACCGCTGATCTGATGGACAGGAAGAGGGGAGGCCAGTTTTGGTAAACAAGGTCACAGGCCATGCACTGCCAACACCTCCCCCACAGTTAACACCTCCAGCCTCCATCAAATCCTTCCACAGGATGGTTGAGAAATGGAAGCTGTAGAATGAACTAGTAAAAACCTGGGGATTATAGGACTGGAGCTGAGCCTAGGTTTTAGCATGACTTACTCTTGCAAGCCTGGCCAACATCTACCTAATAAACCTGTTCCTATATTGATAGGGTACTCCTGCCTCACCTTTGTATGGTAATATAACTTCTCGCAGCATTTTATATCTATCATATAATTTTATTCCCATAAAGTATCAGTTGGGTCAATAGATGCACGTCCTTGAATACATTTTCAAACCTCTGTTTCTTCATCTATAAAATGGAGACACTTAAAATGTGTTCGAGCTGGTGGGAGGACTAAATGAGGTAATGCATATAAAAGCCCTGGCACACAGTAAACGCACGGTAAATGTTGGCCAGTATCGCTTTTTAATTTTTATTATAATGAAACTGACACAAGCACATGGCAAAGAGTAGAAAAGGGCACTGAGTGAAAAGCAAGCTTCCTTCTCACCAGGAACTCCGGAAACTACACCCCAGGCATAGTTAAAAAAAAAAACCCCATTTCTTCTATTATTGTTATTTGAATTAAAAAAATATTGTGCTGGAGTAGGGTCACAGGATTAAAAATCCCTTGGTCATCAGGCTTTACTGCGTATCATTATTTCAGGCAAGACTATTTGATCGGAGCTGTACCTGAATGTGCTGTTTCATAGGAGACATTCTCTACGTGAATCCTAGGAAAATAAAGCAAAAGATGGATCTTTACTTTCATTTTTCTTTGCCTTCTCATTTGAATGAACAGGGAGTTGAATAAATTACCAATAAATGAGGAAAGTGAAGCCAGAGATATAGATAAGCCACATTTGGGAATGCACTGAACTTGTAGCTTGTTTTAATATATTAACGAGGCTAAACAGGAAGAATTGGGTGTGCTGGGATTCAAGCCAGGTTTGGATAAATCCTGTAATGCTGTAGAGAGAGGAAGACCAACGTGTGTGTGTGTGTGTGTGTGTGTGTGTGTGTGAGAGAGAGAGAGAGAGAATGAGAGAGAGAGGGAGAGAGAGAGAGATAAGAGGAGAATAATGATCCTTTTAAACTATCTCTAGGTCCAAACATCTTACATCACGCAGGTTTTAGATGGAAACGGAGAGGTTTCAGATCGGTACTTGTGGAGGCCAAGAGGTGAAAACAATCTCATTTTCAGGATTGGGAACGTGAGGCTTGAGGAATCTAGATGACTTTGTCCATGTGCTTTAATGGTAGAGCTGGAGCTTAAACCTGGGTCTCCTGACTCTGTTCTGCAACATGGCTTCAACTAATTTCAATCCGAATAGCAGCCTGTATGCATGTCACCATCATCAGGTCAAGGTAGCTTTAGTTACTCAACTTCTTCCTAAAGATTGGGACCATCCAACACAGCTACATTTTCTACTTGCCATGCCTTGGCTCCTTTAGATGGTAAACCTCTTGGGGGCAGACGACTTCCTACTTTCCTTTGAATTTTCTGAACAGCTAATCTGTTGCTCTTGAGGCAGTGGTTCTTATAAATATTTGATGATGAGTGCTTACACCAGGTGCACATAAATAGTATATATGGAGTTTGCTTGGTCGATACCAGCAGGGATTAGTCTGGCCTGTGGCAATTCATCGTGCAATATAACTGTGGCCAAGTGAAAATATTATTAAAGAATACGAAGGGTCAAAGCCACCATTTTGACCTTAATTATAGAAGAGGAAAGAGAATTATAGCTCAGTTTCTCTCATGCAATGATGTGGCTTCCAAGCACTCAGCACCGGGCTCACAGTCCTTGTGAATCAGTGGCACTACGCTGTCAGTGCCGTTCTGCTGTACTGAATGGTTTAGGTAGCTGAACCCCGGGGGACACAATAGGGAGTGATTTGTGTTAAGCT
Organism: Cryptoprocta ferox; assembly: GCA_028646485.1. Classification (NCBI taxonomy): domain Eukaryota; kingdom Metazoa; phylum Chordata; class Mammalia; order Carnivora; family Eupleridae; genus Cryptoprocta; species Cryptoprocta ferox. The sequence continues at coordinate 134,594,168 of CM053567.1, forward strand.
CTGGCCTCATGGCTTCCTTCTCAAGTGGCTTTGCTCTAACAGGAAGCAGCCCTTCCTCCTCACCTCCTCCCTAGCTGCTGATGCTTTGTGACAACTGGTACATGTAGTGGTGACATTTGTGGTTTGAGGCCTTCTCCACAACTGCAAAATGGTACCTATTTAAGATGACTGTAGCACCAGTACTTGATGGAATTCCATTGTCTTTGGAAATGAATGAGGTGTTTTACTTGTGTTGAAACAAACAGATTTTAGAAAACACCTTCTCCTTTGTAAGAGTCAACCCCAGTTCTCAACGTAAGCTCCATCTTTGTTTATTGTGACACCCCCCAAAGTTCTCACCTCTTTAGTCGAGTGAGTGTTGCCATTCGATTGTCAGCGCTTATTATGTGCTAAGAAAAAGGGATGTAAAGATGAAAAAGGTATCTGGGAAAACACAGCCTAACCTGCAGCTCCTTAGTCATTGGTAATTAAGCCTTCAGACTCTTACCATCCATTTGCAAAGACAGTTCAGTGTAGCTACCACTGTCTCCTTTGCTTCTGTTGGTGGCTTTCTTTCTCTGTCATTTCCCTGCCTGGCTCCTTTCATTTAAATATTCACAATCCATTGGGCCCTATTCTGGGGCTGGGAGAACACGCCAAGATCCCTGTCCTAAAGGAACTTACATTCTAGCGGGGGCCAGCACAATAAATAAGACACAAAAAATAATATGGTGAAAAGTAATATGTGCAACAGAGGACAACGAAGCAGTGAAGGGGAATAAGGAGTTCCAAATGTGAGGTGGGGACTGTAACTGTGAATATGGTTGGCGATCAGAAAAGGTCTCACTAAAATGACATCTGAACAGACAGGTAAACGAGGTGTAGGATGGGCCATGGGAAGGCCTGACATGAACTGCACAGGCAGAGAGAACAGCAAGTGCAGAGGCTCTGAGGAAGGAGCACATGACATACCTGTGTGGCAGCTACTGAACTATGATTGTTTCAAAATAAGTTATTTATTGGAATGATTTTGGATTTATAGAAAAAAATGCAAAGACAGTACAAGGAATTCGCATATGGCCTTCACCCAGCTCCCCTTGATACTGACCTCTTATTTAGCCATGGTGTATTTGTCAAAACTAGGGAATTAACATTGTCAGCTATAGTTTTGGAGCTAAGAAAAACTGTGACTCTTAGGGGTGGATTTATTTGCCCACAGTTACTGAAACAAGTTAGTTATAATTTAGGAATCAGTTCTGTCTTTCTACCAAACATTCCAAGCATTCATTTTCAAGGTGTTCTTTCCATGGTCTGGGTTTCTTTTAAAGAGAAGCTATTTTAATTTGTCTTTAAATAACCACCTTTACTGGGGCACATCGGTAACTCAGTAAGTTGAGTGTATGACTCAGGTCATGATCTCAGGGTAATGGGATCGAGCCCCACATGGGGCTCCACACTGAGCATGGAACCCTTCTGGGATTCTGTCTCCCTCTCTTCCCCCACCACTTGCATGTGCTCTCTCTAAAATAAATTTTAAAAAATCACCTTTACTCTAAAGGAGTAGATGAAATTTATTTTTTATTTTAAAATTATCTGCCAGTATCATACTGGCAGACACTCATCACAGAAAAACACCTGTCTACTTGTAAACAAGTTCAGAATCATGAGGTCACTAACTAAAGTGTATGGTTTAATAGACGCCAATAGTTTCCCCTTCTCAAAATCTAGCTTCCCCTTATTTGGAATAAATGAATACTGCCCGCTGCACCCCAAAATTTCCTATATATAATTATTCACTCAGCCAGGAACTGTTTATAAAACAATGGTTATATGTCAAGTACTGCTAGGGGCTTTCTATCCTTCTAGTGGAGGAGATCAACAAAGAATACAATGATTCCAGGATAGGGAACGGAGTGGTACAAAGGAGCGGCGTGCAGCTAGGAACTCACCCTGGAGAGGGTGGGAAGGAGGCTTCCCAGACAGGGTCTTTTTTGAGCTAGACAACTTGGAATTAGCCTGTTAAAAAAGAGGTGAGCCAAACACCTGTGCCCAAGGGATCAACATGTCCAAAGTAGCCAAGACATGAACCAGCGGGGCCACTGTCTCTACAATGTGTGTGTTTGGGGTGTTGGGAGATGGAGGTAGATCAGGGTCACTCAAAGTATGGTTCTCACACCCAGTGGCACCAGCCTCACCTGTGAGCTGCCACACGGAATCAGAACGTATGGGGGCCAGACCCAGGAAACCATGATGGTGTTTTTTGTTTTTCATTTTTGTTTTTTTGGTGGGAATGTCTTGACATTTATTTCTTCTAAAGACCCATGAATAATAGATATATGCACGGGGACAATGGTCACAAGGAATGCACTAGACCCTTGAAGATGAAAAAGTGATGAACGGATTATATAAATGAGTTCAGAGAGAAACACAAATTTTCCCAATCATAAACATTTTTATAGATTGGTATTTTCTTTTATTTTTTAAAGTTTATTTATTTATTTTGAGAGAAAGATAAAGAAAGAGAGCAAGCATGAGTGGGGTAGGGACAGAGAGAGAAGGAGAGAGAGAATCCCAAGCAGGCTCTGCACTGTCAGCGTGGAGCCTGACATGGGGCTCGATCCCATGAACCATGAGATCATGACCTGAGGCGAAATCAAGAGTCGGATGCTTAACTGACTGAGCCACACAGGCTCCCCTTGATTGGTATTTTCAAATCCCACACGTTTTCTTAAGATTGGTATTAGCCTATAGGTGGATTAAATTGATTGGTAAGCCTAAATATGCTGAGTTGAAACATGACAATGAGCTGCCTAATATCCATCAAAGCCTTTTTTTCCTATTTAGTAGACAGAGAAGGAGTAATCTAACTTTGCTTAGATAAGCCATGGATACATCCCGGGCATAAAATACAGGGGTTTTGTTTTCACTTAATTTTCATTTTCATTTAAGACCCGCTTCCTTCATGAAAACTTTGGTATCACCTCTGAGTATCTTCCCCTTTTTCTAACTTCCATCATATAAGGTTGAACATTACTAAATTGGGTTTAGGAGAACATTTAGGAGGAGTTGCTAACATGGCGGGGCCATCACATGAAAACGAACTGTGTTTTTAATAAGCTCCCTGGTTGATTCTTATACACATTAAAGTTTCAGAACCACTGAGGTACAGAATTAAGTCCACCAGACTTATGGAATGGCAAAAGCTGATCTGAAAAAAGTCAACCCGTAAGTAACAGATTCTAGAAGATCTTAAGACTTTATGACCGGCCGGGCCTACTCTTTAAATCTACCAACATCCAAAAGGAATCCGGTTGTATAAAATGTGATCGCTGAAAGATTTCAAGCAAAACAGGTGACTTCTAAGAAAATGTCTTAAGGGCCAGGCCGTGTTGTGTCTCGGAATCCAGATTACCTTTATTTTTGTGAAGGGAACAGCCCCTGCGGTCCATGTGGGTTATGCACACCTCATTATAGCAGCATCCACATTGCTGGAGATAGCAGATATGGTCTCCTGCACAGGGGATTATCCTGTGGCAGAACAGCTTTGAGCCAATTTAAACAAAACAAAACCGACCTACCTCATTCTTCAATCATCACTAATTAAAGACACCCTTCTGCACGAGGCAGGCAGGGCTCCTGCTTTCTTTTAAAGTTGCAAACAAGCCTTGGAATCAAGACTGCTCAGAGATGGTTTCTGTTTATGCATGTATAACACGGATGCAACCTCACAGGCGTTTAGAAACAAACAGCACAACTGAAACTGCTGAATGGAACATGGAAGTCTGCACATTGGTGTGTAAGGGGAAAACTGAGCTGCTGTGTCGTCTTCCCCCTCCTCCTCTCCCCTCTCCTTTGAATCCCTGGTGCCTCCTGAATGGGACTGTTGGCCGCTACCATTTTGCTGAGCACCTAAGTAGTAAGCACAGTGTTAACAACTACAGTGACGGGGCGCCTGGGTGGCTCAGTCGGTTGAGTGTCTGACTTTGGCTCAGGTCATGATCTCACTGTTGGTGGGTTCGAACCCTGCGCCGGGCTCGGTGCTGACAGCTCAGAGCCTGGAGCCTGTCTTCGGATTCTGTGTGTCCCTCTCTCTCTGACCCTGATCTCTGCTCATGCTGTCTCTCTCTCTCTCAAAAACAAATAAAACATTAAAACATTAAAAAAAAAAAAACAACTACGGTGACAGTACTTAGCCCTTTCATTGTGCTCACCTTTCACCCAGGGCTGAATGTTTATCTGTAGTACAGTTTAATCCTCCTAACAATTCCGAGTTCGGAATTAGGTATTAGTATTAGTTATCATATAAATATGACTATATATAGTTATACTTATATAATATAAAACTGATCACAAAGTGATTAACAAGTTTGCCCTAGAGCTCATGTTCTTAACCTCCATGCTACACGGTCTTTCCAGGTGGCCCTACATTCATTACTTCATTTCCTCTTCAAAAGAACTTTGAAAGAAAGATGTTATCCATTCTATTTTTACAGATGAAGAAATTCAGCATCAGGGAGATTATCATTTGTCCAAGGCCACTTATAGTAAGTAAAAGGGTCACTGTTGAACTTGACCGCAAAGCCAAGCCCATGCACGCTCCTCCCACTGCACCAGGCCATTGCAAGCTAAGATGCGGGGTTGGTAATAGAAAAGAGCCCTGGAAGGTTCAGGGAAGCTCATTTTTAGGTCACTTCCAAAAGTGGCTTAGATCACAGAAAGAGATGGTTCCCTAGGCGGGGGTACTGTGACAAAACTAGAGGTCATGGGTCCCTGAAGAATAGGAGCGTGGAAAGAGATGGCTGAATTTACCAACGCCTGCAGAGCAGATTAGGATTTGGGAAAAGTTGCAACAACCGAGCCACTGTTCGCAGAGCTGACAAGATGTCCCCTTCTGACAAGACGTGGTTGTGAGGCTGCCCTTTGAAGCAGACTTCTCTTTTGCATTTGTAGGGACATTGGCTGGGCCAGGGTGATAGCCTGTGGTCGCAGGCCAGAAACTAATGGTTTCCTCATGGGCTGTGATTTCACTTTCTGCCCAAGCCAAGTGAGCTGAAAGACCACAGAAAACAGACTTCTTGTCATGTTACTATTCTCAGAAACGAGGATGATAGGAATGGAATAAACTTCCAGCCAAGGAAAAACCCGACCTTCGGTATACACACACATACACACACACGCACACAGGCATGCCCATATGCACACACACACACACATATATTTGTTAATTTAGCCAAATATATTTTTGATGAATGATTAGTGGGGCTTTCCAAGAATCTGGCAAAATAACACTTGAAGCGCTTTTAGCCCAGCCTTAAGATTCACAAGGGCTCTTAACCTCCTTATGTTATCATTTTGCCAAAATAATTAATAGGGCAGCAGAAAGGGGTTTTCCTGAGGGGGTTTCTAAAGAGGGGTCTGATCACTTTATCCATCCTTAAATGTGTAGGCCCAAAGATAAATAACAACCTTAAACTTACACCTCTGGGGTCTTTCTACATTTAAGAGGGAGGGCCTCTATGGGGAGGGAAACCATGACTAATTCAACTTAATCATTCACTGACTGTATCTCGTGTTGTGAATGCCTGGAGAAAATACACTTTAAATTTTTAAAATAAAACGTTATGCAATTTTAATCAGCACTCATTAGAACCAATTTTAATGACCTGCGAACAAAATATTCCAAACACAGTACATTCTGTGATGGCAGCACTGTGTCCCATCGCTGATGGGTCCCCAGTGCTAGGAGAGTGACTGGCACACGGCTAACGCTCAGTAACTATCATGCAACTGTTCACTGAGAGCCCTTCCGGCGGACCACTTTGATGACGATGGCCGTGCTAAGTGCTTGGGAAGCAGTGTCTGTTAATTTTCCCAACAGTGCCACCAAGTAGTTAATACTATGGCCCTTATTTTGCAGGGGAGGGAGAAGTGAAGGTTAGTGAAGCTCCATGACACGCCCAGGTCACACTAGAACCTGCTAAAAAGTGGTAGAGCGTGGATTCAAACCGGGGTCTCCCTGCTTCTGGAGTCTGAATTCTTTTTTTTTTTTTTAAGTTTATTTATTTATTTTGAGAGGGAGAGACAGAGACAGAGCACATGAGCGGGGAAGGGGCAGAGAGAGAGAGAAAGAGAGAGAATCCCAAGCAGGCTCTGCACTGTCAGCGCTGAGCCCGACGTGGGGCTCGAACCCATGAACTGTGAAATAATGGCCTGAGCAGAAGTTAAGGGCCAGACACTTAACCAACTGAGCCACCCGGGAGCCCCTGGAGTCTGAATTTTTAATCATGGCTCTAGACTGCCTGTCTATGTCAGTGGTTTGAGATGGTACATTTGAATTCTCGCCTGGAGTCAAGGTGGAGAGTCTTTAGATTCTTTCAAGATGCTTTTCGGCAAGCGCATGGCAAGAGGAGAGAGGGTCTCTATTCCACTCCACATTCTAGGGGACGTCATACTTTTGTGACAGAGCCCTTCAGAAACTCACCACTGTGACAACAGAATGATTTTCAAATTTGCCCATAAGTTCCTTTTCTGCCTCCTCCCACCCCAACACAAAGAGAAACTGCTACAAAGTGGGAATGAGGCCCCCAGACTAGTTCATAAATGCCAACCTAACTCATAATTAAAATAGTGTATCTGCAGTGATAAACTCGTAATAAAACCAGATGGAAAAGAGTACCATTTAGTAAGAAACAATTCAAAACATTAAGTTTTCTGGTCAAGGAAACACAGACATAACGAAGAAAAAGATTTTTTAAACTATGAAGGAGACAAGGATGCTTTTAGAAAGGCTTTTAGACACAGGTGACGCTAGCCCTTTAATACCAATTTCTCTTTGAAACCTGGCTTTCCTGTTCTTTGCACCTCAGATAATGGTGATATTACCAGGCACTCATATTTAACATCATCATTAGACTGATCTGGTGCACAACTTAGAACAAAAGATGGAGGGAGATAACAGGGTAAGAGGAGCGGAGGGGCGCCTGGGTGGCTCAGTCAGTTAAGCGTCCTGAGTTTGGCTCAGGTCATGATCTCCCAGTTTGTGAGTTCGAGCCCTATACTGAGCTCTGTGCTGACTGCGTGGAGCCTGCTTGGGATTCTCTGTCGCCCTCTCTCTCTGGCCCTCCCCTGCGCGCTCTCTCTCAAAAATCAATAAATGAACATTTAAAAAAAAAAAAAGGGAAAGAGGAGGGAGAACTAGTGGGTGTTGGTTTGGGCTGGGGTGACCAGGGGAAAGGAGAGAAGGCAGCAAAGGGGAGGTGTGATCGAGATGGTAAATTAAGTAGGTGAGATCCATACAGGCAAGCAGGGCAGGAGGAGAGTACCGGCTGTGCCCCTCTTGAGGAAGCAGCACGGTCTCGGGGAAGAAAAACCAGTGAGGAGTGTACGTGTGCGTGCACACAGTGCCTGAGTGACTTCGTATGCTCATGGCTAGCTGTTTACTTATTCGGTTTACTGAGCGTCGTCTTTGCGTCCAGCGTTGTGCTCACAAAGTCTGTGTCCTCATGGAGCTTACATTTTTGTGGGGAAAAGAGACAATAAACAAGTAAACCTCTCGCTATATATATGTAAAGGAATCAGATCGTAGACGTTGATAACAGCTGCGACAAAAGTGATGAGGCACTTAGAAATAAATAACAAGGGCACCGAACTGCAAGGGAAGGCTTCTGGAGGATGTGATGTGGAAGCCTGGCAGGAGAGAGAGAGCTAGAAGAAAAGCCTTCAGGGAGAGGGACGGGCCAGAGCCAAGGGCCTGGAGCAAAAAAGAGCATGGCGTATTCTGAGAATTTGACAGAGAGCCAGTACGCCTGCAGCTTTGTGGTTAAGAGGGAGAGAGGTGACGAGCAAGAAGAGGTAGGGTGGGCCCCGTGAATGACCGTGAGGGTCAAGCTGAGGGGTTAGAATTTAATTCTCTGTGCAGGGAGAAGCCACAGGGTGGGGGGGCTTTTAAGGGAGGGAGCCCCAGAGCTACCAAAAAGATGGCTCCGGCTGTTGAGAAGAGAAGGGGTTGGAGGTCAGAGAGGGGCTGTCGTGATCATGGCAGCACGTGCCCTTCTGTCCCTGACGAGGGGCACTGCACAGACTGACAATAAGACTCTTACTTGCCATTAGACTTGTTAGCACAGTGACGACCCTCAGTGTAAGTAATGTGGTTTTGAGCTGTTGGGATTTCACAAAGCAGGAGACAACAAAAGTGGGCGCTCATAGTCTAAGGCAACTTTCTATTTGGCGACGGCAAGTAAAAACTCAGCCACCATCTGTGATCACCTTCACTTCATACCAGAGGAGATATTTTAAAACGAAAATTATAAGGACATAATCTCAGAGCGGAAAATCCAATTGTATAGAGAACACACTTTCCTTGTATTTTCAACATTTTTTTGCTTTAGACCCAGTGAAAACCTCCTTGCCGACTCGGAACACAGCCACACATCAGTGTTCCTAACATCAGTATCCAGGAACCATTGAGCTCACGCCTCTACCCATTTCACAGATGAGGAACCTGAGGTCCGGGAGGCAGGTGGCTTTCTCAGGGTAAAGAGGGGCCTCAGCCCCCTAACTGCAGGTTCATTTTCTTGTTCCATTACATCCTCATGTCGTGTTATGTCAGCTTATTTATTCTGCTTCGCCCATATTCAGATAGTGTACCATCTCATCCTGTCCAGTGTGCAGTACATGGGCCGTTCTTGCTTCCCTGCTGGGATTTCTAGAACTAAGGTCCTTACAGGAAACAAGCACTCAGCAATCCAGCTCTAATGGAACCCTTTGCTTCCTAAAGAAGAGTATGGTGCATCTCACCTGATCTTCAGATACGCTGCAACTCCAAACACCAACAGAACGACGGCAATGACGGTCACTGTAATGGCCGCGATGCTGCCTGTGGGAGGAGGAGAGGCACAGAGAGGATATGAAGGAAGGGCATTCATTTCAGATCAGTCTGCGCAGAAGTCAGAGCTAGCACGCAACCCAGGATCTTAACTCGGTTACCAAAATGCTTCTCATTCTAGGAGAGATTTGGTGAATGACCAACATTATTAATACCTCTTGGCCAGTCCGGAGCTCAGAAAACAGTCAACAGTGACATTTTTTATTTTAAGGCTGACACCAATCTGTTGCTGTGGCTATGGTTGTTGGCAGGGATTTGCAGGGACTATTGTTGTTTCAAGTCTCCTGACATCCTGTTTCCTTCTTCTATAGGCTCAGGCTCCTCCTTCTAGCCCTTGTGAAATCTTGGGAAGCTTAGGATGTTTTATTCAACGGTCACTACAAAGCAGTGTGGTTGGTGTTTAAAAATAAACCGGAACCACACAGCTGTATCAGTAGTGTCCATTTCAAAAGGATCACATTGGTAGGAGAAGCACTCATTTTAATGATGCCATCAAATCATTTTTTAGAACTCCTTCTTGGGAAGTGTGTTGAATTTTCATCCTTGAAAGGTGAATCTGATTTTGTAGAGAATAAAGTCGTCTGGTGTAAAAACAAGGTTAAGTCTGATAGGTAACACCACGTCTGCATATAGAAATAACCAGGTGTAATTATAAAGTAACATGAATGTTTTATTGTGTAGTTTGAAATCTGGCTCCAAAGGCAACTATTAATGAGCAGTTAAAAAAACCCTTTGAGCATGTAGCCTTATAAGAATAACCCTACTGCTTCCAAGTATTACGACTTTGAAGCACAATACTTTTTTTGTGTGAGCTTTGGATTGTGTTGTATATACTTCAGTTTTATTTCACCTGAGAAATGCCAAGAATCAATTAGGTTCTTGTCCCCTAGTAGGTAAAGTGACTTTTTTGATGCTAACGCTGGTGTTGGGGACCCCGTACCCCATCTATTCTTTCCGTCCACTGAGGAACTATTTACCACTTCAACAAACGCATGGGGCCCTTCGCCACACTGGAGAGAGCATCAGGGATCTGGAGTCCGAATACGGAGATTCAAGCCTGGCTCCATCATGATTAGCTGTGTATGTAGCACGGGTTATTTATGTAACACCGACTCGCATGCCGATCACATGCAGCAGCCGAGAAAGAGGTGCTGCCCCGCCCCTCACATGACTTGAGGAGGGATTAAATGAGAAGCCCTGCACGCCAAGCCAGAGTCATATCCAAAGTCTACCGTCCTGCACCGGTGCCCATCTGTTGTGTACTGGACCTCAAGGGCGATGGATCTGCCCCACATTTTTGGAGATTTATCGTTTGTAGATTATTTTGCCATTTCTCCTTTTATTCCTTTCCCTCTTGTGGGAACGGCTTTTGTATATTGTTCTTATTAGACCTTTCCACTGAAGGAATTAGAGCAGAGCTAAGAAGCAAATCAGTCTACTTACTTATTAACTCTTTATTAACTCCCTAGAAGCTCTGGGTGAAAGAAGGCTACATCAAATATCCACGCTCTGCTGGTTATATATCTAAAAGAGAGCCAAGGAGGTACGTTGCTAACACTGAGGTTAAGACCGGAGCTTGACGTGTCTACACAGACTGACCATGTTGGCCACTTCAGAGATTCCACACGTGTAGACACTCGCCCACCTCCTTGCTCCTGGAATCCTTCAGAGCCAGCTTAGTATCATTATCAGGTTAATCCTCTTCCCCTTTTTACTACCGTAAAGACAGAATTATGGCACCGAATGCCCAAATGGGCAGATCAGATCGAGTAGAGAAAGTTCAAGGTCAGATCCCCTTATGGAAAACTTCCACTCCTCCTTTGAAAGGCTGCACTTGGCTTTGCGGCCTCCAAACTGTGCTGAAATTAGAACAATTCAAAGTTCACAGAAGCCTCTTAACAGCTCTTTTAAAAGAGCTTATGAAATGAGGATTATGACTGCAAGGTAAGGTGCTGGGGGCCTTTCAAGATTCAAAGAGATACAGTGGTTGCAATTAGGAGCAGTTGAAACACTGACCTTTAAATTTAATTTGCCCCTTGCAAAAAAATGGGAGAAGAGACAAAATAGAGTTGATTTCTCTCTAAGACTCTTCTTTCTTACTCCCGCAGAGTTTAACGCAGGAAACTGTAGGTTTGACCTTTTTCAAAGTTTCTTTCCTAACCCTAGGCAGTTGGAGCTCCTCCAAATCCGCGATTTACTGGATGTATTTATATATCGCCTCTCTCCGGAGATAAATCAGGCAGTTCCCCAACTCAAGAGCTGTTCTTTCTCAACAAAACGGCAAGTGATAGAGTGACCCGCTGCCCCTCTAAGTGGCTGGTGGCTGTCTAGCTCTCGATGTAGCCCCGATCCTCAAATGGGTTTCTCAAGGCCATACTTCATCGTTCACGGGCGGGGGGGGGGGCAGTTCCTGTGACCACAGCAGGGATTAGCAGGTGATTCCCCCCGGATGGGCTCTTGAGGGCCGCTGGGCAAAGGGGCACTTCCGAGGGTTGATGCTGCTCCATTTGAAACCAAAAGGTGTGAGGTAGAATAGGTTGTCCTTAAATATCTGGACCACTTACGAATGATTCTGCCACCCGTCAGCTCTCCTCACAGGGTCCCAGCCAAGGGAACAAGTGTCCTCTGGAAGTCGATCTCTATCAGGCCCCAGCCTAGGGGGTCAGGCGTGGTGAGCCTGCTCTGCCCCCCACAGCAGCTGCTACCTTCAGAAGCAGCTGGGAACTTCATCCTGGGAAGTTCCACACCTCAGGGCATCATGGTTAGGGCCTCAAGGGTTGCTGAGCCAACATTACCATAACTTTTTATGGTAACTGAAAAGGCTTGATTTCCTCCTTGTGAAAACAAATGTCACTTCCCCCTGAGTTCTGTTTAAACTAAATTGGAATTCCCCTGCTTCTCCTGCTTACTCTTTTTTCAAAGGGAAAAGAGAAAATGAGGAAGGTATGGCTGGCCAGGAAGGCTTTGCCCAGAGAGGACGGTGTGGATGCTTGGGTGGCAGGGTGCTACGAGTGGGGGATGGGGAGGAGGCTGGCATTTCACTTCCTCCTCATTGGGGTTTGCCAGTTACAGACTGGGAGTGACTCATGCTGAAAAGCCGTGGAGCCAGAAGGAATTAGAGAGAATTGGAGGAAACTTATCTGTGTATTTTAGAAGCTGAGATGCAAGAATATTCCACTGTGCTAGCACATTCCACTGTGCCAACATGTTCTGCCTGACCAGAGGGTTGCTGGAGATTCACGCAAAGCCTCCTTGAACACTGGGCGTCTCTGGAGGCTGGGATTTCTCAGGGTGCCATTTCACCACTTTCCCAACAACTCAGAACAAAAATAAATAGGCTAAAGGACAACTGTAGTTACTTCTGCATGCAGGTACTTTGGGCTAGTACTGTGCCAAGAGCCTTACAGCCATCAGGTCACTCAATTCTCTTTAGGAGATGAGTGGAATTATCCCCACTTTATGAATGAGAAAGTTAGGGCTCAGAGAAACAAAGAGCTTGATTCACATTTTACAGTCTGAAAATTGTGAAGCTAACATCTGAACCTGGGACTATTTCATTCCAGACTTTGCATTTGTAATCACTAATATACAGGTTACATCCACTGGCCCTTCTCTTAGCATGGCCAACTCCTTCTCTTTCCTCATGACCCAGCTAAGTATCAACCCTGCTGAGTGGCTTTCTTGACACCCCCAGGCAAATTCCTATGTTATTGTGGGTTCTCAACTCTTCGTGTCTGCTTCTTTTAAATGCTGTGTGTTGCGTGTATGAGCTTCCCCAGGCAGGTTCTCACCATATTCATCTCTTCCTCTACTTCCTGCACTCTCAACCCCAGATGCAGTCTCTAGCCCATAGTGGGTACTTGACTCATTTATTTAATGCTGAGTGACTAAATGTAACATTGGCAAAAAAAGAGAGAGGACTGGCAGTTTTTGAGCCCAATCACTGTTCTGAGTAAGTTCCCAAGGAGCAGATTTCCCATCTATCCATCTTGGAATCCCCCGCCCCAGGTCCTACCTGAGTATCTACCCCAACGACTCTATCTCTATGGTCCAACCGCTGCATGCAAGAGCCCATCAGTGACAGAGCTAAAGGAGAGTTATTTTGGGAATAACTGTCCAGTGAGAGTCAGAGAACATCCTTGAAGCAGGCAGAGCAAGCTCCCAGAAGGCTATGTTCCTGGTCAGACCTGGACCAGGAGGCAGGATGCTCTGGAGGCCGTCACTTGCCCTGCTTTCAGTCTGTTCTGTGCCCTGTGCTGTCCTGGAATGAACTATGGCATCATTTTAAGAGGTCTTTCTCCCCACACCTGATTCTCAGGCAACAGGCATGTCCCTTTCTTGATCACACCCCTACTAGTCATCATGGACATACGAAGTCTTCAAACTCCAAAGGGACTCTGCTCCTGTCCCAACTAACCAACCCCCCCACTTGACCTCAAGGGGCCTGCCTGTTTTAAATGTTCCTCTGGGGACTCTTCTTGTTGAGGGATTTCCTCTTTTCCCCATTTTAAACATGAAAGAAATGTTTCATATGAATTATTTGGCAGGATACCTGTCAATCCTATCGAGGACGAGAATATTAGGATGTGGTAGGGCAAACGTGAAAAGACTCTCAAAGAGCTTTCCCAGGCTCTTTAAAGGAGCTGCCGTTGCTGTGAGAGTGCAGGAGGTGACAGCGGAGAGTTCCTGGGTGACAAAGGTGAGCTGTCCGCAGGTGACTCCTGAACTAGGTTTTCCTTGGAAATGCAACAACCGGTTTATTTAGAATGCACTTGTATGTGTTTTGACCAACTTCCTGGGTATGCTTGTGCACGTCTGATCTATTTTGAGAAGTCTTTAAGACAGACTGTTTTTCAATATTCTTGCTCTTTTCTTTCCTTTTCCTGGTCCAGAGAGTAGGTAAGAAATGGAGAAGAGGAGCAGGTGACCACTTCAGAGTGTGGCGGCCTCTTCAGTCAGGGTCACCAGAGTAAAGAAACATGTTGTCTCAAAGAATTCTTCCTCTATAACCGCAGGGGTCTGAGCATGTGCTAGAGGAGGGGCATGGGTAGTGGGTGGGGGAGGGGCTGAAACGCAAGACCTCCGTGTGTGCCCGAAACTGTGTTTATTACACTAGGAAAATGTCCTCCTATCCTTTCAGTAATAGTCTCCTATCACAGCTCCGTCCCCCAAACAACAATAATAATAGTAATAAACAACAACAATAGAAATGATTGCAACCGACACTTTCTTGTTACTTGCTCTGGGTGGGGCACTGTTCTATGAACTTCGCTTACTTGAATTCATGTCATTCTCACGAGAACTTTGTAAGGCAGGTCCTCTCATTATCTCCAGCTTACAGATGAGGAAACCAAGGCACAGAGAAACTAAGGGCGGGGAGGCGCAGAGCTGATCATTAGAATTGCTGGGACCCCAGCGCAGGTTCCGGAGTTCATGCTGGGCTCTCCCGCCACCCTGGGCTGCAGTGGTAAGTGCGAGTCCACCTGGGGATTAACTGGTGGCCCTTGGCACCTCCTCTGCCTGCTGTCGCTATCCAGGAACCCAGGCCTAACTCGCGGCTGTGTCGTGATTTGGGTCCTCTTGTTAGGTACTAGTGAAAGTTGGTCAAAGCTCTGTAATTCAGAATACTTGCAGGCAGGACTACTAGTTCGATGCAGAAGATAATCAACAGAACGGCGACCTAATAAGGCCCATGTCATTGGTTTCCAGCATGTGCTGTAGTCCAGAAGCATCGCGGAGATCACTGCCCAGTGCTATTCACTGCAGTATCACAAGTCCCCAGGGGTAGCCGGTAACTGCAATTCACTTTGGGGTGTGTGCGTGTGACCGTGTGTGTGTGTGTGTGTGTGTGTGTGTGCGCGTGCACGCGCACCTGTGTGTGTAGGATGTGATATGGGGGAGATAAAGTGAAAAAGAAAACCTCAGTTTTTGGATGCTCTCACCCAAGTGGATCCTAATTTTACCATTATTGAAGGTCACTTTGACTTCTGACCTTGAATTCTGCTTGGATTTCACTCCTGTTTTTTCCCTACTCACTCTGTCCCACAACAAGGGAAGAAGTTAAGCTTGTCTCCCTCTGATCCCAAACCAATCCCACGAGTTCTTCCTGAATGAGCTTCATGGGTTCCCTGAGCTAGGGCAGTTGCGGACTGTGGAGAAGCTCTCAGACACGGCTCTGAGGTTTCGCTCCCCAGTTGCAGAGACAGATGTCAGGCTTGAGAGCCACACAGGGAGATTGGATTGGATGGGATGGATTGGATTGGATGGAGAATGGAGGATTGGATGGGCAGGCAGGTAAGTCGTTAAGGGGGAGAAGTGGATGGTACCAAACTCTGTTTTTCTGTATCTGACTTGGGGATGTCTATAAAAGTTGGAACCTTGGGGAGACATGGGAATGAAGCTGTTCTTTGAAGGATGGGCAGGACTGGAACAGACAGCAATGAAGGTTTGAGTCTGGGGCCAGCTAGATGGAGAGCAGACACCTAACATTTCTAGGCCTGAACATTTAGCACTGAGTCTGGAGACAGAAGCACCTCAACTGGTGTCCTTAACTAAAAATTGGGATATTCCTTGTCCTCTCCATTTCACAGGAATATTGAGATGGGGGTGCTTTGTAAATCAGCACAAATTAAGGGGACTGTTGCGATCTCTGCATAGCCCAGCCCCTTGACTTTAGGTTTCAGGAGTCCGAAGTACTGAGGGATTCACTGAGTAACTTACCCAAGGTGATCCAATTTATAGTGGTGATAAAACCAAAGTCACACTCTACATAAAAGGATGTAATGGAAATTAATAGGGACCATGAGATGGCTGGGTATTTGGGACCAAATCATGGAGTATTCTCAAAGTCAGACATGGTGTTTGGGGACACCGTGACAGTATGGGGAATGGGGATCATGGAAGAGTTTGGGGCAGAGGGGTGATTTTTAAGAACCTTCTCAAATCCAATCTTCTCTTAGAACTTATTCCCAATGATGCCTGTTCACCTTGAGCCTTCTTTTTCTAGATTTTTGCCCTTTGACTTAGCATGGCACCAGTTTTTAAAGTTTATTTATTTTGAGAGAGAGGGAGAGAGAGAGAGCACAAGTGGGGGAGGAACAGAGAGAGAGGGAGAGAGAGAGAATCCCAAGCAGGTTCCACACTGTCAGTGCAGAGCCCAGTGCAGGGCTTGAACCCACAAACCGTGAGACCATGACCTGAGCTGAAATCAAGCGTCGGACACTTAACCGACTGAGCCACCCAGGCGCCCCAGCACAGCACTACTTAATAAACTTATTCTAGGATACGGCTAATACTGACACATGTAGCTGTGGGTAGTTATGTACATACATACAAGATACAGACAAAAGATGGTATTATACTAATGGTATTATGTGGTCACGTTCTTTCTGCTCTCTCTAGATTGAAAATCCCTTTAAGCCAGAGATACGAAATACACTTCCCTATTTGTCTAGGCCCAAAGTAAGAAATTCATAAAATATACGATTTCTTCTCAAAGTGTAGCTGTTTTTAAAATTGGACTTTATTAGTAGCTATGATGCGAATATGGAGCTCCCTTATAAGGCATACAGCTTGCATGTACATATGCTACAGAAGTGTTTTTAATTAGCAAAATCTAAATTTCCCTCAGTAAGTTAGTCCTTTTCCCCAATGCCCCTTACCCCGAAATCTTTAAATCATTAAATTATTGCTTATTTCTTCACACAGAGCGGCAGGGGTAAACGTTATCAAATTTAGGCCAATATGACCGCAACTGGCATCTTTTATTTCACATTTCTACTCTTACTTAAATGCTAGTTAATGAGCAGAATTGGTTAGTGGGCAGATTTGGGATTCACATTTCGGGGCAGGAATCCCAACACCTATCCTTTTGTTCTTCTGGCAATCAGAAGACCTGGTTTGGGGCCCGGCTTCACTTTTATATAAATATTTTACCTATTCGGGTAGCAATATAAAGGTGTATACTGGAGATATTAATCTCTTTAAAGCTGTATATTCGAAATATCAGTATCGAGCAAATGCTTGTTTCCTCTTCCTCAGTTTGCTTTCACGTGAGCACATCAGCTATACTTCAAGGACGCAGGGGGCACAGGTTTGCAAGGAACACATCCCAGGGCACACAAGTGAGCACATTCCCTGGTTATCATGGTTTTAAGGTTTCTTCATTTCGGGGCACCTGAGTCGCTCAGTCAGTTAAGTGTCTGACTCTTGATTTTTGTTTCAGGTCATGATCTCATAGTTCGTGAGTTCAAGGCCTGCACTGGGCTCCGTGCTGACTGTGCAGAGCCTACTTGAGACTCTCTCTCCCTCTCTCTCTGCCCCTCCCCTGCTGTGCTAAATAAACAAACAAACAAACAAACATGTAACATTTCTCCATTTCACTTAACAATGACAGTCTTTCCCAACACGAATGAAGCCTCTTTTCCACCAGCAAGTTGTTTGGGCTATGTGCTCAGGTCCCCTGATCCCAGATCTCCTTTGACACTTGTCATGTGAAATAGCCTGGGTTTCAAGTAACAGCAGACAGTGCTCCCCAGCCCCCTTTCCCATGGCATTTTGCTGATTGCATGGCAGCCTCCGGTCAACGTCAGGGGGCATTCCTCTCACTCGGCACTCCCAAGACCAAAGGAGCCCTTGGGAATGAGAATGCCCTCCTGAAACGTGGGTGGCTCTCCATCTGACCTCTAGTACAGTCTCCTCCAGGGCTGCTCTGAGTTCAGTCTTGGCGAAGCGTTCTCAGGGGACATCTGTAGTATTATGCTAAGAACAGTAATAAAAACAGAAAGGAAAGCAAAGTCATAGCTGCTGTCGTTTCCCGTGGCTACCCTGTGCCAGGCCCTGAGCTGGGCACAGCTGGGGAGTATCTCCATTTTGGGGGTTAGGAACTGGAGGCTCCAAGAAGTTACCAAAAACCTGCTGCATTAGTTAGTGACCAGGAACGGGATTCAAGCTTTAAGGTTGGATCCCCCAAACCTATGCTTTTCTAGTTTCTGTGATCAGAAGGCCTAGCATAGAGACTGGCCTTATAAATGTACTCAGGAGCTGAATAACCGTGGGCAAGCCCCTTTTCCCCTCCCTGTGTTCATGACCTCATTGGTGTCTCTGTCTCTACTTGTAAACTGAGGATTCATTCAATCATTCACACAGCTGCTGTTTATTGTTTACAATGTGTCAAACTTTGATGAAACACACCCTGCCTCTCAGAGCTTCTTCACAAATTAGTTATTTAAAATGCTTTGTCCATTATGAAACGCAATACAAAGGTCTCACAGGCTCTGGGCACCTCTTACCCATAAAACTCTAAGACCAGCAAGGAACCTTGGTTCCAGAGGAGATGTGAGCCAACCTGGGTATTTTAGAAATGACCGCAGATCTCAAATTCCGGTTTTGCTTCCAGTGAGGTCATGACCAATGGAATAATGCAATTTTACCATTGAAAGGAAATTCTGAGAAGGTTCACTGAATCTAACCTCTTCATTTTACAGATAATAAAATGGAAGGTGACAGAAATTAAGGGATTTGGTTGAGATCAGACTCCATCAGTTGCAGAGTCGGGACTAGACACCTTTTGATTTCCGGTTTGCATTCTTTTAAATTCTCTACTTCTGGGACTCATCCCAAGTGAAGTCTTAAAGGACTGGTAGCTGAAACAGATAAGGATAAGATCCTGGCCTCTACTTCACAGCCATTTTTCGAAAATTCAAACACCTCTATACCACTCTCATGATTTTTGCCGTGTCCACACCACGTACACTATAGTTTTCTGAATATATGTCTTTAAATCAAGTCCTTATTTTTCTTTAGATACTTACTATACAGATAGCCTCACCCTAAACAATAATAGCTATGGAGTCATGAATTCAACGTGCTGTTTTATTCTTTTTTTGAATTTACACGAAAACAAAAACAGTTTTTATTAGAATAAAAAAGGTTTGCAGTCTTGCGTGCTATCCCCGTAGGGACCATACTCTGGGAACAGGGCTTCCAGGAACAACAGTTTCTCAAAGGGGTTGGGGGATGAGATACTGGGCTAGGGGTAAAGCACCTGTCCTCAGGGCCCCGGAAGAGGCCAAAAAGAGGGGAGGGCAGCGAGCTGGGGCCAGCAGCGCCTACCCTGTCAAGTCCTGCCATTGCCCCCTGGAATGAGGCAGCTTTACGAATAGTGTTCTTGGTGGAGGCCCAAGTTGGTGGAAATGTGACATAAGAGGGACAACTGTCCTGCCTCACCCACTCCCAGGAGCAGTGAAGACATGGGGGAAGACTTCAGTTCTGGGTCCATGAAGCTAAGCCCTCTGTCTGCCCCTTCATATGCACCATGCCAGTTTCTGCCCTTTCTCAGCTCTCTCCTGCAGGACAGACTTGCGGTGCCCGGCTGTACCGCCTAGCATAATTATTTTTAAGTTACTTTATACAATGTATACAATTCAGCCTGGACTGAATTGTAACTTCTTTAAAAAAATGTTTTTTAATGTTCATTTATTTTTCAGAGAGAAAGGCAGGGCAGAGAGAGAGGGAGACACAGAATTCAAAGCAGGGTCTAGGCTCTAGAAGGACGCAGGGCTTGAACTCACAAACTGCGAGATCATGACCTGAGCCAAAGTTGGACGCTTAACGGACTAAGCCACCCAGGCGCCCCTAGACTGAGTTATAACTTCTAATGAGCTAAGAGAACTACAACTTGCCATGGGTGGGAGTTTCAGCTCAGATCCCTGGGACATAGGGAAGGGGGGCAGGGTTGGAGTGATTTCTGGGGGGGGGGGGGCGCGGGGAGAACAGAGAATCCCCTCTATGGTTTGCCCTGGCTGAAGGAGAATTCTCTTTCTCCTCTTCTGAAAATTCTGATCTGTAAGTGTGAGCAGATCAGCTGTGTAATGTCAGGTCACCTAATTCCTTGACTGGGGGACAGATCTTTCTATTCAAGGAGTCAAGTCAGAAAGAGGAAAAGAAATTCCTACCTGACTATCCTTAATGCAATCAGTGTTGAAATGATGGAGAAGAACTCCCTGGGTTCTTTCACCTGGGAACAAACAGCTGCTTGGCAGTGGTCAGGAGGAGGAATGTGGGGGCTGAGAAGTCAGCCTTCTGTGGCCCCTGATTTTCAACATTAAAGACCAGGCTGGGAATCTCAAGTCGGTCATCTCTTAGTGAATTCCACACAGGTGGCGAATAATGGATGGCAGGAAGCATGCCACTGTCTTGCTTAAAAGCTGTCACTGATCTCTATGGACAGGGACGGGGAGGTTTTTGTTATTGTTCCTTCAGTATTCCAATGATGAAAATGAGGCCTGACCATGGAGAAATCATTCCTGGGTCAACTAAACCAGAAAAGTTGGCCTATGCTCTTTTTGAGACTCACCCAGGCTGCAAGGGAAGGCTCAGGCTCCTTTGGGGTTCACCAGCCTTAGCAAGTAAGACCTTCCACACTGGCGTTTTCTTGGTTCAGAGGACATATAAGCAAGAAGGAAGGGAGGAACCTCTCAGAACCCGAGATAGAGACCTATCCCTGTTTGCCAAGCAGTGTGCAAATTTATGATCTTTATCATGGAATATGGGTGGAGAGCAGAGAGTCACAGGACTCTCTGTCCCAACACCTACCTTGGTCAATGGCAATGACATTAGAGACTCAGGGATCTCTGCAGAACCGTAAGTTAATTTAGCCTTGTCTCCATGTACTTAGTCACCAAGGCCAAGTAGAAACCTGCTTTTGTATACTATTATTTTACCAAGTTTTAATTTTTCCCAGACTCAGGTCCCCAAGAGTTTAGAGTTAAAAACTTTGGGAAGAAAACAATTTCTGGGGCACCTGGGTGGCTCAGTCAGTTAAGCGTCCAACTTTGGCTCAGGTCATGATTTCACCGTTAGTGAGTTTGAGCCCCACATTGGGCTCTGTGCTGACGGCTCAGAGCCTGGAGTCTGCTTTGGATTCTGTGTCTCCCTTTCTCTCTGCCCCTTCCCTGCTTGTGCTCTGTCTCTCTCTCCCCCGAAAAATAAAAATTAAAAAAAAGAAAAAATGATTTCCAAACTTTGATGCCAGTCAAGAGAAAAGTGCAACCCTAGCTCCTAAGTGTCCACCCTCGGGGGCCAGTGGGGCCTTGGCAGAGTCTAGCTCGGGTTTTGTATCCGCCTGTCTCCCTGCGAGATTTCATTTCTCCCCTCTAGAAATCTCTAGTTGTTGGCACTCTTTACCCCTCTCCTCCGTGTTTCCCAAGTTCCACAGAAGTGTTACTATTTCAAATGTGGACCTAGTTATTTCTCCCTTACACGCTCTTTTGATTATCCTTTTCTGTATTGCGTTACAGACGGGCGCTTAAATGGATCCTTATTACCTAATATTTACAGTAATAATCCTTTTGGGAGTCTTAAAGTGTTTTACAAACATTCTGTGTTTTCAAGTTGAGAAAATCAAGGTCTAGAAGAGTCAGACTCTTGTTGGTATCCACATGGAGAGCTGGAAACCCACTGTAATAATAATAGCTAATATTTACTTAGTGTAAACTATGCAAGAGACATTTTATATATACTTGGCTTAGTTCATCCTAATAAGCGTCCTTTAAGGAAGTACAGCAATTCTGTTGCCCTTGTTTCATAGATGAGGAAAATGTGATACCCAATGACAAACCAGCCTGCCCGCGTGTCCTCTCTAGCCAGTGGTGTCGGTGAAATTCGAGCCAGGCAGTCTGATGCCAAAGTTTGTACTACTGGTAATATTCTTACCCCTCTCTAAAGTCTTTAAAGTGACCCCACAATGTATCCAAACAGAAATAACAGCAAAGTGTTTTTGATGGCCCACCTTCACGGACTTACTGAGATTTTTATGATTTTAACCTGAATTCACCTTCAGTTTTGAGACTGTGGGACCCTTCCTCCCAACCGCCCTGAAGGCCAGGAGTCTGATGATAAAAGCAATGTCCCGTGAAATACGATGCTGGCTCTTATTGGCCAATATTTCCTTTTGTAAGCCCTGAGAAACAAGGCATGCTGAGGACAGTCTCAATTACGTATCTGTTATGTGTTCTAGTACAATGCTGGGGTGAGATTTTTACATTCTTATCTGATAAAGATGATGGGTTGGTGCTGATCCATTTTCACTTTCCTGTTCTTATTTTACAATGAAAAAGACGCAATCTTTTCAGTGAGAAGATTACGGTAAAGGGTCTGGATGTAGAATTGATTTCTATTCCAACCAGTTTCCCCAGTGAAACAGCAAGCCATGGATTCATTAATGATATCAGCTGTGCTTATAAGCTGAATCCCACTCTCTCAGTGAAGCATTTCCAGAATCACTTTAGTCATATACGACTGGCGAAATTATTTGAAACAGAAAATAAGAAAGTGTTCCATGGAGACAGAAGCTCTCCAAATGTAATGAAAGGTGATGCTAAGACAATTAAAATATGGGATGGAGTTGCACCTCTATTAGGTAATAACATACATGGTGACTAGCTGGTCTTATTACCTTGACATAGATTTTTTAAAGGATATTTTGGAAATATTTCAAAGCCAGATTAAGGTTTAGGTAGTAAAAGTAAACTAAAGGAGAAATAAAAGTCATAGAGACAAGAATGCAGAATAATTTTTTACCTAAAATGAAATCTGATATTTGGAGTTCCTTTGGGGAATTTACTTGGGAGTTAACAAACTCTGAGGTTTAGCCTATGCTTCAAAATTTGGGCACAAAATAAAAAAAATGTGAGTGAGGAGGGTTTATCGCAATCCATAATCTCATCAGCTCTGAAGTCCATGGGAACCAAAGGCGGGAGGGAGTCAACAGGTTAGGAAGGAGGTGTGGTGGGAAGGGGGTGGGCTGAAACCTACAGTGGCTGCACAAAGCCCTTTAGATGGCCTGTAATGATGGCAGTGTATTAGAGGGGTATCTGTGTGCCATGGGTATTATGAACCAATGTCTATGCCCAACCCCCAACTCATGTTGAAATCCTACCCCCAATATGATAGTATCAGGAGGTGGGGCCTTCAGGAGGTGATTAGGTCATAAGGGTGGAGCCCTCGTGAATGGGATTAGTGCCCTTATAAAAGAGTTCCGGAGAGCTCCTGTGCCCCCTTCTGTCACGTGAGGACACAGTGAGAAGATGGCCATGTGTGAACCAAGAAGTAGGAGGTCTCATCAGACATTAAATCTGCAGGTGCTTTGATCCTAGACATTCCAGCCTCCAGAACTGTGAGAAATAAATTGTTTAAGCCACCCAGCCTGTGGTATTTTTGTCTTCGGAGACTGAACTGATTAAGACAGTAGGTGAAAGCATTTTTCTTCATCCTCAAGCCAAAGGTCAGTGTTTAGGAGGCTAAGAAAATATGCGGATTTATTGTCTAAAGTTTGATATTTAGTCATTCAACTAGACACGGTTAGGCACTAGGAGTGTATTTGTGAGCCCAAACAGACAAGGCCCCACCCGAAGTTACCTGGAAATGCAGTGTAAACAATGAACAAAGAGCCGCAGGAGTAAATGTGAAGAAGAGATACAACTGAACTGTGACAGCGTGTAACTGGAAGACCAGAGCTAGACTGGGAGGCCCAGGAGAGACTTCCTGAACAGGTGATCTTTGAGCTGCTGAGACCCCAGGAATGAGTTGGAATTATCTGGTGAAAGGATGTGTTTTGGGTTCCCAGGAGAAGCATTCTAATGAGGAAAGGCCCTGTGTCAAGAGGGAGATCAGCACATTCATGACGCGGAGAGACACCAGCATGGGAGGTGCAGAGAGCGAGGGGCAGGTGGTGGGATGAGGCAGGGATGGCAGGCACAGCCCAACCCTGCAGGGCTCTGTGGCCTTATGGATTTCATCCTATGGGTGGTGGGATGTCCCAGAGGGGCTGGGATGCAGGTAGTAGTGAAGGTGTGTGACCTGATCAGATCTGTGTGTAATTGTCACTCTGGCTGCTATGTGCTGAATGGGCAGGAGGGGAAGATGGGTGCAGGGGAGCATGAGGAGGGATAATCATAGTGGGATTATGGGAGCTTGGACACAAGAGTGAGAATGTAGAGAAGTGGATGAATTTGGCAGCTGAGATTTCAAAATCAACAGTGTTTGGTGACAGAGAGGACACAGGGGGCAAAGAAGAGCGACTTGAAAAGATGGCGGCGCCCTTTACTGTAAGAGGCCAGGCCTGGGCACGCATAGCGATGGGATATCTACACCGCTGAGCCTAAGACAGATATAATACACTTTAGGATTATTGCTTCATGATGCATTCTGGGCATTCCAAAAGAATCTGATCGGCCAATCTGACATTCTTTTAGATGATCTTCTCACGATGTGTTCTTCTTTCTCCCTTTAACATATTTTTAATCATTGAAATATGATGGCAATTAACTTCCTACAACACACGTTTTTTTATTGCTAAAAATTTTCCATGTGTACTTAAAAAATATTCGTCCGTAATTTGCCTATTGTTGAATGATATGGAAATTTTTAACCCTTCGGTATGACTGTTAACGGTTGAATATTACACAGACCTTGAAAAATAAAGAGTTATATTTTGGTACAATAAATAACTAACTAAATGAATAAATAAATAAATAAAAATATTCTTCCATCTTTTTAAGGACTTAATTCTTTTTCAAATCTATACTCATCCTAAGAGTTAATCATGGAGTAAGGAGACATCGTGTAGAGCTAAAAGTCCCCTGCAGGTATGGATACAGAGATGTCTAGATGTCTGTGCCTGCCGAGTGCCCTTTATTTAAGGGTATTTATTAGCACAGTTTGTACTGAATAAAGACTGGGGCTCATACAAGCAATTTAAAGTTCAGGGGCACCCAGGTGACTCAGTCAGTTAAGCGCCTGACTCTTGATTTCAGCTCAGGTCATGATCTCGTGGTTCGTGAGTTCTAGTCCCGTGTTGGGCTCTGTACTAATAGTGTGGAGCCTGCTTAAGGTTCTCTGTCTTCCTCTCTCTCTGCCCTTCTCTTGCTCGCTCTCTATCTCTCTCTCAAAATAAATAAACAGACATTGAAAAAAAATAAAGTGCAGAGGTCTTCATCAGTTTTCACAATTACATGTCCTCTTTGTCATGGGAAGTATAAGGTAGCATAATAAGGCCAGTGGACACTTGGATTTTATAGACAAAAGAGAATATGAAACAAGTAAAGTGACTATAATTTTAAAGTTGTCATTTGCAAGAATTGAAGGCATTTTGAATATAACTTGGTGTGCAATGCCAGTTAATCTCTCAAGCATTTGCTGAGCCCCGAATTGTGCCCGGCACCATTCACTTTAGTTTATGGGTCAAAACATATCATAGTCATAGTTTCTGCCCTTGAAGTGCTCTGATTTAATAACACAAGAGAATCCAAATTTAACACATCATGCCTCTCTTTCTTCCTTAAAAGCAAAACAAAAACTGAAAAACAAAGATCAGAACTCATTTGCTCTGCACAGCCACTTTCGGATAGCCACTACCACCACCTGCCTCTCTTCCTATCAGGCAGCCCTGCCCTTTGGACTCGGCTGGCCGCACTCTGCCTTTGACAACATCCCACGGGGCTTATTTCCACAGTGGTGCTGGAGGCCATCAGTCCTCCTCCGACTTGTCCCTTCCCGTGAATTCAGTAGGATGGGTGTAGTGGAATAAACGCTTGACTCAGGGTCAGGCAGGAGAACTGAACTGCAATCCTGGTCTGGTTGCTCAAGTGAAAACTTGAGTAAGTTACTGAGTCTCTGTGGCCGAACAGATACCATCGAGATCACGTCACTGGAATGTTCTGAAGATCACACAAGGCGCTTACCTGTGTCAACTGCTAGCCTGACTCTTAGAATATATATATTCTCAGTAAGCCTCACATGAATATGAATCTCCTTCTGCATCAGGTAATTGTAATAAACAGTTTCATGGTAGGATTAGCTAAAAGGACCGGAAAGATTGTCCCTCTTGTATTCAGTTTATAGCTAAGAGCCCTTAAAGTCAAATTAGTTAAGTGACAAGGTCTGTCAGTGGCAATGGCAAAGTGAAAACCAGGTGGGAATTGGTCTTTTGCTTTTCTAGGACTGAACTTCCTGCAACTTACCATACATGTGCCTGCCCAGTGAATATTCTTAAAATATAATTCTCAGCATTTTCCTCCCCTGATCGAAAGCTCTTGAGGACTATTAATGGTCTGGCAAGTAAAGTAAATCACCTCCTCCTGCTACTCAGGGTCCTCTAACACTTGTCCTGAAATCTGGCTTCCTGCTTCTGGAATTTTCCCCTCCACGCAGTCTGGGATCTACTAAACTAGGCTACTTGCCTTGCTGTGTACATGCTACCCTCTAAGCTCCATGAGGGCAGTGGTGTCTCATTCATGGCCAAATCCCCAGTACCTAGTCAGACACCTGATGCACAAAGCTCAATAAAAACAAAAATAATAACAACAATAACAAAATGGCAATAATAGTAATGATGGTAAATCATAGTAAAATAATCATAGATATTGGGCTATCAGTCAATAGCCACTAAGCTGTAAGTTTCCTTTTTAAGGTTTATTTTATTTATTTTGAGAGAGAGAGAGAGAGAGAGAGAGAGAGAGAGAGAGAGAGAGAGAGAGAGGAATCCCAGGCAGGCTCTGTGCCATTAGCATGGAGCTGGATGGGGGGGGAGGTCAATCCCACAAACCATGAGATCATGACCTGAGCCGAAATCAAGAGTCGGATGCCCAACTGACTGAGCCACCCAGGCACCCCAAAGCTGTAAATGTCTTAAATAAACCTTACGATAATCCTGTCATGTGGATACTGTCCTTATCTTACTGATGACATGACCAATGCTCAGAGAGGTGAAACAACTTCTCTGGTACTGGTTGCCTGACTCTTTCATTCACATATTCAACAATGCTACTGAGGGGTTACCATGTGTCAGGCTCTGTTCTAGGGACCAGGGATGTAGCCTACAGCTTCCTCTTCACGAACAAGCTCCTTGCTTTCATGGAGCTGACAGTCGAATGGCAGAAAACAGCACCCACTCACTAACTAAATGAGATAGAAAGTGGTAAGTGATCGTGATGGGATGACAGTTTCACACAAGACTCACTTGTAAAGGCTCACTGAGGAGAAGACGGCCAATGTCTCGACTGATGAAAAGGAGTGAGCCGTTAAAGACCTAAAGGGGAGATATTTCAGGCAGAGGGAACAGCAAGTGCAAAGGACCTGAGGTGACTGTCCCCGGGATCCTGTTCCAGAAACAGTAAGGCTGCCGGTATGTTTGCAGGTGAAAGTGGATGAAGATGCGCAGAAGGACCGCACAGGTTAGATCATGTGAGCACTGCAGGCGCCACACAAACTTGGCTTTGGCTCTGATTCAGAGGGGAAGCAACAGGAGGGTCAGAGCCGAGGGGTGCCAGGGTCTATCCTAGGTTTTGAAAGGATCTCTCTGGCAAGGGTGTGGCTAGTGGGGATCAGTTACAGGAATACTAAAATCATACCCGTGACAGGAGGCAGAGGAGCCTAGGTTCTGATGGACTACATGAGGAATCTGTGAGGAAAGGAGTCCAGGATTAGCCCAAGGTTTCTGGAAGGTGAGGGAGGAGCAGACCAAGGGCTGAGGATTTCAGGACCCTACTTATTCAGTGCGAGACGCCTACAAGTCACGCACGTGGAGATTCGAGTTAGCTGACAGCTGGATATACACATCTTTCGTTCACTGAAACAAAACAGGGATAGAACTTTCTGTTTCAGAGTTATCAGCATGTGGACGGCATGGTTAAGTCCTGCAGCAGGATGAGGTCATCTCAGGAGTGAGGGTGGAGAGGTCTGGGAGAGAGGAGGCCAGGCCTGGCCCTGGGGTTGCTCTGGTGCAGGAGGGGGTGAGAGAGGCAGGGACTTTGGAGGAGTGATCAGCCAGGCAGGTGAAGGACTGAGAGATGTGTCCTGGACATCAGATGGAGCCAGTGCTTGAAAGGTCAGGGCAGTGACCATCCCTGTCAAATGCGGTGGAAAGGTGGGGTCAAGTCAGGCTTATTATCCCCTAGACTCAGCAGCCATGGAGGGCAGTGGAAACCTCAGCAAGAGCAATTCTGGGGCCTGCAGCCGCTGGGTGGATTCTGAACGACTTTGCCACTGGTTCCCTACTTAGCACACAAGTGCTAGGATCTCCCTTGCCCTATCTTTTTAGGTCCAAATCCCCTTCCTCTCCTACGCCTCCGCTCATGTGCCCCCTCCTTCACAGAACCCTCCTTAATCCCCGAGTCAAATTTCACTGCCATGGCATTTACCTTGTTTTAGCATTATTCGTGGCTGGCTATGTCTAGATATTTGTTGAATGGATGAGTCCTTGGATTAATAAGAATATGCCATGTGACCTTCATGCAGAATAAGACAAAATGCTAAGCAAAAGTGTGGTATTATTACGGCCACAATTAGGGCAGCTCACGCATCTAAACACAAACGGTACAGAGACACCGGCTGCAGAAAGAAGACTTGATTGTGGTTTTACGGATCTGGGCTCTGGGCCCAGCTCTGCCACTGGGCGGTGTGACCTGGGGGGAGGCACTCCAAACTTCTGGGACATAATTTCTTCACCTTGGAAATGAACAGATTGTACCCCATCTGCTCAAAGATCCTTCCACACACGTCAGTTCATCCTCAGATTAGAAAGTAATGTGGTCACTCGAATGGCATTAAGAATTACTTGCACTCTGTCTCTCTACTCAAACTATAAAGTCTCCAGACAGGTCTCCTACTCCTTTGCCTCAAGCACAGTATACCGGTGGATGCACAGGAAATGTTTTTTGATTTAATAGATCACAGGGATAAATCCTTTCTGGTCTATGAAATGTACACTGGCCTGCTCTCTCTCCATCCTGTCACCCATCTCTCTTCTCAAATTAGTCAGTCCCTCCTTCCCTCCTTAATTCACCCTGGAGTTGCTACCGGGTGTAACATTCCGTAGGGCTATAAAAGTTCATCACCCGGCTCTGTCACTAATTTTGCGCCTCTGGACTCTGCTGGCTTAGAGTCGAGGACACCAAGACACAGGTTCTACAACATGAGCCAGAGCACTGGAACTGGACTGTCTCAGAGAATCCAACCCATGGAACTAGGGTGCTTGTAGAACGTGGTAGCTGTGTCTGATTACGGAGATGTATGCATGCCAGGCTCAGAATCTGTGCTTAGGAGTATTAATCCACCACGTCTGAGTATCCTGGAGGGGACAGAAACCGGGGAGAGGGGCATCAGCTAGAAAGCCCAAGATGCAGTGTCACGGGGGTGGTAGTGAGGCCTGAACTAGGAGAGAAAGAAGAGATGAGGGCCACTTCGAGGCAGTACACTGCTGGCACCTTTGCTAGGGACAGCCCTTCAGACACCGAGTCAACACTCACCGGGTTCCAGGAACCGGGTCCACGTTAGAGACGTCACCTGCCTGCTGGGAGCACAGCATCATGCAACAACACATCTAAAGACACTGTGTTGAGTGTTGGCTGGAGGTGTAAACAGGGCGCTAATGGGGATGGGGGCCGCATAGATGAATTAGCCTTTGTACTAGGTGTGCCACTCTCCGCTGTCCCTTCTCCACTTTCTCTCTGATGAGCCCTCCTGTATGGACTACGTCCATGGGTTTCCCCATTCTTGGCTTCTGCCTGTATATCCGAGGGAAGGGAGACAGGGGAGGGCAGAAGATTTATGTCTTCTCCCAATGTTTCCCAGGAGAGTCACCTGGGGTTAGCTGTGTCTCTCAACCAAGAGTCAGTGCTTCTGTCCAGGTGGTCTGTTCTACAAGACTCTCCTTCTGGGTTCTGGTGCCCATTCCCTCCTCCAAGGCCGCACTCACAACAGCTCTGCCACTAGGCCCCCCTGTGGTTACCCTGGACCTTTGTAATTCATTCCTTTATCCCTGTGCGACTGCATTGCTCTCTCTCCTTGGGACTCTCGCTGATATACTGGGCCTTCGACATCACAATGTGTAATTCTTTGGGACTTCATCCCCTCGTCAACTGTGAACTCTTCCGTGAGGAATCAGGTCTTGTTAATCTTAACCCTCTCTCCCCACCTCCACGGTTTATTGGAGTTTCTGTTCATAGAGGTTGCTTATTCATTGTTAAACGGAGTACAGTTCTCCTCGGTCACAGCCATTCCTTTGACCCCAGGTAGTCATGTGTGGCTCCATTCTGAATATTCCTGGGGCAGCCCACAGCCCTGGCAATGCTGGCAATGTTGGCCACAGAGCCATTTCCCCCTTCACCTTCTGGCTGTTCTCACCTTATTGTTTCTTACTCAGGAGGCCAAACGCTCCCACTAAAGCCTCTTCCGCTCAATACCCTACAGCGTACCATCTTTACGTCAACATCAGACGCATGTGACCTTAGAAGAGACCCTAAATCGCCCTCCACTGTAATTTCCGAGATTGG
The DNA here is from genome assembly GCA_028646485.1 of Cryptoprocta ferox. NCBI lineage: Eukaryota > Metazoa > Chordata > Mammalia > Carnivora > Eupleridae > Cryptoprocta > Cryptoprocta ferox. The sequence goes on from CM053567.1 coordinate 134,624,363, forward strand.
AAAATCAAGATAAAAATAATACTGACTTCACTGGGCTGCTGGGAGAAGAAAAACAAGTGCAATGTCCTATAAAATTTACTGTCTTTCCCATGAACTATATCAGTGACTATAAAGAATAAGCAAGTTCTCTACACATTCCCCGCCACCCCCCCAGCTCTACTTCACTTGACTGGTTTCCATGAAGTAAGCACTTCGTTAATGCACTGAGAAAAATACTAATAACTGACATTTCCTGAGCACTTATGAAGCACTTTACAGGCATCTCCTATAATCTCCACAAGAATCATGTACGATAGAACCCCTTTTGTCCACATTTTACAGATGAGGAAAAATAAGGGCTAGAAAGTTGAAGTCGCTTGCCCCCGTTCAGGAGCCAGAACTAAAACCTAGGATGCTGGCCCAAATGCCATGCTGTTAACCCCTTTGCTTATACTGTCTCATCTGTTGCCACTGTCTGTGACATCTGGGAAGACAAATTGTAAAGGCAGGCTGTAATTAATGAGATACTGTGTGGAAATGATCAAGTGACTAAAAGCAAAGTTTGCACTTATGTGGAAATTCTTGTGAATTCAGCTCAGGCATCGCACGCCCAAATTCAAACGTAACCTACTGTGCTGGGTTATCGGAACCCCATTCATAACATCTCCGAGTTCTAGTGACTGGGACTCACCTGAGCTTAGCGCATGCTCCACTTCCTGCATGATCACCCCAGGGGAGGCGGTGGTCTCGATGTCTATCAGCATACAGGTCACTTTGGCTGGCACTGTCGCTTGGGGCGTTGTCTCCGTGGGCACAGGCTCCACTGTGGCATGTGACGTGGGTGGGCGCTCAGAGCTGTGCTCCTCCGTTGGGGACTCTGGTGTGGTTGGGGCCCCTGTGGGCTTGGTGCTTATCTCAGCAGAGCTGTGGTTGGTGCTGGCAGAGGAGGCAGACGAAACCTCTGGCGGTGAGGTTGATAGCGGTGGGGGTGATGAGGCTGGAGGCTGAGGGGAGGTGAGTGCGGGAGACTCGGTGGGGGACTCGGTGGGGGGCTCAGCTGGGGTCTCAGCTGGGGTCTCAGCGGGGGGCTGCGACCCTGTAGGTGGGACGCTTCCCTTGGGAGTGCCTGAGCTGTGTTCTGAGGGTGTGGGTGTTACACGCACCCCACCGGTTGTTGGTGAGGCGTCTGGGTTCTTGTGTTCCCAGTGAGAAGCCGGGAGGCTGGTGTCCTTTTCTCTGGGCTCTACGGAAATGTTCTTGGGGAGCGTAGGTGTTGGAGCGGAGGCGGTAACTGGGATGTCCGAGTCGCTGGCTGTGTCAGTGGCCGGGGAGGCAGGGGGGCTGTGCGGAGAGCTTGTCCAGATGCCCGCTGACGAGATAATTTTTGCCGGAAGAGAAACAGGCAAGGGGTCTAATGTAGGCAGGCTCTGTACCCTCAACCCTGTGGAAGAGCCAGTACAAACGCGGTTAATGTATGAAAACATGAGAGCCAAGGCTACTTTACAGCATTTTCATAGGTCTTTCTCATTTTGCGTTGTGCCTCCCCAGTTGTGAAGGTTACTCTTAAATAGTTTCTTTCCACTAACTGTTCCCTCCTCCCTTTGTGACATATCAGTAGCAATCAGCCCGAAGGCTCTGTAAGAACACTTAGTGGGTCAGTCAACACAAGTGCAACCAATACACTGAGTGAACTAATCTTGTCTCCTGCTTGCTTAAAACTGTGCCCTTAAAATAGTGAGACTCTCTGGGGACCTGACCTTTATGGGGATTTGTCCGGACTGCTGAGCGGCTGGTCCCCCAGTGCCTGCAGTGATACCCAGAGTTTGGGCTGAGGGTGGGGAAGGTGTGGTTGGTGAGTGGTGCACAGCTGGAGGAGGAGCTTATTGATTGGCTGGTCCCTCTCAGGGGAGCTCACTGATTGGCTGTTCCCTGTGGGTTGTGGGCTCTGCATTTATGCAGGTATTCTGGGGGTATGGGCTTGCAGGCTAGCATGAGTCAAGGTGTGAACACATTCCTTGTAAAGGAGAAAAGGTGGTAAGTCCCAGAATAAAAGCCGAGCGGAGATATCTGAGGTTTGTAAATATTATCTGACACTGGAACCCAGTTCTTTCAACTTCTAGCCGGGGTCTTTATAATCATACCATTTTGCAAAATGTTCTCCTTCACATTTTGTAAAATTTAGAATTACTTTCTTTCCTTCCTCCTTCCATTTACACATTTCAGTTTAGCTAACTAATTAATTCTTTCATCCAAGTACTTAAAAATGGCTTCTATGTGCTATCACTCTGCTAGTACTGGGTTTTGATTTCACTTTTTTTAAAACTTTTTAAATGTTTATTTATTTTTGAGAGAGAGAGAGAGACAAACTGTGAATAGGGGAGGGGCAGAGAGAGAGGGAGACACAGAATCTGCAGGCTCTAGACTCTGAGCTGTCAGCACAGAGGCTAATGCTGGGCTCAAACTCAGGAGCTGCGAGATCAATACCTGAGCCAAAGTTGAATGCTTAACCGACTGAGCTACCCTGGTGCCCCTTGATTTCACTTTTTATGTAAACCATCTTTTGATCGACTCCCATGGCCCTTACCATCCCCCAACTAGCTTTTCCCCTAGTTGTTTCCATTCAGTGGTTGGTACCCTCTTTCACTCAGTTGCTCAGTTAAAAACGGAGACATCATCCTTGATTCATCTCTTTCCCTCACACCCCACGTCAAATCCATTGGCGAACTGTAATGACCCAACCTTGAAAATACATCCCAACCTAATCACTTTTCACCACCTCCCCCATTGTCTCTTCATTGGTCTTCTGCCTTCCAGATTTTCTCCCTTTCAGTTACTTTTCACATAGCAGCCAGCATGATGTTTGAAAGTGATAAATCAGATCATGTTCTTTAACTGGTCAAAACCCTCCAAAGCCATCTGCGGCACTTAGAACAAAATCCCAAACTAATTCCCTATGTCTCCCCATGCTCTCTTCATCATTCCATTGGTCTCTACTCAAATGGCCACCTTCTTCTCAAAGGAGCCTTCCCAGATGATCCTAACTAAAATCATTTCTACTCCAGCCAGCTCCTTGCTTATTTTTTTAAAAGATTACTTTTTTAATTGTTAAAATACACATAACATTTACCATCTTAACCATCTTTGAGGGTATAGCTCAGTGGCATTAAGTAACTTCCCATTATTGTTCAACCATCACCCACGAACCCATCTCCAGAACTTTCTTATCTTCCCAAACTGAAACTCTGTACCATTAAATAACAGTAACTCTCCTTTCCTCCCTCTCCCCAGTCCCGGAAACCACTATTCTACTTTCTGTCTCTATGAATTTGATTGCTCTAGGTAATGCAAACAAGTAGAATTATATTATAATTGTCCTTTTATGATTGGCTTATTCCACTTAGCATAAGTCTTCATGGTTCACTCATATTATAGCATGTGTCAGAATTTCCTTTCTTTTTAAAATATGTTTATTTTTGACAGAGAGAGAGAGAGAGAGCACACAAGCAGGGGAGGGGCAGAGAGAGGGGGACAGAAGGTCTCTGTGCTGACAGCAGAGATCCCAATGTGGGGCTCAAACCCATGAACTTCATGATCATGACCTGAGCCAAAGTCAGATGCTTAACCAATTGAGCCACGCAGGTGCCCCAGAATTTCCTTCCTTTTTAAGGCCGAATAATATTCCATTGTGTGTGTGTGTGTGTGTGTGTGTGTGTGTGTATAGACCACATTGTATTCATCCATTCATTCATTGATGGACTTCAATGGGTTGTTTCTACCTTTTGGCTACTGTGAATAATGCTATGACTCTAAGTGTACAAATATCCATTTGAGACCCTGCCTTCAATTCTTCATATACCCAGAAGTGGAAGTGATGGATCATAAGGTAATTCTATGCTTGATTGCTTGAGGAATGACCATACCCTTTGGTCATTTTTGTTTTTCATAAAATAAAAGTTTCTTCCTGAAATCATTTTATTTATTTATTTATTTGTTTGTGTATTTATTTAGTTTTTATCTCTCTCTTCTATCAGAATATAAGTTCCATGAGGGTACAGGGACATGGTCTTATTCATTGCTGTTTCTCCCAAGCTCAAACAGTGCCTAGGTCATAGTAAGTGCTCAGTATGTACTTGAAGAAAGAAGGGAGGAAGGAAGGGAGGAAAATGAATTAACTTAAGAACTTAATTCAAAAATACTCCAGAATCTCTTCTCTGTATCCCTTAGAATAGCCACACCCATCATAGCTACCTCAGAAATGGGCGCCTACCGGGTGTAACATGAAGGCAGGAACCTTGCTTTAAAAGTCAGTCTCACTCCATGTCACTCTACCATGACATATATCTATCCTGGATGTCATGTTAGGTCTTCAGCTATTTAACCCTTCATACTCTGAGGAGATTTCCTTGGGGGATAGCATATAGGTAACGGTCAACTGTGATCAAAATTCATAAGGAATAAAACATGGGCTAGATTACAGCACAGAGGAAGGGGGGAAAGATGTATGTGGATGCATTTAGGCGCTTGGGATAAAACTGCTTACTTCTCATTTTTGTGCATAGTAGATTCAGAGCTGATGAAACGTGCTACAGAATCTATCCTGAAAACATAATTTTCTCATATTTCACTGAATTTGACATTTGGATTGCTATCAAAGTACTTGGTTTTATCTTATTGAAAAAGAGTTGATCAAGACTGTAAACCGTAAGAGGGCTAGTGTCCTAGCAAACAGGAGGGCAGACCTCCTAAATTAGCCACGTAATAATCCACGTTGCTAGGGTAGACTTTTGGCAGCTCTGAAGTGCCAATGGTTTCAGGATGAATACAGATCAAAAGATCTTCCAAATATGGACAAAACAGTTGGGACAAAGGTTATTAAAATGCTAGATCTTCATATGTGACCTGTGGAGCTTAATAGCTCTGCCTCCTGGTAGCTCCTAAGGTCCATTATTCTGTGGCCAAAAACCAAAAATGGCAGTGTTTAACTACTGTTGATAGTGTCATTTAATAGACTGGCAGGTGGAGGCAAGAGACAGTCTCAGTCTGGTAGCTGCGTCAGAGTCTTTGGAAACCTGGGCTAAATTAGAAATAAGTCATATACAAAGGAGCACTAATTCATTCATTCATTCATTCATTCAGTAGCTTCTATGTCTATGGCTTTGTCCTCAGGGAGTTCAATATCTAGCAGGACAGAAAAGACACCCAACTTCCTGAAATATGATGTGGTGAATGCCTCGTTGGAAGTAAAAGCAGGTTATAGTGGGAGCCCTGAAGCACGATGAACACATTCTGTATAGGGACCATGGAATGCAAAAATATACAAATGTCATTTTCAGATGACATTTAGAAAAGTCACAGAAGAGATGACATTTGAGTTGGTTCTGAAAGGATGAGAACACACAAGATGCCACTTAAGGTGTATGATGTTCAGGGTGACACTTGCATTGTCATTTCGAGTGGAGCTAAAAGCTGTACCATGGAAATCATTATAGTGCTAAAAATAACATGCTCCAGTAATTGGTTTTGTTGCTAGAAATATCTATTTTCTTGTTTAACTCTGACGAATATATTTTAATAATTCCTACTCTTCTTGCTTCCAGAGAAGACTGGAGGAGGTCATTCTTTTCCTATGGCTACCTTCTGAGTACTTATTTAAGGTTCTTTTAAATGTTTATTTATTTGAGAGAGAGAGAGAGAACATGAGCAGGGGAGGGACGGGGCAGGGCAGAGGATCTAAAGCAGGCTGTGTGCAGAGCCACCAGGCACCTCATACCTTCTGAGTACTTATTTAAAACACTCTTCAGTCTTGTTCAAGGAATTCCTCCTCCTAAGAAAACAACAATGCGGGAAGCTGTGATGGTGTTGGTTCTCTTCGCCTGAACCAGGCATTAGAAGCCTCTGATTTGCCTTATGTGATGGCACATTCCATACTGGCCACCTTCTGTGTCCTCACATGGTCTTACCACATGGAGAGAGAGAAAGAGAGAGAGAGAGAGAGAGAGAGAGAGAGAGAGAGCCCTGTCTCTTCTCACAAAGGAACCCAATCCCATCCTGAGGGCCCCACCCTCATGAGCTCATCTTATCTTAATCCCTTCCCCAAAGCCCCATCTTCAAATGCCATCACAGTGTGGTTAAGACTTCAACATTCGGAACCACTGAGATAGTCTGAAGAGGTATCATTTCTGCTTTCTTACATGTTGGACTTGTGTTTCCAAAGGACTACCAAACTGAATAAGTCAAACAGATAAGGATGTATACTTTTCAGGATTTTAAAAAAAATTTAGAGCTAGAGAGGGCCTGCATGATGAATGAGTACAGCTCCTCATTTGATAAATGGGGGACAGAGTGGAAGTGGTGGAAGTGAACTCAGACTTCTAAGAGGAGGAGCTGGGCCATGTTGCCCGGAAAGAATCAAAACTAGAGCTTCCATCCACAGCTCTCTCTACTACACACACACACACACACACACACACACACACACACAGTGCCCTTGACATGAAAAGAGTGGTAGAATGTATGGTAGTAACCGCCATTACAGGGTAAGCAAGGAGGCGCCCATTGGAGACTGGGCAGCTGAATAAGTTAAAATAATGCAGTGCCCCACACACCTTCCCACCCAAAGTACAGCCACGTTGCCCTGAAGAAAAGAATTAGTTCTAATATTTCCTTGAGAAAATGGCAGTTCGTTAAATAGAACGAAGAAATCGAACCCATTAATCTCTAAATTAGAGGCGAATAGGCATTGTTCCAAAAAACAGAGTGACTGACATTGCCAGATATGGTGTGTGCCACTTGGGCAGTGACGGGACCCCATGCCTGAAATGGACTGACTCAGGGAGGGAAATCTCTTAGACTTGGCCCGGATGAGAATTCTAGGGGTAGGATGGCTAGCTTAACCTAATCTGAAATTCCTTCTCATGGGCTTACATATGCCAGTCTCTCCTGAAGTTTGGTCACTCAAAGCTTTTATGTTGGGAGACTAGCTGGCAGGCTGATACTCAGAAGAAAAGCAGATTCTCAGCTGGAAAGAAAAGTATTCATGCCCATGTACGTTGTCCTGTTTGGGAGAGACCGATATCATAGTTTGCATCTCTGGGATGGAAGAAAGAAAGGTGTCTGGCTCCCTCCCCAGTTTCTTTCTAGAAGAGACTTGGGGGCTGATAGCTGGGGCAGGAAGGTGAGTTCTTCCAGTGCTGAGATGAGTGCCAGGATATCCCAGGGAAGACAGTGTGCACTGGGCACACGTGTTCGCGCCTCCTGGCCTGACTGGCTGTCATCAGCTTTTGGCAGCATTGGCAGCCAGTAGACAATGAATGCCCTGAACTGGCACTTTTCCTGGGTGTCTCAAGCAGTAACCTGGGCCAGCGCCAGAGTCCCAGGTAGCCTGACGACCTGTGCTGCTGCCCCTCCACCACCCCCACCCCCAGCATGTCCTCTCCTGCCCTTGGCTTGTCAAGCACCTGAGGAAACATGTGACGGAGCTTTGGCAAAATCAGTGAAACTCGATCAAAACACAGTCAGGCACTTTCCCGCTGCTGCCAAGTCGGTGTGAGCATTGCCTTTGACCGTGGTCTCGAGGATCACTCCAGGCCTGCCTGGCAGAGGCCCCACGGCTGCTGAAGGGCTGGACGCTAAGCGATTGCTAAGGTCAGCCAGACGACCACCACCATGAGCTTCCTAAAAGGCCGACTGGACCCTATCACACCTTTCTGATGGTTGAGAGGAGGAAAGGAAGCCTGCACTGGCTTCTCCCTGCACAGAGGATAAAACTTCAAATCCCCAGCAAGGCCTGGAAGGCTTTCCAGGATCCAGCCCCAGTCTGCCCCTCCAGCCTTGCACCCCTCAAGCCTTGCACCCCACCAGCCCCTCAAAACACACCAGGCTTTTCCCTGAAGTCTATTCCTTCTGCCTCAACAGTGCTCACTCTTTTCTCTGCCTGACTTACTCCTATTCATCATTCCAGTGTTAGTTAGCTTAAAGGCCTTTGCTGGTTCTCCTGCTAAATCCCTCCCTCCCCTGCCCCCAATCTCTCATGTGCTCAGAGCACCCTGTACCTTAATGTCATAGCACTGCAATCGCCATGTTAACTAGGTGATTGCTTACAAGAAGCTTTGTTTCACGCATGCCTCCCTCTGTAGCCTCCAGAATGCACGTGGAACAGGGACTCTAGTGGATACCTCACTGCCTGGCCCATAACAGGAATTCAATTCTGAAAATAACAATATTTGAAATGTTCCCTACTGCCTACCTCCCTGCCTTTGCATTTGATGTTCTTCCCACCCTGAATCCCCTGTCCCCATCCCAATTCCGAGAACTCCAGAGCCTCACCTCCTCTGTGAAGTCGCCACGGCACCTCATACAGATTTTAATTGTAGCACACATTATACTGAGCCATGATTTCTCCCTACATTTGTCTTCCATCCGTTGGGAGCCCTAATAATAGAGATTGCAGCTTGTTTTTGTGTGTGTGTATGTGTTAGTGCCTGGCACAGAGAAGGTACTCGATAAATATTCATTGAGTAAAAACATGGATTCTCTACGCTTTCAAAAACTGAAATGTTCTCTGGCTTATATGCTGGGCCCTGATAGCAAATGCATTTTCCCTTTGATTTGTCTGTGAGTTCCATAAAAACCATTAGCTAATATGAAATTGTAGATGGGTCTTGAAACAGACCTTTGCTATTTTTGCTTGCTTGTTTCCACTTTGAAGACTGCAGGAATTTCCTCTCTTTGTGCAGGATATAGACCAGAGTTACCAGCTCTTGAAATGCTGGCCATCAATCAGTTGGCCCAAACACGGGCTGGCCTTACCATCTCTACAGAAAGGACTACCCATCTGTTAAACAGACAGAAAAAGAGAGAATAAAACTAATCTTAAAATGATATATCATTTTCAGTATTAAAGCTAGGTCCTAGTGTCCTTTAGTTTGAGTGAAGCCACTGTGAGGGACATTCACACTTACCAACATTCCTGACCGAGGGCACCCAACACTTCAAAAGGTTCACCTAACATCTGCAAAACCATTACTAATCAGAGTCTGGTACAACCATATGGTAGTTGAAGGCTATCATATGTCTAGACAGAATGTGTATGCCCCAAAGCCATCAAACTGTGTTTAAGAAGACACTTGTTTGGAGTAGAAAAGCCATATTCTCCTGAGTGTTTTGTTTATGGAAATGAGATGCAATTCTAGTCCAAAAAGAGGAAAAATGCTTCTGTGCCTCAGCCACCGATCAGAACCTGCAAACCTGGAATATGGCTCAATTTCTCTATCCATAAAATCAGGACTAATGATATCACCAGGCTCCCTGTGGGTGCTGTGAATGCCAATGAAGGAATAACATTTGTGAAGCATGTAGTACTTCCCAGAGGAAAAAAAAAATAACATTTTATTTCTTTTCTCTATCTTTTGTCAGTCAGATGCCCCCCAAAACTCATTCTCTTTGGTTGAGTGGGGATCATGGTGGTCCATCTCCAGGAGGAGGCTGTGCAGAGCAAGGATGCGAACAGATACCCGGAATTCCAAAGTACCATATGGGGGTTTCTCAGGGTAGAGCAGTGGAGAGAAAGAGACAATGTAGGGAGGGCAAGAACCTTCTCATTGGCTGCTTTGTGGTTGAGGAAGATATGGGCATGTGCAGCAGGTAATAGGATGGAAGAAGAAGAAAATCTAACACCTCCAAGGAGATTCTCAAGGGCTTGAACCCATGAACTGTGAGATCATGACCTGGGATGAAATCAAGAGTCGGATGCTTAACTGGCTGCACCACCCAGGGGCCCCAGAGAATCTTCTTTTAGGCTTCAAATGGACCCCACGGCCCAGGTGAACGCTGCCACTGCCTTTTCAGCCTAAAAGTACTTGCCCACTTCTTCCCCAAGATGGTGCCTAGTTCAGGGCACCATCCATGACCCCTTGTTCCACACAAAGAGCTGGAGCTCCATGGTAGTCTGCCTTTGGAAGGACACTTCTCAAGGGCATCCCAGACTGATACATCCTGGCCATCTTCTTGGTGAATTAGCAGGCAATCCGGCTAATTACAGGATAATACTCCCAAATGCCCCCAAAAGGCAATCAGATATTGTATTCCTGTTTGCCTCACCACTAAAGTTCACCGCTGGTCACCCAGAGGTCAGCCAAGAGGGCAAGAATGACTCCCAGTGCAAACAGATCTCCATGACTGGGCTGATGATTCAGAGGAAGTTTCCTCTGAAGGGACAGCACAGCAGAGCTTTCTGAGACAAGACAAATAACCCATGACATTGGTGGGCCTCCTTTCTCTTCTTGCCACCATCTTTTTCTAAGGGTTTCCTCCAGAAATGGCAGTCAGCAAAAATGGTATGCTTCATAGTTTCTTTTTTTCTTGTTCTTATTTTTGATGTACTTTTAAAACAGCAATGTAACATTAAGGGTACAAATCAATGACTATTTACACGTGTGTATATTCTGGCATAACCACCACTCAGATAAAGACACAGAACCTCTCCAGCAGCCCAGAATGTTCCCTCATCCCCTCTCACAGACTTAACTCTCCAATGATAACTCTTATTCTGACTTTGATCACAATAGATTAGTTTTGCCTGTTGTTGAACTTCACATACATGGAGTCATACAGTGTGGACTCTTACGTCTGGATCTTCCACTCACACTAATAATACTGTCTTGCGTTGTTGTATGTATTAATAAGCCATCCCCATTTTTCATTGCTGGACAGTATTCAATTGTATGAATACACCACAATTTATTGACCCCCTCTGCCAGTGGCAGACATTTGGGCTCTTTCCAGTTTAGGGCTGTTATAAATGAGCTACTTGTTTCCTATCTTCTTAGTTAAAACTTTTCTAGTGCTTATTCCAAGCCAAATTTTCTGGGGACTTTACAAGTATTAAGCTGAGCCATCTAAGGTGAAAAGAGGTTAAATAGCCTCTCAAGACAGATAACTCAAAGCTGGTAAAGCTTGGATTCAGTCTAGAAGGCAATCTATCTCAGCGACTTGCCTTCTCAGCCCCCTTGCTAGATGGCTGCCTGCTATGGTGAAAGCTATAAGCCAGACCACTTACTAGCAGATCGATCTTGGGCAAGTCTCTTGATTACTGTCTTCTCATCTGCAAACTGGGGATAACTACAGTAGTCCATTTGTAGAGCTATCGTGAGATTGAAATAAATAACCCATACAAGGCAGACACTGTTGCTTGGCTAAGCTAACATCCATTCCCAGTCCCCTCTTGCCTGCTTCCCTACAGAGGCTGTGAAAACTAAATGCGCTCTTCCTAGTCTCCTTTGCAGCTAGAGGAATCCATGAGCCCCAGTTCTGCACAGTGAGATTGACAGGATGTAGGTTGAGGGGCTTCTGGAAAAATTTTGCTTCCTTATGAAAGGCATAAATAAGAAAGGGAAATTCCCTTGGTACCTATTCTTCTCCCCTCCTTTTTGTGTTTAAATTTTTTTAATGTTTATTTTATTTATTTTGAGAGAAAGAGAGAGCAGGGGAGGGGCAGAGAGCGAGAGGGAAAGAGAGGATCCCAAGCAAGCTCTGCACTGTCAACACAGAACCAGACACAGAGCTCGAACTCACAAACCATGAGATCATGACCTGAGCAGAAATCAAGAGGCAGCCACTTAACTGACTGAGCCCCCAGGAGTGCTCCCCCGGACACCTCCTTCCTGTCTTTAACTCAGATGTGATGTCTCAGACAGTGGCAGCCATCTTGTGAAGTTAAGGGTGAAAGTCAATCCCCTAGGGAGTATGAAGGTGAAAGAGAAAAGAGCCTTTTTCCTCGAGGATACTGTTGATCTTGCCAAGCCAGGACTGGTTTGCCTTGTCTCCAGACTTCCTGTTAAATAAACAATAAATGCCACTTGGGATTAAGGCACTATTGGTCAGATTTCTCATGACTTGCAACTGAGATGAGAGACTATGTAAAAAAGCTTATCCCAACGGCTTGCACAAAGTAAGACCTCAATATAGGCTATTGTGTTGACCTCTGTCTAATTGGAAACTTGGCCTTAATGTCTTCACCTCCTTTAATCTGCCAATAATTTGCAAAAGGCACTTCTTACGCACCATCGGAGGCAGATTATTACTCCTCATGGCATCAGCTGTGAGCCTCGGGGATGAAGCTCCCTCACATCCTTCAACGAAGCCACAGGCAGCAGGACCTGTCAGCATTCCTGGAGGTGTTTGCTAGGCAGATACTTCTGGAAGATGAACTACCTCACATACCCACAGCATGCCTCAGAAAGAAAAAAAAACAGCTAAAAGTGATTTGTATTTTTCCACTTTATTAAAAAAAAAAACCATTCAGAAAGTCCTGGGCAGTCTCACCATGAATCTTGAGATGACATGAATGAGGCTGAGTGGCTTGAGTAGGCTGAGGAAGCTGAGGAAATAGCACTTAACAACCACCAGGGACCTGCCGCTTATTCTTCTCAGGCAAGAACACACTCAAGAGAATGGCATCCTCCTATTATTTTTAAATTTTAAGCTTCATTCCGCAGTTTACTTTTTAAAAATTCAGTTAGACTTTTGTTTGTTTAGGCCCAATGTGACAAATCCCTACCAAGTGCCTGCTATGGAAGAAGGCCTGCTGGGGGAGATAAATTTGTTTTTTATTTCCTATGGCCTTTCCACTGACCGCTGCAATTTGGCTCTATTTTTCCCCTGTGGATGTTGATGCTTAATGCCTTCTGCACCTGACGCTTCTGAATAAAGACCTCTGTTGTTGGAGCAGTCGCGACTCCTCCTCTCCCACTTTTTCTCCACACAGATCATCTGCTTTGTCAAGTGTGCTGAAAGGTAGGTGCTATGGTCTGAATGGTTGTGTCCCCCCAAAATTCATATGTTGAAGTACTAACCCCCATTGTGATAGCATTAGGAGGTGGGGTCTATGGGAGGTACTTACCTCATGAGGGGGGAGCCTTCATGAATGCGATTAGTGCTTTTTTTTTTTTTTGAGAGAGAGAGAGAGAGAGAGAGAAAGGGAGAGGGGCAGAGGGAGAGAGAGAGAATCTTAAGCAGGTGCAACACATAGCGAGGAGCCCTACCGAGGGCTTGATCCCACCAACCTGGGATCATGACCTATGCAGAAATCAAGAGTTGCACACTCAACAGACTGAGCCACCCAGGTGCTCCGGATTAGTGCTTTTATAAAAGTGACCCCCACAGAACTTCTAAGCCCCTTCCGAGGCTTCAGAGGACACAGAGAAGATAGCAGCTATCACAGGAAACGGGCTTTCCACAGAATGCAACACTGTGGGTGCCTTGATCTTGGACTCTCCAGCCTCCAGAACTGTGACAAATAAATTTCTGTTGTTTCTAAGCTACCTGGTCTGTGGAATTTTGTTACAGCAGCCTGAACAGAGTAAGACAGAGGCAGATAAACAAGCAGATAAACAACTAGGTGAAAGGGATTGGTAGGCTATGAAATAACACACTAAATTAATTAATTATAATTTCTGTGCTTTTGCTCTCTTTCTGTCTTTTAAACTGTCTCCTACACAACAGGTTTAAAAGCTTATGGTGTTGGCATGAAAAGGTGCTCAACATCACTCATCATCAGGGAAATGCAAATCAAAACCACCAAGAGATACCACCTCACACCTGTTAGAGTGGCTAAAATTAACAACACAGGAAACAACAGATGTTGGTGAGGATGTGGAGAAAGGGAAACCTCTTGCACTGTTGGTAGGAATGCAAACGGGTGCAGCTACTCTGGAAAACAGTGTGGAGGTTCCTCAGAAAGTTAAATTTAGAACTACCCTATGATCCAGCAATTGCACTACTAAGTATTTATATTTACCCAAAGAATAGAAAAATACTAATTCAAAGGGATACATGCACCCCACTGTTTATAGCAGGACTATCAACAGTAGCCAAACTATGGAAACAGCCCAAGTGTCCACTGACTGATGAATGGATAAAGAAGGGGTGATATATATACAAATATAGATGTATGTACGTGTATATATATACATACGTATATATATATATATATATATATATGTAATGGAATATTATTTAGCCATCAAAAAGAATGAAATCTTGCCATTTACAACAACATGGATGGAGCTAGAGTATTACGGTAAGTGAAACAAATCAGTTGGAGAAAGACAAATACTATATGATTTCACTCATATGTGGAATTTAAGAAACAAAGCAAAGAAGCAAAGAGGAAAATAAAAGAGAGAGGCAAACCAAGAAAAAAAAAAGAGAGAGGCAAACCAAGAAACACTCTTAACTACAGAGAAAAACTGATAGTTACCAGAGGGGAGGTGAGTGGGGAATGAGGGAAATAGGTGATGGGGGTGACGTAGTGCATTTGTCGTGATGAGCACCGGATAATGTATAGAAAGACTTGCTGAATCACTATATGGAATACCTGAAATTAATATTACACGGTGTGTTAATTTAAGTAACAACTTAAAAAAAAAACACCTTACAGTGTCAGGACATAGCCCTAGGATCTGAGAATCTCTCTCCTCCACAGACATCTGAGAGAATGAGGTGTGTTACTAATTTGAGTGTTCTAGGCTGGAAGTGCTTTGCCGGTGTCACGGCCATAGTGCATTGGACATGCTGCTTCTCCTCTTTGAGACTCAGTTTTCCAGTCATTAAACCCTTTTCTGGTAACCAAGTCCTGCTATGTTGTCAAAGATAGGCACACCACCCTTGGGGAATAGAGAACCACGTACCCATTGCTTCCCTGAATAAAGAGGAGGGGACTTGGTCACTAGGCGCCTCCAGTTGCATGTTCAAGCTCACAGCTCACAGCTCACATGAAGATATGAAGGGCAAAAGCTAAATGGGGAAAAAAACCTTATTTCCAGTTTATGTGCTATTAGGGTACCTGGTTAATTTTGTAGGAGTGAATCTTCTCTGCAGAAATGTTCCTTACAGTGAACTAAATCGGTAGAAATCAGTACGAGGAACCAATGCTTTCTAGAAGAGATGTTGTGGGGTAATGAATTTTAATCAAATACTTTAAGCGATGAGAGGGGCACTGGGTGTTTGAAGGCATTCCGCAGTGAATCCTCATTTGATGTGATTAATTACTTCCTAATTTGTCGCTTGTGGAAAGAAGCTTTCTGATTTCTAATTTGCCTAAAAACCCAGACTCTCTTATGCTCTCGTTCCTGAACGCATTCACTACTCCAGAAAGAATTAGCTTGCTCTCCCTAATCCCAGAGTTAATGTCTCTGCTTAAAATGCCGTTAAGTCACTAGTTGGGTACACACAACCACGTAAACATCATCTTCAGGGTTTCATTTGTTAAGCCCCCCAACTGCCACTCCCCTCAGTGTCTCTGCCGCGAGGCCACCTCTGCTAGGAAAAGTGTCAGCAACGCCCACGGGGAATGCGCCACCGGCACTGTTACCGGAGAACAGTGTGTTCCGATGAAAATCTTTGGGCTCCGTGAAAATGCTGCTCTGTAGCCCCTGCTGACAGATGCTATTAAACGCATCAATCTGGAAGGACAGAGGCTGGCGACGTGAGCTCACTTGGGTGAATTTGCGGAAGATGTATAAAAATTGCTAGCTCAACTCGAAGAGTAATTTTGTCTTTGGTATACTTACTTAGAATACACTGATAAGTGTTGCTGCTTAGAGAAAATGTATTCAGAAAGTAACTCTGCCCATTTGATGCCTTCTGAACTACTTCTTTAATATATTCCTGGGGCGCCTGGGTGGCTCAGTCGGTTGAACTGACTCTCACGGTCTGTGAGTTCGAGCCCTGCACCGGGCTCTGTGCTGACAGCTTAGAGTCTGGAGCCTGCTTCTGATTCTGTGTCTCCCTCTCTCTCTCTGCCTCTCCCCTGCTTGTGCTCTGTCTCTCTCTCTCTCCCAAAAATTAAAAATTAAAAAATATATATATATTCCTAAATTCCCTCTGGTAACATTGGGATGGACGATACAGTGACACTCTGAATGCATGTGTGCTTAATTTGAGGCCAAGGCAGCCCTACTTCATGGCTGTATTTTAGGTATTTATTTATTTATTTATTGGGGGAGGAGAGGCAGACACACACACACACACACACACACACACGACTGAGAGAGAGACAGAGAGAGAGGATCCTAAGCAGACAACTGTCAGCATGGAGCCCATCACGGGGCTCAATCCCATGAACGGTGAGATCATGACCTGAGTTGAAATCAAGAGTCACATGCTTAACCAACTGAGCCACCCAGGTGCCCCCTCATGGCTTTATTTCATTTCATTTCATTTCATTTCATTTTATTATTTATTTTAAGTTTATTTATTTTGAGGGGCCTGGGTGGCTCAGTCGGTTAAGTGTCCAGGGCTTCAGGTCATTACCTTGAGGTTTGTGAGTTCGAGCCCCACATTAGGCTCTGTTCTGACAGCTCAGAGCCTGGAGACTGCTTTGGATTCTCTCTCTCTCTCTCTCTCTCTCTCAAAAATAGATAAACAAAAATTTTTTGAGTATATTTATTTTGAGAGAGAGAGAGAGAGAGCACAAGAGAGAGAGAAATATGAGTGGGGGGTGAGGCAGAAAGAGAGAATCTCAAGCAGGCTCTACACTATCAGTGCAGAGATAGATATGGGCTTGAACCCACGAACCCCGAGATCATGACCTAAGCCCGAGTCGGACGCTTAACTGATTGAGCCCCTCAGGCACCCTGCTCATGGCTTTAATTTAAAAGCAATTCCCAAATCAACCTATCCAGCCTCCTGTGTTCCAATGCTCTATCTCCAAATGCCCCTTTGGGCTTTGCACCAGTAAGTCCAGAACTGGTTTACCTTTCCCCTTCTCATCAGCTCCTCTAGTGTTTCCTTATTCCTGGCATCACCCTTCCCCTTAGCCAAGTTCCTTTTATTTTATTTTTAATAAAGACTGTGTATATTTAAGGAGTACAACATGATGATTATACATATATATATATATATAAAGTGAAATGACTACTACAGTCAAGCTAACTCACATATCATCTCCTCACATAAGTGCCCCTTTTTGCATGTATGATGAGAGCACCTGAAGTCTACTCTCAGCACATTTCTAGTATTCAGTACAGTATTAGTCACTGCAGTCCAGTGCCGTACATTAGATCTCTACACTTATTCATCCTGTAGATCTGCAACTTTGCATCATTTGACTAACGTCTCCCCATTTCCCCACCTCCAGCCCCTGGGTGATCACGGTTCCACTCTCTGCTTTTATGTATTCGACTTTTTTAGATTCCACATATGAGTGAGATCACAGTTTTGTTTTTTGTTTTTTCTTTTCTGTATTGGCTTGCTTCGTTTAGCAAAGTGTCCTCCAGGTTCATTCATGTTGTTGTAAATGGCAGGATCGTTTTTTTTAAGGCTGAATTAATATAAATAGATATAGATATAGATGCCATAATTTCTTTATTCATCCATCCAAAGTCACACAGCCCACAAGAGGCTATTTCAGTAATTCTGCAAGTCTTTTTGTAAGGAGGATCTTATTCCTGTAGATATGGAAGCTATAAGGGAAGAGTTTGCACTATGGTGAAATATTAAGCTACAAATGAATGTACACATGTACACATCACACACACACACACACAGACACACACACACAGAGTTCAGCCAAACATACAAATTCCTCATATATCCAGCCAGAAAGAACTGAGTGGGTGAATCTTTAGGCTATAGGACAGACACCCACATAGCCATTGGCAGGGGTTATCTGCCAGCCAGACTACTAACATGCCTTCTGTCCAGCTCGGAGGCTACTTTTATCAGGACAGCGTCACATCTCAGCCTAAAAGCACTTGTCAACTGTTAGTTGGGGCTCTGCAGGCTGAAGTAGGTCTCTGCTTGCTTGGTATGGCTGTGGGGCTGGAATCACATTCACAAGTCTTCATCCAGAAAATCTACTTTTTACTAAGTCCTTATCAAATAATGATATATAGAAAAGCCAAATTATTCTTTGCAAGATCAGGAATAGCATTTCTATTTGCTGTGTAATTGAATCAAGAGCATTTCGGCTTTGGCTTCTCTCTGAAATCCGTCCTTTCATTTATGACCTAAGCAAAGAACAGCAGAATATAAAAGATACAAGCAACCTTTCTGAACCATTCTGACAAAATTAATTCTCCTTTCTATGTTGGGTTGTACACACACCCTGGAGAGGAATGTGCTTGATGATAACTTTGATTTCTGTTTCACTATAAGAAAGCTACAGTCAGTCTAAGTAAACACTACTGAGAGAAGAGAGGAAAGAAAGATTCTCTTAAAAAAAAAGTGGTAAAATCTTAAGAGGGTAACATTAGCAAGTCTGAATCTCCAGCCTCACAAATGAGCCCCCAATTCCATCATTCCAGCTGCACACAGGGCATTTCTTCTTAGATGACATTTCATCACCACATTCAACAAGTCCCACTGTAACCTGAGCGATTCCAACACAATGCTCCTAAACGTTCCCTTGATGCTGCCCAATGGCACTAGCGAGTCCCAGTGTATTGGAAGGAAATTTGATTTCTTCCTCACTTTTGTTTTCTGTATCCTGTCAAACTCAATCCTTGTTTATCCTTCAATTAAAACCACTATTTAGAGCCCACTCTGTACTAGGTACCATGCTAAGCGTTGGGGATAGAATAATGAACAAGGTCACTGCCCTCAGAGAGCTTAATATTCAGTGGAGTGAGCCAATTAGGAAGTGCAAGGTTAGACTGCTGTGTAATTAGTGAGGGCACAGAGCCCTGGGCAAGCACATCAGAGGGAGGGCTGCAGGCATGTGCAGGTCAGGGGGTCAGTGTAGAATTTTGGAGGGAAGTGACCTCTCAGACTGGACGTGAGGGATGTGTGGAAGTTAGTCCATGGAGAATGGGGAGGGTGGGAAGAAGTGGGGAGAGTATTTTAAGCGGAAAGAGCATCATGTACAGAATCCCAGAAATGAGAGAGCATGAAGTCTCATGTCATGTCTGGAACCTAGAATGCCAGAAAATCTGGGACCAGACCATGTAGGGCCTTGGAAAACATGGATGAGCTTTGGACTTCTTCCCAGTAATTCTGAACAGGGGGGTGATGTGATCAGCTTTCAGCTTCTGGAAGATCGCTCTGGGGAGGGTAGAGAACTGGCTGGAGCCTGGCAAGTCTGGAGTTGGGGAAGGCAGCCGGAGGCTGTTTCAGAGAGGAGAAGCCACTGTCCTGGGCGAAGGCAGGGATCGTGGGCATGGAGAGCAGTGAGCGCACTCAGGGTCTCCTTGGCCTGGCCTCCTTTAATGTCACTTTCCGTACTACCATGGGGACCGCACAGAGAGAGCACTTGTGGGTCTGCAGAGCAAACACATCACTCTGGGGCCAGAACACGCTCTTTAAACCCCGACGCTGCTCCTCATTAGCTCTGTGACCATGCGGAAGTTACTTAATCTCTCAGTGCCTTGTTTTTCTCAAATGTAAAATAGGCATAATAACAGTAAACACCTCATAGTAAATACACAGTAAATGCAGAGCTCATACATCTAAACATTTAAAAAGTGCCAGGCACAGAAGAAGCAATCAATATTAATTATTACTAGTAAATGTGTTTGGAATTATGCTGCCACCTGCTTTATTCATTCTCATCACGCCTTACTTGGTCTACCCCATGGTGACTTGTCCAGCCCTCCCGCCTCACTCCTTCCTTGCTTACGTCATTGTCAGCACACCTTTCATCACATCCCTTCCCGTTTCCAGAGAGCTGAGGCCTCCCGATTAAGTCCCAAACCCTTAATCTAACAATAAAACT
This sequence comes from Cryptoprocta ferox, assembly GCA_028646485.1. Classification (NCBI taxonomy): domain Eukaryota; kingdom Metazoa; phylum Chordata; class Mammalia; order Carnivora; family Eupleridae; genus Cryptoprocta; species Cryptoprocta ferox. The sequence continues at coordinate 134,644,053 of CM053567.1, forward strand.
CTTCTTTAAGCTGGTCTTATTTGCTCTTCTCTAAACTTATTTCCCATTATAGTTATACCCCAGAGTATGCCCTTCTGGCTTACAATAATTTAAATTTGCAAGGAGTTTCACGTAATATCTGCTTTAGCTTATGATGATGCTTTTATTCACATTTATGAGAACTGCTTTGGATGGTGTGTGCTTCCCAAGTAGCCAAGTGCCAGGAAACAGGAGCCCCTATGAGGTCATCTTCCCAGGGGTGAAATATTCCCAGCGGTTTGGGTTTGTAAGTCTATAGTAGTGACAATTTGATGCTCCATTTACATTGCTTTTATTGATTTATTTTGTCTTTTGTGGGCTAAAATAGAATAGTAAACATTTAAATGTATGGTACGCATTAGCCATAAATAAGCTGAACAGAGGCATTCAGCCTTATCACAGAGTAATTAAACGAAGGGAAGCTGCCTTGGAAGGCCATGCCATGACAACGAATGTCATTTAGTTAAGTGACAGCGTCCATTTTAAGGGGATTTGATGTTGTTTTAGAATAAGCAGCTTAATTTCAGGGCTCAGGAAGTATCAACATCTCTTAAAATTAATAGTAATTATGTCTCAGACTTATAGGAATTTGCCTTAGGGAGATTTTCAGGAAGAAATTACCCTTAAAGACTGAGGAAGGCTGTTTTCTCAAAAGACATACTCTGCTCAGTGTTGGGCATTGGCTTAGTCTTCCGGTCCACACACCAATCCCACCTCCTGCTTCTTGGTCTTGATACTCCACCCTCCGGCTTAGTTCCTTCCCTGGTTTCCTTCTACCACTTTATCAAAGCCCAACTCTGTGGCTAGGTCCTCTGTCCTTTGTGAAGGCTTTTGTAATCATTACAACCTACATTGGCTTCTCCCTTCTCTAAACGTCTATTGTTTATTTTTTATTCCTTTACTCATATCTTTTTTGAGCATATAAGTAATGTATAATTAATGCACAATGAACAGCACATACTTAAAGTGTACGAAACTGATGGGATTTAACCTAAGTGTACTCCAATGAAACCATCACCACAGTCAAGAGAATGAACATACGTATCACCTCCAAAAGATTCCTGGTGCCCCTTGAAATCCCATCCTTCCTCACTCCTAGCCCTGTTTCTAAACCACTGATCTATTTTCTGTCACCACAGATAAAAAATTCTGATGCATTTAATTTCTTCATTTGCTATAAAATTAGTTTTGCCTTAAACACTCAGTTATCTTATAAAGATATGTAACAAACAGGGCAAAAATATTTTATATCTATCCCCATATATATTCCATTTCTCTTCTCCTCGCATACCACTTGCTGCCTAACAAATTCTTCCAAAAATGAGTAGCTTAAAACAACATGTATTATTTTACAGTTCCTGTGGGGCAGGAATTATTATGCAACTTAATTGGGTCCCCTGTCTCCAGGTGTCTCACAAAGCTGCAAACGGGGTAGCTAGACCTTCAGTCAGCTCAAGATTCAACTGGGGAAGGAGCTGCTTCTAAATTCATTCATATGGTGGTTGGCAGGATTCAGGTCCTGGTGAGTTTTGGATGGAACACTTCAATTTCATCATGGCTGTTGGCTAGAGTTCACCCTCAGTTCTCTGCCACGTGGGCTTCTCTATACAGCACACAACATAGTGGTTTGCTTCATCCGAGTGGGCAAGCAAGAAGAGAGAGTATGAGCAAGATGCAAGTCACAGCCTTTTATAACCTAATCTTGGAAGTGAGATTCCAGCACTTTTGCTATATTCCATTCCCCAGAAGTGAGTCTGCAGATCTATCTCACACACAGGGAAGGGAATGACACCAGGAAATGGGGATCACTGGGAGCCATTTTAGAATTGGACTACTGATATTTTGTTTTTGTTTTTGTTTTTAGTACATATATTATAAAGTGCACAACACACTGGTTTCATTTTTGTTTTAAGAAGATAATTTCTGGAGCTCTTCGTCCCTTTGGTTAGATCCAGATTTCCACCTGGCATCATTTTCCTTCTGGATTTCTTTTAACACTTCTTACACTGCGTGTCTGTCGATGCACAATCTTTTATGTCTGAAGGAATCTTTACTTTGTTTTTCAAAGTTAGTTAGTTAGTTAGTTACTGACATTTATTTTTGCCAGATACAGAATTCTTTTTTTTTTTAATGTTTATTTATTTTTGAGACAGAGAGACAGAGTATGAGCAGGGGAGGTGCAGAGAGAGAGGGAGACACAAAATCTGAAACAGGCTCCAGGCTCTGAGCTGTCAGCACAGAACCTGATGCAGGGCTTGAACCCACAACGAACTGTGAAATCATGACCTGAGCCGAAGTCAGATGCTTAACCGACTGAACCACCCATGTGCCCCCGGATACAGAAATCTTGACTGACAGTACTTTTTTCAAGTACTTTAATGCTGTTACTTCGCTTTCTTGTGACTTGTATTGTTTCCAATGAGGAATCTTCTATGATTTTTATCTTTGTTCTTCATTGTGTATTTTTTTCCTTTAGAGACTTTCTCTTTTTCATTGGTATTAAAACAATTTGATTAACATGTGGCATGATTTATTTTTCTCCATGTTTCTTTTGTTTGGAGTTAATTAGAATTTCTTGTATTTCTAAATTTATAGTTTCCGTCAAGTTTGGAAAAATTTCAGCCACAAGGCCTCAAATTATTTTTTCTGAACTCCCCATTTCCCTTGAAGACATGTATATGAAGCCACATGAAGTCATCCCACAACTCACTGCTGCCTTTTTCAATTATTTTTTAAATCTTTTTTCAATCTTATTTTAGAAAATCATCTTTAAATTTACTAACTTATCTTATGCCGCATCTAGGTCCTGTCAGTTCCATTCAGTGTTTTTTATTTTGTTTTGGATTTGGATTGTTTTGTTTTGTTTTGTTTCAGTGATATATAAACATTGTAATTTTCTTCTTTATACCTTTGATTTGGCTCTTTTAAAAATCTTCTACATCTCAGGGCACCTGGGTGGCTTAGTTAGTTAAGCGTCCAGCTCTTGGTTTCAGCTCAAGTCATTATCTCATGGTTCATGAGTTCAAGCCCTGCATCGGGCTCTGTGCTGATAGCATGGAGCCTGTTTGGGATTCTCTCTCTCTCCCTCTCTCTCTGCCTCTCCCTCGCTCCCTGTCTGTCTCTCAAAATAAAGAAACTTAAAGAAATCTTCCACATCTCTCTTTAAAATGCTATTCATTAACTTTTTTCTTCATTATGAGTTGTGTTTTATTGCTTCCTTACATGTCTGGTAATTTTTGATTAGGTGACAGGCAGTGTGTCTTTTCATGTTCAGTTATTTGTTTATCTTTTTATCTATTTATTTTTGCATTATTTAAACTGTTTTTGAACTTTGTTCTAGGACATGGTTATTTGGAATCATTTTGATTCTTTCATAGCTTACACTTAAGCTTTGTTAGGTGGGACCATAGCAGGCTTTAGAATAAGGTTAATTTGGCCCATCTACTTAGGCAGTATCTTTCTAAGTACTAAACCTGATGCCCTATATATTATTAAGTTTCTCTCCTGTGGCTGCTGGGAACTTGAATTACTCCCAGTCTTGAATGAATGTCAGAAATTTTTCTGTCAAATCATGTCTGATGATTCCTTCCTCAGCTTTTAAGAGGTTTCCACACAAGCATGCACTAATCAGTACCCAGCTTAGGACTTGAAAAGAAACTTCTTCAGGTTCTGGAGCTCTCTCCGTGTGTAGTTCTGGTAGAGTACCTTAGGAATTTTAGCTTCTTTGTCCTCCTCTAAAATTCTCAATGACATCTCTTCAACTCAGGGAGACTGCCTGGCTCTACCTAAGTTCTGTTTCTCTGTACCCAGCCTGGACATTCTGTCTAGGCATCAAACTGACGCAACTGTAGGGCTCATTTTGTTTGCTTCCCTTGTCTTAGACATTACTGCCTATTGTCCAATATTTGGAAACCATTGATTCATATAGCTTGTCTGGTTTTTGTTTTTTAGTTGTTTAAGGTAAAAAAGTTAAAACTGGCCTCTGTTACTTTGCTACTCCATTATGTTCAGAGGCAGAAATCTGTTCCATATGCTTTAGTAAACTATAACACACTTTACCCTCCTTCCCTCAATTTTCATATATGCCTTATGCTCATTAAAAAGTGCTCCTGGAGGACAGACACATATCATTTGACTTCTTTTTCACCTAACACAGTGCTGTACATATGTTGCAAAATGTTTCTTTTTACATGGTCTCCTGGAAGGGCTGGGTATGAAGTATCTTCTGTTTGCTCTGTAAAAGTGCATCACTGGGGTCCTTCTCTTATCTCTGTTTTCTTCATATTTAGTTCTTACCACCCCCTGAATTTATATAAGAGCTCTTCTGCACAATGTCACCAAATTTGATGGCTTCAGCTATTATCTTTGTTAAAGCCTGAGTGGCAACTTTACAACACCAGAGGGCCTCAAATTGGAACTTATGTGCCAAATATTTTAAGGAGGAACACAGGAAACACACACACACACACACACACACACACAACAACAACAACAACCCCCCCAAAAAAACAAAAAACAACCCCCCCATTTGGAAAAATTAGTCTGATTATCTTAATTACTACACTTGGCCATCTCCCTGCCTTCTGCCTTCTGATCCTGAGCTCCAGCTCTCTGCTGTAATTTTCAATGTCTTCTCCACTCAATGGCAGCATGCTACCTGTGACTTACCAAGACTTCCCCTGGATGATCCTAGGTCCCTGTCTCTTGGTTCACAGACAGAACCTAAGGTCCATTTGCTGTTTCTGGTACTGTCCTAAATGTCATCTTTAGCTAGATCTGTGTTGTGCTGAGGCCAACAGTATTCTGGAAGAGCTCAATAATCCCTATTTATACTACAGCTATGAAATTCTTCTTCCTCCAGCTGGAAAAAGTGGTTTTGTAGATGAAGACATCAATGAAATTACTATCTCATAAGTGAAAGTCATTGCCTTAAGGACATACTGCAATGGCTCCCAGGCCTTTCTTGCTTGAATTAAAAAGTCTGCCAATCATGTGGATACTCTACTCTCACCTCAATCCCAGTATATCCACAATTTGTCTTGTCATTTCTCTTGCCTTTCTGATCCTTCCTCTGTGGTTCCCACTCTCATTAATGGTGCCTTCAGTCTCCTAATTAGGTAACCTTGAAGCTCAGGAGTCATCTTGAGCTTGTCTATCTTGGACACCTCACTCTCTTACTGTTTTCACCTGATCTGTTTTCCAGTTCCAACAGTTTTTATATTAATGATGTCTCCTGTATGTTACAGATTCTGACCCTCCAATGTTTTCTCGTATTCGTTTTTTCTCTACATTCCCATCATCATTCCATTCCTGCAAGGCTTCACTCCTGGCGCCCTGCCTCTAGTATCACCAATCCATCCCACACAGTCTTTCTAGATAAGTCTCCCTCAGGGACAGCCCACTTATGTGACTTGCCTCCTCAGAAGTTTCAACAGCTGCCTGCTGTCCACAAAACTAAGTCCAAATGAATCTTCCAGGCCTGGAGGCTCCTTCCTCAGTGACTCTGACTTATACTTCCATTGTGATCTGAACCATCATGACCTCCCCCCCACACTGCCATCTCCAACCGAATTGCACTTCTCTCTTCTCTTGGAATTCTCTGAGGCTCAGTGACGCCTGTTTGAGCTTGAAGGTCCAGCACACATGCCAACGCCTTCATGTCATTTTCTCAAAGTTTCTAGCCACCAGTAACAGCCATGTGCTTATGCTTAAAACAGTGCCTGGCACACAGAAGGCCAAATGAAGTATTTATTTGATGAAAGAATGGCTCTTTCTCTTCTCTGCTTTATAACATTTTGTACTTGTCCAATAGCACTTTTATCATCATCCTGCCTTGATGTATTAATTAGTTTATTCATTCAACAAGAAATGATTGAGCACCGATGATGTACAAGGTTCCATGCTATAGAGTTAAATGAATAATGTTCTGTCTCTCCCACAGCAGTGTGACTGTGTCCACTGTATACACAGCTATCTCTCCCACAGCAGTGTGCATGTGTCCGCTGTATACACAGCTATCTCTACCACGGCAGTGTGAATGTGTCCACTGTATACATAGCTGTCTCTCCCACAGCAGTGTGAATGTGTCCACTATATACAAAGCTTTCTCTCCCACCAAAGTGTGAATGTGTCCATGCATATCTGGCTATCTTTCCCACAGCAGTATAGTCATGTTGAAGTGCATTTGGCCATTCTCTCTCCCAGCGATGAGAACATGTCCACTACATACATGGCCACGGCACCGTGAATGTGTCCACTGCATACATGGCCATTTTCCCCCCAGCGAGGTTTCCAAAGGAACAGAGCACACCTTATTCCTCCTGGCTTCACTCACGGAGCCTAGCACAGGGCCTTGAATGACTTGAATGACTTCTGAATTAATGAAATAAATTCAGCTCACACAAGAGTCAGGACACTGAGAATCTGTTTATGTCTCAAATAACTGAAAGGAGGACAAAGGTCATTTAATACCCCCAGAGGAAGGAGGTGCTGACTTACTTCTTTTTATTTGACTTTAATCCCTTTCAAAATAGAACAGAACTCCGTCCTTAGTGATCAACCATAAGAGAATACCACAAACACCACAAAATCTCTCAAGTTTAGTTTCTTCAAAAGGTAATCAAGCTAATTGAGTGGCAAACTTTAAAACTGCACAGTTTCATCTACTGACGTTGACAAAATCTGACTTAATTAACACCTCAAATATTTTAATCTTTAATACACAAAATGGATATTCAGTGAAGCGATTATTTCAAATTTAAAAGAAGTCTTTATAGATAATTTTACTTCATGATGCTCTTATATACCATTTAAAATAGCATTTGCTTTATACACACCTTTCCTTAATATAATTATTACTTATAGATAGGGCTACTAGAATATTCGCTGCCTCTAACTTTTAATGATGACTATTTATCGTATATACAAAAATGTTATGAAAATGTTACGGGTCTTCTCTTTTAAGCATGAACAATGGAATGGGCCCTGTTGGTCACACGCAAACACTGGTCCTGTCCTCCAACCACAGCTGACTGGACTGGGGGTAGACATTTGACCCAAGTTAGACCAATCAAATCCCTTCCTCTGGAAAATTAATTGTACTTAGGACCAAGACATTAGGTAGTTTGTCAGAATTCATGTTTAAATTGGGATGGCATCATTCCATATGCATAAAGAAGATGGGGAAACCAATTTCCAAATGAAGAAGAATGAAGCAAACACAGAAGAGAAGCACAAATAATACTGAACACTTAATATGTGTCCAGGTACTATCTCATTTAATTCTCATAGGACTCAGCTAAACTCAAGTATATACAGTTAAGGAAACTGAGGCAAAGAGAGATTAATGGGAATGGCAGGCCCACGATGTGAACCCATCAGTCAGACTCCAGAGCCCAGCTTGTTAGCACAACCTGATACTGCCCTGGACCAGCAGAACTGGGTGAGGGGCCTCAAGACCCCCGGGGGGCAGCGCTGGTTCATTTCTTTATCAGATTTCCTGATCTTGCCTGAGACTTGCCCGAACTTTCTGCCTTTGGATATTGTAAGGAAGACCAATTTCTTTTATGAAATTCTCCCCCTTCTGCTTAAACCATTGCAGAGGAGTCTGTTACCTGCAATCTAAAAGTCACAGACAACAGCCCTGGCCCCTTCATTCGCACTCAGTGTCAGACCTCACTTTGTCATTGAACTTCATGTGCATGCACTCCTATCTTTATTCCTGGCAACCTCCTGTGCTGTTGTGTTAGACTCTGCACAGAGGCAACACCCATGTGCCTCATGTCTTTGCACCTGCTTCTCTGCTGTATATACAAATCTGTTACTTGTCTGTGGAAACTTAAGAGGGAATCATGTGAAGGGGAGAAGATGCCTGGGACTTCGCTTAATCAATGGGGCCTAGTTAAATAATGAGGAAATATTTTATTGTGAGCTGCTGTCCGTAATGTCTGCAATTAATGTTTTTAGTATAATTAGGCAGTTCCAACATGAGCTAGAAAAGGGTAATTAAATCCATGTTTTGCCTTTTGTACCGCAAAAGAAACCTTTCAAAACAACCGAGAACGGTAAAACCGAGCTAAATCCAATTTTTTAACCAGAAAAGTTTGTAACAAACTTTTGTTGGCATCTAAACACATGTAAATCTTCAAGCAGGTTATGCGCGGCAGGCCCTGTGCATTGTAAAAACGCCATCTTTCAGCATTATTGTTATTAAAGCAAGGCGGTGAACAATGAATTATTTTATCAGGCATATAACGGAAGGCTAGCCCTTGCGGTTCTTGGCTTCCTGCTGAAGCAAATGAGGAAACTGTATTCAGGGCTCTGCATTCAGACAGGTCAAGGCTAAATCACTGCTCACCACCTCTGAGCTGGGCCACCTTGGGCCAGTTCCTGCGTTGCTCTTCTTCCTCTCAGCCTCAGTGTCTTCATCTGTAAAATGGGAGGTTTGTCATATTCTTTACTTCATAGTATTGTGGTAAGGATGAGTCAGATGATGCCCTGCTGGGAAAGGCAGTGCGCTCCAGGCCCAAGCATCTGTCAACTTCCTTGCGGAGTGTATCAAACTCAAGGCCCAAATGTCCTCTGACACGGAGCCATTTCTGGAGCCAGTCACGTAGCCGATGAAGAAAGTTCCCCAGGAGGAACCTGGCTTGTTCAGTCCTTACTATAAAAGGTGCTGAGCCCTTGGTCCCAGATTCCTCAGCTTTGCACAACTACCCACACAGGTGTCATCTGGGCCCATGGAGCCAGGTGGGATTTAGTGGTGGAGGCGCTATCATGTGATGCCCCTACTGTCTGCCATGCCGGAAGGAAAAACGGTCTCTCTGCAGTCCATTGAGTCTCACTGTCTTCTTTCAGCGACTATGGAGCTTTGGGAAGCCAGTCTTCCTGCTTGCTTACTCATGTCCTTTGGGGGGTCTTTTTTGACCCCTTGCCATCCTGTACAACAGGGGGTTGGCAAAACTTTTTCTGTAGGGGCCAGACAGTTCATATTTCAGGCTTTCGGGCCACACATCATTTATATGGCAGATCTTTGCTTTGTGAATTTCTTTCCTTTAACAACCTTTCAAAAATGTAAAAACCATTTTTAGTTCACAAGTTGAGCAAAAATAGGCGGAGGCTGGATAGGACCCTCCCTTTCATGAGGCTGGGGTTCTTCCCTGATATCCACATAAAGCACTTAAAACCATATGTACTAGATTAGTGAAAACTCAGACAACATTCGCTTTTTTTACACTCCCTGCCTTTTGTTTGTTCATCTCTAAACTTAAGGAAACCCTGTTAGCACTCAAAATCAGCTCCCCAATGATGGAGAACTTTCTGGTACACATAAAATGCACGGTTACTAGTTTTTCCCACTCCTTCAAGTGAGTTCTGCCTCTTTGGTTACAGGACAATTTATTATCAGGCTTCCCAATGCAGTGCCAGGAATAGATTACAGGTTAAAAAGAATAGATTTCAGGTGTGTGTGTAGACACTGAACCCCTCAGCTTTCAGGACAGCTGGGCAACTGGCCTTGGACACTCTCCTCTGTTTTCCCCGTGTGCTGGGTAAATGCTATCATTTTTAACCTGATAAAGGTTGTTAAGCTCTACTTCAAGCCATTAAGTTATTGTTTCGTTAAGTCCAGCTTTGGACTATTTGGGGTTTTACAAGTTCAAATCACTATTTTCAACTAGAGTATGGAGAGTATGGAATTCAGCGTCTCATTAGGGATCCCAGGTGACTGTGGGATGGTTTGTCCGACAGGACAGGAGATGATACAAGTCACACTAACTGGTTAACTCTTCATGGTCTAGACAGCCTCTGAGGGCAAAGATGAACTAAAGCAGCTAGGAAGACATCAAGGGTGTAAAAAACTAAAGACAAGGTAAATCTTAGAAGACTGCGGGACTGAAAAGTGAAGGGTGAAGGGGGAAAGGGAAACCAGAGGGAAGTAATCACTCAGTGTCCACGAATTTCCAGGCACCGATTCTAGTTTAACAGGCAAACTCTCTGGGGCCTGATGTAAAAAAGAGACGTAGTAGGAGAGAGAATAAGTGGGAGGAGGACTGAAGAAGATAGGGTAGAGTGCTGTGGGCTGCAGAGGCTGCTCATGGGAACAGATGCATGACAAGTGACGCTGTCGCTCAGGTCCAGCATGGCTAGCAGCCCACGGGACGACAGACTCCCCCGGGTGTCTTGTGGCCCAACACGCCGGCATCCCACGGCATCGCTGCCTCATGACGCCTCTGCAACAATGACCGTGTATCACCCAGAGATGCTACAGTGAGGTACAGATAGTCCATTTTGTTTCCTGAGTCAGGAAAGCATACGTTTCAGAAAGATTTCCCTCAAAAAATAGGTGCGAGTTAAGGTTTCAAAAACACCCTCCATAAAGGGATAGAGATTTTAGTTTTCTGAGTAGCCTCATTCCCAGACCATCAGCAGTGACGAAAGCCACACTCTGCTATGACTCTCATGGGCACGTGAGTGGCAGTAAAGGTCCCCCCTCGATGGATCTGTCCTGGTGCCTACCTGTAGTCGGCTCCTCTAATTTTTCCTCTGACTGCGTATAAGATTCTGAGCTGTCATTGTAGAAACATGACAATATCTGGTCCCTGGAACAATTTTTAATGTGTTAGGGCTCATGAGCTAGGGCAGTGGGGATCTGATTTTTTTTTTCCTGTTCAAGTGTTAGTGGAAAAGTAGAAAAATATGCACGAGGCTAACAAGCATACTTTATGGGGTCAGAGCCCTGAATCCTCTGAATAGTGAGCTGATTGACTCCAGAGGTGATAATGATTTTCTATGGATGTCACCACCTCCCCATTTATGCTAATAAACCAAAATGGGTAATGAAAAACTTCTGACAGGCTAGTATGGCCAATAAAAGTCTTGTATGTCTTCATGTCTCCTGAAATGGAATGAACAGAGCCATACCAGCAGAGATATGGAAGTCTAAAAAGCAGGACAAACCCTCTCTCAGATGCGATGCCACCATCCCGAGTGGTGGTCTTTCCCCCAGCACATCTTTGCTAGGTCAAGAGGGAGCCGGGGGTGCCAGTGTCCTGAAACCTGAGAGAGGTGGCCTGAGCTCCCTTGCTCCAGGAGAAAGGAGACAGTCAGAATCTGCAGCGTGTGGACAATATGGGTTTTCTATATCTGAAAAATGTATGTTCAACTCAGTGGCCAGCTTGAGGCTTATATCACTTTGGAGGGGGTCGGGGGAAGGGGGGCAAGGATCTGAGGTTATCTAGAACCCAGAGCCCTACTTTGTCTTCAACTTATACTCTCTTCCAGGACTCTGATGCAGTTGAGGACACCTGACCCTCCAGGGGCCTCCAGAAGAGACAATGTCCCCAGCTCTACCCCGGGGCTTTGATTTAACACTGGAAAAGTGCATTGACTGCTTTCAGGATGCTGAGAATTTTAGGGGGAAATAAAAGTATTTTACACGCTGAGATCATTTATTCTTTTATACTCTTTAAAAGTCTGCTCACATTTATTTAAAAAATATGTTACTTTCTTCCACATATATTCTCCAGCATTGTCTAAATGAAGGGCTTGCTAATTACTCTATTTCAAGTGTATGTTGCATACATGTGTACCACTGTGAAGACAACCTGAAATACAAAACCAAAACCAAAATCAAAATTCAAACCAACAAAAATACTGAACAAAGTTTCTAAAAGCATTATGAAAATGGGAAAGGAGGAGTAAATTTACATATCTAATGTATTATGGGATTGTAGTGTGTGCATTTGTATACTACTTATTTAATCTTAAGAATAACATTCTGGGGCACCTGGTGGCTCAGTGAGTTGAGCACCTGACTCTTGGCTTTGGCTCAGATCATGATCTCACTGGTTCATGGAATAGAGCCCAGTGTCTGGCTCTGCACTGATGGTGCAGAACCTGCTTGGGATTCACTCTCTCTCTTCCCCTCCCCTGCTTGCATGTGTGTGCTCTCCCTCTCTCAGAATAAATAAATAAACTTAAAAAAATTTCTGAAAGAATAACACTCTGAGGTATTACTGTCTCAACCTTTACAAATGAGGACAATGAAGCCGGGGGAAATAAAGACCATTTAGCAGATAATGGAAAGGGCCAATGTTTTCAACTGTCACCCACTTGAAAGCAAATCCCATGCTTTCTCGGCTAGATTGGACCAGCTCCCAGACGTCCCTCAACTCTCCTATGCCAAAATTGTAAACTTTCATTTCATCTCACTGCCTGGAATCACAATGCATCATCAAGATTACATCATCCAGGACTTTATATTTAAAACGAAATAATCCAGGGGCGCCTGGGTGGCTCAGTTGGTTAAGCGACTGACTCTTGATTTTGGCTCAGGTCATGATCTCATGGTTCATGAGTTCGAGCGCTACATTGGGATCTATGCCGACAGTTCAGAGCCTGCTAGGGAGTCTCTCTCTCTCTCCCTCTCTCACTGCCCCTTTCTGCCTCTCTCACTCTCAAAATAAATAAGTAAATTTTTAAAAATTATAAAATGAAATAATCCAGAGAACACAGAAGCACCTGCTACTAGGCTCAGATTGAGTCTGCGTTACTCTCTTAGAGTCTCTGCCGATCAGAATAAGAAATCATGGAGTACTACTTTGAATGTCTACCAGAACATGTTTTCATATGGGTGTTAAAATAAAAGATAAGTCCCTCAAATATAATTCTTGATTCTAAGAAGCCATTTACAGCAGAATGTCAGAGCTCAAATAACACTATTGAAGAACCACACCAAGAGACAGAATGTTGACAACATTCAGATTCAACTGTGATGTTTAAACAGGCAAAGATTTCAAAAAGGTTTTAACTTAGCTTTGTGCTGCTTTCTGAAGTTATCTTATGGTTATGAAACATACAGGCACACTGCTCAATGAAAAACAGAGGGGTTCTGAAAGAAACAGAGAGGTTTCAAAACCAAGTGGACAGAGGGTTGAAAGGGATGTATTATCACAGGCATTTTTGTTAACACTGTAAAACACACACACACACACACACACACACACACACACACACAGACAAATCCAATATTTAGGGTACAAGGCAGGGATCCCTAACAGTGGCACAAGAGGTTGTGGATGATGGAGAGATTCCAGAACCATGTGGCACTGACTTAGCTCATCCTTCTTGGCTCTATAGTCCCTCAGGAAGGTGATTCAGGCAGCCTTGCTCCACTAGGCAGGATTCCGGAATTTCAATGTTTTCCCCCCTGCCCTGCTCAGAGACAGGGGCATGCCTATTATCAAGACTCCTGCTCACCCTTTCTCATCTTTGCACATGCCGGCCTGGCCCCTACTACCTGTGACCTCAAGGAGCTGTATGTGAATAAAGAAGGATTCTCTGACAAGAAATCATTAGGCTGGTGGCTGTCCTCTGGTCCTGGGACGGATGAGCACCAGTCAGTGACTGGTGCTGCAGGAAGATGTGTTCTGATACTTTAGACTTCTTAGAAACCTTTGAGGACTTTCTCTTGGAAAGAAGAGTGTAGATCAGGCTGGGAGAAAATTATGATGAGGCGTAAGGTCATTAAAAAGTTAAGCCAAGGGGCGTCTGGGTGGCTCAGTCTGTTAAGTGTCCAACTTGAGTTCAGGTCATGATCTCACAGTTTGTGAGTTCAAGCCCCGCATTGGGCTCTGTGCTGACAGCTCAGAGCCTGGAGCCTGCTTCGGATTCTGTGTCTCCCTCTCTCTTTGCCCCTCCCCCGCTCGTGCTCTGTCTGTCTCTCACTCTCTCAAAAATAAATAAACATTAAACAAAATTTTAAAAAAAGTTAAGCCAGCCCCTCATACGCCCCACCAGTGGAAGAAAGCGATGGAATGAAGTTTAGCAAAGTGTAACTCAGGCCTCACCAACCTCTTCATTTTCAGGTAAGCAAACGTAGCCCAGAAACATGACTGTATTTTTATCAAGCCTAAAACGCAGTGATTACCAGATGCACCGTTATTTCATGTACCATGAAGAGAGTGCCAAAATGCTGCCCACAAACCACGATAGGCCATCGATTTGGAGACACATCCAGGTTCATGGGTGGTAAATATAAAGACAAAAAAGCGGGTGTCTTAGAACTGATGAGATGTAGGAAGCAGCTTGCCCCCAAATGCCCCACAGTCAGCCCTCGGGTGTCTTTTGTCTCTGCTGTCCCGTGCAGCTTCACCTTACGGACGAGGAAGCTGGGATCTAGAGGCTGGGTGACTCACTCAGCAACTGAGCTGACGAGGAACAGAAGTGGGGCTCCGACTAGACCCTGACCCCTACATGTTGCCCCCATGAGTCTATGTGGCCTCTCCTTCAAGGTATCGATCTTAGGCTCTGGAAAACAGAACTAAAAATCTGTCGTCAGAACATCTGGCTCCTGATCAGGTTTTGCTTACGATAATACAAAAATTAAACTGCTGTCCTGAACTCATGCAGCAGGTCGGAAGCAGTCAGGGTGAAGGTTTGCCAGTGGGGAGGACAGGCCTCGGGATTTAAAATGCATTCAGGAAACCCGTGAAGTTGGGACTTCACATGCCTGGCAACTGAGGAACTACTTAGGGCAGATTTGCTGTTTCACTCATCTAGACTTACTGGAATGTGGAAGGGGGTGAAAGCGACTTTACTTTCCACAGGCCTAAGCCCTTCCATCCCCATTGCTAGCTAGGATTCCTCCCCCATCCTGGGCCACCAGGTAAATAGTGGGAGCTTGCCATGTTTGTCAATAAACGCTTTGGTAGCTGCCGTGAGAAGTCTCCAGCTCCAGGTGGCTGGCCAAGAGCCCCTCCCCCCCAGACTTGAGCAGAGGGCCAAAGCCACACAGGAAGCCTCAGTGCCCCTTCTGGTCAGGCTGGCATCAGAGCACAAATTAGGCTTGGAGGAGAAGGATCTGGAATGTCTCATCTGGCTGCTGCCCCAGGAACCCCAGATACTGTGTACCTTTTGTCCACATCCTGTCACTTCTAAGTTTAGCTCAGGGAGGTGTGGCCTCTAATTCCTCACTTGGGGATAAGCTTCCAGAGCATTCCAACACCTGGATTAAAGGTGAATGCATATAACGTCCCTCTCTCTCTCCACCCGCCCCCTCTGCCCCCACCACCACGCAACCTCCACCAGGGCCCAGGGCTGGTCATCTGGCTGTGAACTGCCTTGGTTTCCAGAGCATGCCAATGCCTTAGACAATAAAAAAAAAAAAAAAAAAAAAAAAGGCTGTGCCCAGATTCACTTGGCCCCTGTTAGGAGCCCTGGGAGCTCAGTCCACAGACAGATCTTCTCGAGATGAGAGTGTGGTGCACTGTGATCTCAAAAGCAGTGGGAAACAAAACCCCTCGGCTCCCCGGCCACTCCCTTGTTGCTTGGCCTGATAGCAAGGTGTGGAAGAGCTCCCGCGCTGGGACAGAAACAAAGGCCCCGAGTCCTCATGAGGGATCCGCCTCCATCATGCCACCACAAGGTCTTTCAGCTTCTATTGTCCTTGCCCTCCAGGACGCGTGAAGAAAGGAAACATTCTCAGAGCTGTGCCTTCACACCCAGTGCTTGAGAAAATGTATCCTCCCTCTTGAGACACTGTTTTCAGGAGCAAGACAGGCACTTCAGCTCCTGGGATGAAATGTGAGGCCATCTGCCCTCCCTGTCTTCGTCTGGAAGGGCACTGTGGGACGCAGGGAGGCAAGACACACGTGCCGGCACTGAAGACAACCGGAGTGGCCAGGGCATAGATTTGGTGTTTGCATGTCAGCAACTTGGGTAACACAACATTCTGGAAGCTGTGCTCTACTCTCTGCACTTAAGTGCCTTCTTGTGTGTTAAGTAGGAGTTTAGGTTTGTGCTTTCCTTCCTAATGCACAGACCTTCCTTCCTACAGATCCTTTTTAAGCTACTTAACCGCCAAGATGGGGCCCTGGACCCCCAAGGTGACCACAAGGGGCCTGCGAGCTGGGCTCCCTCTGGGGGGTCCTCAAAGTGAGCCAGAACAGCCAGAGAACATAGGCTACTCCTTCCCACACTCTGCCTTGTCACCAGGAGAAGCCCCAGGTGCACAGGCCAGGGCCACCTTGACACTGGCTACCTGCAAGGAGAGACCGCAGCCGAACATGGTTTACCCTCAGGCCTGAATTCAGTCTAGTCTGGTTCTCTGCCTGGAAGGTTATTTCTGGTTTTGAGCATGAACAGCTTTGGCAAACCACCTCACACTCTTCTCTCGTCCCTCACGGCATTTCTTTCGTCTTTTTTTTTTACAATTGTGGTTTTTCACTTGCGTTATACATTGGAAGCAGGCGGTGATGTTGCAAAATCACCAATACCAAGCTCCATTCCCTGAGTTTCAGGTATGAATGTTCTGGGTTGGGGCAGTGACCGTGGAATGACATGGGTGTCAAAGCTCCAGACATTAATCACGTAGCTGGAGACACATTCTGCTTTCACTCCACAGCATCGCTTAAATATGGGAAAGAACTGCTACTCTCAGAAGGAGCAGAAACCCAAATCCTGCAGGTCTGCCTGTATTTCTAGGATATGAGTTTGACACCCTCCCAAACTTACACCTGGTTTAATTCAGTCTGATGAAATCACATCATTTTTTTCGCTACCTTTAAGTAACGAGGAGACAGAAGTAAATGATCAAAAGGAAAATTTACTTTTCTTTGTTCAGGAAAAAAGGAAAGAAAGAAAGAAAGAAACTGGATGCAAAACTGGCCAAAGAATGCACATCGGAAAACTGACCCTAAACTGCCTTTTCTCCCAACAGTCGGCAGGACCGTGTCAGCGGGAGGGAAGTTGATTTCATATATTTAAAAAATTTTTTTCTTAAGTTTAAATTTATTCATTTTGAGAGAGAGAGAGAGACAGATAGACAGAAAAAGAATGAGTGGGGCAGGGGCACAGAGAGAGGAAAAGAGAATTCTAAGCAGGCTCTGCACTGTCAGCACAGAGCCTGATGCAGGGCTCGAACTCATGAACCGTGAGATCATGGCCTGAGCTGAGATCAAGAGTCGGTCGCTTATCCAACTGAGCCACCCAGGCGTCCCATGATTTCACAATTAATTACAGTTTCAGTTCATTTAAGTGTCAGTATTATATTTCCCTCCTTTTCCTTCTTCAGTGCACCCTGACAAATAATCAGGGTATGACATGAGAAAATTTCAAATCTCTTTTCAGGTTGAGATGGTATAGAATTCAGAAAGCACAAAAGCCTTATTATAGAATATAGCACCCACAGAAGGGCGGCACATCAAACCAGAATAAATCAACTTTCTTATTGCCTGATCTGTACAAACTTAATTATCTAGACTTGATGTTTTGATAACCTGATTTCCAAATGATGCAATGACCCTTTCCTTTATTTTTCTTGAGACAAATGCTCTAATTTTCTTTGTAGCATTTGGGGGGAAAGAAAGTTCAATGTCTAGTTTTTCTGATATATTTAGAGCTGTTTTCCTCTGCTTTCTAGGAGACAAAATAGAGAAACAGAAATGGGATCAAATTCTATAAATCAATTATGGTTGGCTTGTCCTTAAATATCACAAACTGCTGAAAAGAAACGAAGTCATAGACATATATTAGTTTTATTCTGAAAGCTGCTTCAGAGATGGCATTAAAAGTAAAGAGTTCTGCAAGAAGAAAAATGAAAAGAGGGAAAAAATCCTGGGAAGACTAGGAAATAATGAACTATTTCTTGCGAGCCTCTTCCCAGCCATCAGAATCCTGTGTCTGCCTCTTTACCCACTGTGCCGATGTGGATACTTAAGAAATCCAATGTGGTGGGGTTAACAGCTGACAATCTGTCACTGTGTTGCCTAATAATGGGTACATTTTGCCCAATATTCTAGCCACTGCTTCACTTTCTTGGTATATTAAAATATCCCCCAAGGAAAAACCACAAGTGAAATAACAGCAGAACAAGAGGACCTTACAGGTAGATGTGGATTTGGTGGGATTTTATATCCTGCTTTCATGCCCTTTCAGAATTTATTTAAGGAGTTGGGAAAGTCGGAATGTGTTAGCTTATGACATTTTTTTTGGAACTGAAACCAAAAAGAAGAAAGAAAGAAAGAAAGAAAAGAAACAACTTTGAACTTAAGTTTTCACCAGCTCAGCCTGGGTGCCAATGTCAACCTCTGCTGGTTTCCCCGACAAGCCCTCCCGTCGAGGGCACCCCATGACACGGTCTGTCTCTCAGCAGGCGAAGCTCTAAGGTGTTCCCACAGCAAAAGCCAGGTGGAGAAGCGGGACTGTCATGAAGATAATTTTAGGTCAGAATACAGGCCAAATCCCAAAACTAGTTCTGCTCAAAAGTTTTGAGCCTGGCCGTCCTCATTTTATCCCTTGGCTTTACATGGAGAGACACTGCTCCCGGGCTCAGCACATGACAAACAGCCATGACGTTCTACACCAGGACTAAATTCGAGGGGAGACTGAGCTGATCGATATTTGCAAAGCCTCGAACACCTGGCTATGTTCACGTGAATGAATGTGCTGGACTGGCGCACAGGGAAATGAAACCCTCACGTAGTTCATCTTCTTGACCTAAACTGGCAGACTTAGGGGATTTGTGTTTGCACTATGTCCAAAGTTCCTACATCTGCATTAGGACTTTTGACTGGAAAAAGGACTTCTGCTCTGGGAAAGAATTGCCTGGTGGATTGTAGGCACCAAGCCACCTACAAAATTCCATGCCAAATCCTCAGAGCTTGCGGTTTCCAGACCCCAAAGCTAATCAATTTGGGAGGAAATTGGCTCATACAGTATCAACCCAGTAAGGCCAGCAGCCAAGATCCAGATGCTGGATGTGAAATCACAGGTGGAATCCGCTCCCAGTCTGCAACATGCCAAAATTACAGATGTAACCAAAGCATCTGGATAGAAGTTAAGAAGGCGAATACTGATAGTATAGGCACCACTCAAATCGGACTCAGACGGCATTAGCAAGACTGATGATGATACAGACTCGCCTTGACCGAACTTTAGCCAGGTTCCTCTGGGTCCTCTTCTCAACTAGGCCTTGACCTTGGAGTCCCTCCTTCCCTTCCCTATCCTGTCTTTGGCTTGCCTAGCCCCGTCTCAGGAAGAATCCTGCTAAATCCATTTAGTGAGAATCCCATCTTTGAAATCTGATCACCCTTGGTAACTTCTCAGGTGCCTGCTTCTTCCCCTTTGATGTTTTATACATTTACTTATCATGTCTTTAGCCTTCACCACGGTTCCAGCGAGGTCAGTTTAGCAAGTATCCCCAACCGTAGATGTGTCCTCTTAGTGATTTTCCACCCACTGCCCCCTCACCTTGTTCCCTGGCTGTAAATACCCACATGTCCTTGCTGTATCTGGAGTTGAGCCTGAGCTCTCTCCTCTAACTCGACAGTCTTGGCACCTACTGCAACAGTCTTGAATAAAGTCTTCTTTACCATTTTAATGCATGTTGGGATAATTTTTCATTAACAGTAATGACTGTATTCCAATAGGACCCAAAGGTCAAGGCATTTTGGTGACAACAAATGTCACTGTCTGCTTGGCAGGGAGCTTAAGTTTTCCTTTGTGTGATTGCTTTGTTTAAATAAACTTAAAAAAAAAAAACCTTAGTTATTTTATTTGCCTCCCCTATTAGTTTAACAAAGAGCCAACACTGAGTATTTTAGCTTTAAGGCTTTATCTTTAAATAAACTGTTTATTTTGGAATAATTTTAGATTTATAAAAAACACTTGCTATTTTAGTTCTGAGGCTTTACCTTGAAATCAACTGTTTATTTTGGAATAGTTTTAGATCTACAGAAAAACTGCAGAGAGAATACAGAGAGTTGCCACATATCCCTTCCCAGTTTTCCCCATTGTTAATATCTCACTTTTGTCAAAACTAAGACATTATCATTACATTACTATTAATAAAAAATTTAAATTTAATTAAAATTATTTATTAATTAGACTTTCTTCAGATTTTATCAGGTGTTCCAATAATGGCCTCTTTCTGTTCTAGGATCTGGCCCAGGTCCAACACCACATTCAATTTTCATGTCTCCCCAGTGTCCTGTGGTCTGTGACAGCTTCTCAGCCTCTCCTTGTTCTCATCCCTGTGACAGCCTTCAGGAATACTGGTCCGGTGTCCAGAAGAATGTCCCCAATTTGAATTGATCCAATGTTTTTCTCATTAGACTGAGGTTTCGGGGTTTTAGAAAGAATATCACAGAGTGAAGTGTCCTTTTCATTGTGTGGTCATGTTTTTGTGATTATTCTGATTGTTTGGAATATCAGAAAGAGGGCAGTTTTTGCTCATTAATTTTAGAGCACGACTCTTCACATTCCAAAGCTATCCACGGGGAAACCCGCTACCTGAGACATTAGTGAGAAAGTTTACTGGAGGTTTCATGATGGAGGAGAACGATGCCTGGCATATGACAGAGCGCAAGGTGATGGACATCCTCACTAATATCAGTACTCCCTCTTACACAGGCAGGTCAGCTTGTGCAGCCTCTATGTGTGCCCAGATAGCCTTTGGATCCAGCAACTCCAATCCATCTGCACCCCCAGAACCCCCCAACTCCCTTCTTAGGCATCTGTACCCCCACCTTCTGGCTCAACGAAGGCCATCCTGAAGACCCATTTTCACAAAAGTCACCTAGGGATAGGTGATAAGAAATCATTTTTTTCAATCACAATTTTTTTCTCTTACATAAAGAAAGTTTATTAAAATCTTTTCTACTCATAATCTTTTCTACTCATAATCTAGTAGGCAAAAATGACTTCACTATAAAAGTCTACCCAAGCCAGAAACACTGGAGAGTTGAGGCCAATTGTCTTAGCCATGGAACTGGGGGGCAGGCTGGGTGAATAGAAACTTATTTTGCCTAAAGGTTCAAAATTGCCTTTCTTCACATTCACGCACACAAGGCAATCCCAAATTCACTCACTAGTTTGCTTTACATGTTTGCCACTCACCCCTCCCTCTCCATGTCCCAGATAATCGTCAGGCAAGACTACCCCTAAATTCCAGGAGAAGAGGACACGAGGACAGGCCATTAAGTCATTCATTCCATCACTCAACAAAGAAGTTATTCCTTATGTTTAGCTATTAAATCAGGTAGTCCCTGCCCTTAATGCAGCTTTTATTTCTTTAGGTTTTAATTCAACAGATGTTTTCTAAGCTCCTACAACATGTCTGGGAATGGACTAGACCCTAGAAACACGCAGTAAATAAAACAGATACCATCCCTACCTTCACAGAATCTATAGTCTAAGAAGAGATCAAACAATCATAAAAATAAACTCATTTTGGGGCGCCCGGGTGGCCCAGTCGATTAAGCATTTGATTCTTGATTTCGTCTCAGGTCACCATCTCACCGTCATGAGATAGAGCCCCATGTTGCATTCCATGCTGGGCATGGAGCCTGCTTCATACTCTCTCTCTCTGTCCTTACCCTCCCACCTCTCTCTCTCTCAAAATAAACAAATAAATATTAAAAAAATAAACTCATTTAAAGCTATGATAAGAATCATAATGAAAGCATCAAGGAAGGATGCAATAAGACCTACTTTGTGTGTGTGGGTGAAAGAGGGAGGGAAAGAGAGATTTGCAGAGTGGGGAGCAGCAGATTTACTTTTTGGAAGCAGGGGTCAGGAAATGCCTCTCTGGAGGGGTAACATTTATAGGGACGGGACCCGGGGGATGAATCAAGTTAGTTAAGCTGACTATGAAAAGCACAGTTCAGGCTAAAAGGAGGGCCAGCTGGAATGTTCTAGAAACTGCAGAGGACAGTGTGTCTGGAGCATAGCGACCCTTATGACCTCAGCAATCATTCAGGGCCAGGTTAAAGACCATGTTCAAGGTTGTGAATGCTGCCCTCCCTGGAGGGTGCATGGAAAGTACTCAGGAGGGCAGGAATTAAGTACTTCCTTCACTTCATAGAAGAGCTCTGTGCAAACTGCGAATAAATGCTAACCCACCAGTCCCCACCTCCCTTAGCCAACCATACTGCTCCATCTACACCCACTCCACATCTCTGGAAGGAGAGCAAGGCAACAAACCCTAAGGTCAGCTCCCTGACTCCACATGCTATTCCGAACCAGAGTCTGATACAGACGCTCCTTTCTCAGAAGAAGGAAAGAACTACATTTGTAGACTGAGCACCAGGCTAGTTCCCTGAGCATGTCTGCCTCTGCATTCAAGGATGACAAACTACCCTGGTTGTTGCAAAGACTTGTGCCTACACCCTATCATCCCTCCTTAAGCAATGACTCTGCCACATCGTTCAATAGCCTCAATTTTCTAGTGGTAATTTGGGCTCACATTTTGTAAATAGCATAAGAAGGTCCATATTTCTGTTGGCAGTTTGGTTAACAACCAGGCAAAGCCACAAAAAAAACAGTATTAGTAGAACAACGACAACGAAAGCACTAGTTACGAAAACAATGGTGCTCAGCACCTTGTACACGTAATGCTCCCATTAGCATTTGCCGAAACCAGGGCTAAAACATCTGTCAGTGAATTATGGATCATTGGGAATCTACTGGGTGCAGCATGTGTGTAAGGAACCAAAGGAGCAGAAATGTTTATGGTGGGGGAAGGAGAGGTGGCCCAAGGGGACATCAGAACCCACAATGCTTATGTAACAGGAATTTTCTAGAGTGGAAAGGAGAATGCAGCCAAATTTCAGGATAGTAAGAGCTTTGCCCAGGGAGCAAAGAGACCTGCTGGGTTTTAGCACTAAGTTTGTCATTAACTATCGTGTGACCCTGGGCAAGTCAATTTCCATCTCTGAGCCTCTACCGCCACATTTACATGATGGTGCAGGGAAGAAGGAGTCTGAAAGTTTCTAAGGTCCTAATAATCTGAACCTTTTATGATTCATTGATGCTAGATCTCCACTGTCTAATTTGGTAGCCACAGGCATGCGTGGCCATTTGAATTCAAAACAATGAAATGAAAATTGTAGTTTCTCAGTTGCACTGGTGGCATTTCAAATGTTCAATAGCCAGGTGCAGCTAATGGCTAGTGCAGAAAGAGAACATTTCCATCATGACAGAAAGTTTTATTGGACAGCACTGTTCTAGACCTTTCCCTTTAAAATAGACTCCTAAAGAGTCTAATGTGAACACTACTCGTTCTTAATTATTGACTTTATTGTAAAATTAACTACTACTACCACAAATACTACTAAGAGTTGACTTTTATTGAACACTACTATTGCTAGAATTGTGCTATGGGCTCCTTTTGATTTAATCCTCACAAACCCCTTCGAGAGAGGGACTGGTATTTTCCTTACTTATAAATGAGGAAAACACAGTTCAGAGTGGCTACGTCAGCTGTTCAGAGCCACATCCTAGATGTGGCAAGGATAGCACGTGAGCCCACTGACGGTCATAATCCAGAGCCCCTGATGTTTCCACCCCAGCCCTAAACTGGTTCTCTGGTCTCACTGTCTTATAACCAAGCCTCTTGGACTCCATACAGTCTCTCCTATGGTGGACGCCAGGCCTTTGCACATGCTGTGTGTAGGATGTCCAACCTCTCCTTTTCTCCTTTGCTCGGCAACTTATTTATCTTTTAAAAACTAACTCAGATATGGGGCGCCTGGGTGGCTCAGTTGGTTAAGTGTCTGACTTCAGCTCAGGTCATGACCTTGCAGTTTGTGAGTTTGAGTCCCACGTCAGGCTCTGTGCTGACAGCTCAGAGTACTTCAGATTCTGTGTCTCCCTCTCTCTCTGCCCCTCCCCAACTTGTGCTCTGTCTCTGTCTCTCACAAATAAATAAAAACGTTAAAAAAATAAACTAACTCAGATATCACTTCTCCATCAGGCAAAATAGTTGCCCTGTATGCTTTGGGTTTCCACTACACTCGGGCTCTGTTATGATATCTGTCTTCAAGTCTGGTCTCCTACCAGACTGTTAGTGCATTCAAGATTAAGTCTGTGCCTCAATAAGTTTTATATATCCTCAGCTCACAAAAGGTGCTGAGTCAGTGTTTGCTGTACAAAAATACCGAGTATCTTTCTCAGATTAGAGTCACCACCTTCTCCAACCACTCCCGCTTACCTAGACGCTTTCCATTTTCCCTGGAACTTGGAGTTTAGATGCATGCATTATCTGCAAGCAAAGGGCTCTGGGGCCTCGAGGCAGGGAGCAAAGTTAAATACATATATATGTGCCCAAATGACCATTATTTTAGAAACAGATCTCTCTACAAGCAGGCTGTCATTTATAGGCAAGGAAGCGTTGCTGCTTCCTACCAATTCTGGTGAAGAAGTTCTGTCCGCATTTTCCACCATGCACCAGGCCTGGGCAGCGCTCTGGGCTAACTGCCTACAGTGTCAGAGGCTGCTCAGAAATACTGCAGTCTCATCAGGGAGCAGCTTGGCCACTGTCTTGCTTCAGTCCCTCCCCAGAGCAACAGGATGGCCTGCAGCTGCTTTACGAAGGATGCTGAGTTATTCACAAGGGTCTCCATGCACAGTTAACAAGATACCCGGTAACCCCTACATATTCTCCCCAGTAACAGAATAGCGCTACCCTGCTCCCTGCCCTGTAGCTCTTCGCCCCTGAGAGAAAACAGGAGAACACAAAGTTCTTCCTCCCTGCCCTCTAAAGTCATACAGGCAACTGCATTTCAGAGTTACCCTCTCTCTTCTGTATTTTCAAAAAGAGCCGAGGTAGGTCCAAGTGTTCAAAACAAAACAAAACAAAACAAAACAAAACAAAAACCCTAATTGACTGACCTAACAAACAAAAACAGAATCAGAACTATCAACAGAACAAAGTGTAGGAAGAGAAATGCTATTTCGGGGCGCTTGGGTGGCTCAGTCGGTTGAGCATCCAAATTGGCTCAGGTCATGATCTCATGGGTTTCTGGGTTCGAGCCCTGCGTCTGTGCTGACAGCTTGAAGGCTGGAGCCTGCTTCAGAATCTGTGCCTCCCTCTCTCTCTGCCCCTCCCTGCCTCAAAAATAAATAAACATTAAAAAAAAAAGAAATGCTATTTATGAAGACCTCCTGTGTAGCAGGATTGTTCTGGGTGAATTAATCTCTTGTAATCCAACAGTGCAAGAAGGTATACTGAATGGTCAACATTTTACAGATGGAGATACTGAAGCCCAGAAAGCAATGATTAATTGAAAGAGCAAGAGCTTACTGACAGAGAGAGCTGGGTTCAAATTTGAACATCACTAGTTCTTTGGTTGGGGACACATTTTTGGATCTCAAGTCTCTGTTTTCTAATTTGGAAACAGACCAGTGGTATCCACCTTCCAGCACGGCACTGGACAAGAAAACGTCTGTAAAGTGCCTAACACAACATCTGGCACCTTATTAGATTTAATGTTAGCTCCCCCTTCCCTTGTATGCTAAGTGGCTGAGTTGGAGTTCAAAAGCAGGGTCATGGGCTCCAAACCCAAGTTCTTTGCAGATCTGGAGTGAGAACTTATCTCAGCTGCTCCTCTACCACTAGCTGAACTTGAGTGGTTCTGGCAAACGCTCTCCATTATTTTATATATCTATGCCCAGCTGTAAATCTTTAAGAAATCAAAATCAAAATACATAAGCCATGCATCTCCCAGTGCATTTTAATGTACCTTCAGCACAGCCTGCTCATAAAAATATCAGCCATTTAATATCATAGAACTACTTAGGATAAAGGTCTAACGTTGGCAAAAGATAATAGAACAATCATTGGGTTTCAGTTCTATGGAATTTGCAAAAAGCCCATAAGACACTGGGAGCAACCATAGCCTTTCTTGTCCTAAATCTTTACTGCAGTCCCCTCCCTTTGAGGTAGGCTAGGTATTCTTATGGAAAGAAAAAAATCTTTTTGTATAAAGTTGTAGGCTGCATTTAGAACTGGGGAGGATTTCAGTCTCAGTGGTTTTCTTGCTGGCCAGAGACATATTTGTTCTTTGCTTGGTATATGGTGGAAGATTCTGAGCTTCTAGAAAAATTCTTCAAATCTAGATTCCAGGGAATGCACTGTTGATCCTCCCATGGAATTTCTTTTGCAGAAAGAATTGCATGGGTCTACGCAAATGCAGTCTCACGTTTTTACCTATGTTGTCACATGACAACGTATTTCCCATCCTATGCACCCCTTCCCTACTTTCAACGTCCTAAGAGCATTGTAGAGACAGCTGTGGTTCAATGAGAAGGTGAAAAGTTGGAGTGGGGAGAGAAGCACTGAGTTCTGGCTCTGCTCCTTTCACTGTGACTTTGGACATGTTGCTTCACTTCTATGAGTCTTGTTTTTTCTCATCTATACAATGGGGGTATGGGCCAACTGCCAAAAGCTTGTGAGGATCCAGTGTCATTTTGCATCTGAAAGCTCTGTGGAAACCACCAGGTGCTATTTGAATGTTTTGCTTAGAATTTAAGGAGCAGGAGCCTGAAGAACTATATGCTTAGGGTAGTATTTTCCATTTTCAAAGTTTTTTTTAATGTTTATTATTTTTGAGAGAGAGAGAGAGAGAGAGAAAGAGACAGCAAACGAGCACAAGTGGGGAAGGGGTGGGGAGGAGGAGAAGAGGATCCAAAGCAGGCTCCACACTGACAGCAGTGAGCCCCATGTGGGGCTCGAACTCATGAATCATGAGATCATGACCTGAGCTGAAGTCAGACGCTAAATCAGCTGAGCCACCCAGGTGCCCCAGTATTTTCCATTTTTAAATTGAAATTCATAGTTGTCAGTAGTCTGAATCATTTTGGATCAGGTATTGGGAAACTTAGAGATTAAGGACTTCAACTAACATATGTGATTTCCAACATACTAAGCTGTGCATGAAAATGTGGCATCCTACAAAACAGACGGTAATGGAAAGAGCACAAAACCAGGAAGTTAAAACACCCATGACTCACTCCCAGGGCTCTCACTGACCCACCACCTCAGTGACACATCTCTGAACCATTCTGCCCCCGACCAACAATGATTTCCTTATCTGTAACTACAAGGACAATCTCTGCCTTTGTGGGTGATCAGACGGTGACGAGGATGCATCCAAGAGCAGTCTGCACGTTGGAGGCTATAACCTGGGTAATCTTGAGCCAGCATTACTGCCAGTATAAGGACATCCTCTAGCACCAGACCGTTCCAAGGAGCCATATGTAGTTTTGAAGAAAGAATCAATCACTTAAGTGTAAAATTAATCACAGAATGAACATCAGATGTTCTTAACCTTCTTAGGGACCCAGAGTTCAAGCACTCGATGCAATCAATGGATCTTCTCCCCACGTCCCAAAAGGACACATAAGTACATACATTCAATGTTGGGTACAACTTTAGGAGTTTCATGGACTTCCTGGTGGTCATTTATGGATAATGCCAGTTTTTGTAGACTTCGAGAATCTGTTGTAGATCATAAAGAGCAGATACCAAAGGTCATCTCATTTAAGACTCTGACTTAATAGATGATACATGGAGGCAGGGCCTTGCCACAAATGTTAAATACAGTTTTAAAAACACTGCTCTTCCATTTTTAAGAACTGACCACTCATATTATATAGAGAAAACTCCATTATTTGGAATATTTTATTTACCCAAACATTTAATTTGTCATCCCTGTTAAGATATCAAGACAAGCTTATGCATATCTTATCCATTTTCCACACCATAAATTGAATTTATACCTTGAAATGATGCTGTGTAGCAAGGAAGTATAGACTGAATTAATCCAATGTCCCATTTAAAGTCAAACTGCAAATGCTTTTGGAAGGATACTTTACCCAGCAGGGCTTAAACCTAAATCTTTAGATGCATTTTGACCTACCTATTAATCAGGCTTCCTGAATTTACATAGCGTCTAGCTAAGTGCATCTAGCTAATTGCCAGATTCCTCAACAAAAAAGAAAATTGAGTGTTGGTTAAGTCTGATGCTAAAAAAGTGGATTTTTATAAAAATAAATCTTTACAAAAATAAAATCAAGGAAATCTGTGAACAATATAATTTGCACATCAAGGAGTCCAGGTGCTAAGGGCTAACACCTCCCCTGCAGATAGGAATTTGGTGCCTGTTACTTATTCACTGTCATCACAACCAGTGGAAATTTCTCTCTTGCAGTGCAGTGGGATTGGTTTGTGTTTTTTCAACATAATGCTAGAACATACCATCGGTGTCACAAGTGAACAGCAAATTAGCTGGTTTAGAATACTGAGTTTACAGCAAAGTCTAATCTATACATTTCTTGCTGTGTAGTTTCAAAATAGCAGCATTTTTTGGCCAGACATTACAAGTCAAAACACAGGTCAAATTTGGGTTGTTAAAAACCTCGTAGTGTGTAAAAGACAACCTACTTAGTGGAAGAAGGTATTTGCAAATGACGTATCTGATAAAGGGTTAGCATTCAAAATATATAAAAAACACATACACCTTACCACCAAAAACACAAATAATCTAATTAAAATGGGCAAAAGACATGAACAGACATCTCTCACAAGAAGATGTACAGATGGCCAACAGACACATGAAAAGATGCTCAACATCACTCATCCTCAGCGAAATGCAAATCAAAACCACAGGGAGATATTACTTCATACTGTCAGAATGGCTAAAATAAAAAACACAAGATACAAGTGTTGGCAAGGATGTGGAGAAAAAGGAACCCTCGTGTCCTATTGGTGGGAATGCAAACTGGTGCAACCATTGGTGGAAAATAGTATAGAGGTTCCTCAAAAAGCTAAAAATACAACTACCATATGATCCAGTAATTCCACTACTAGGTATTTACCCAAAGAAACTGAAAACACTAATTCAAAAAGTTATATTCACCCCTATGTTTACTGCAGCATTATTTACCATAGCCAATTATGCAAGCAGCTCAAGTGTACATTGACTGATGAATGGATAAAGAAGAGATGGTATATGAATATATGAAATATTACTCAGCCACAAAGAAGAATGAAATCTTGCCATTTGCAACCACATGTATTATTTAGAGTGTATACTGCCAAGTGAAATAAACCAATCAGTAAAAGACAAATACCATATGATTTCACTCGAATGTGGAATATGAGAAACAAGACAAGCAAAAAAAAAAAGAGACAAACCAAGAAACAGAGTCTTAAATATAGAGAACAAACGATGGTTACCAGAGAGGAGGTGGGTTGGGGGGGGGGGGCTAGACGAAATAAGGAATGGGGATTAAAGAGCACACTTATTGTGATGAACACTGAATAATGTACAGAATTACTGAATCACTATATTGTACACCAAAAACTAATATAACATGGTAGATTATCTACCCTGGAATTAAAAAAAAATAGAAGGAAAAAAAGCCCCTTTGCAGTAAGCAAAGAACGTAGATGTTCTTCTAAATCCAAGCTGCTGTTGTTGATAGTTTGACCAGAAGAGGCACAGCTTCAGAAAGAAGATAAATGAGGTCACCTTGGCTACCACAGACCTGGTGAAGTACCACCTGGCTCATGCCAGTGAACCTTGTGCCTCTAGTTCAAGTTTTCTGTGTCTTCTTAGAAACCCAACAACAATGAAGTCAAAGAGAAACTGAGTCTTTTTCTCTAGAACTCCCGTCCCTTCATACCCCCTCTCAGAAGGCTTTTAATTTTCCCAGGGTAGTTCTTGCATCAATAGTGAATGATCTCTTCCCACCAATTCTGAGAAGAATTTATCATGGGGATTGAGGCTTAGAGCTTCAGAGGTTATATTCCAGATCTGCTCCTAGCTCTGCCTCAAGTGTTATGTAGTCTCAAGCAGCTGCCATGCCAAGCTTGGAGAGGAGGTGGTGAGGTGGCCAAGCCAGTCATGATAGAACTGGTAGTCTCCAAACTGGCCAGCTTGACTTGCCAAGGGAGACAAGCTGTTTCGCCAGACCTGACCCACTTCGCTTCCTCTTCCCGTCAGGCCCTTCAGGGTTTGAGCCCCAGGTGGCAGATGCTTTCCTTGGTCTGATGTCTCTGGAGAGGCCAGGATGTTCTCAGATGTCGGTGGTGGGGATCGCTTTTCGGACTTTAATGTTTCTTGTCACTCCTTTCATTCTGGAAGAATTATCATAAAGAACAATCTTCCATGGAAAAGTTTGGTCATTCCAAGCATGTGCCCCAAAACAGATACATGAGGTGGTTGACTTGCTCAACCCTTACATTGCCTCAGATTTCCTGATTAACTCTTTTAATCTTAATTGTTTTAGAAAAAAAATTCAAAGCTTCTAAAGCTCTTTACTCCTAGTCTCCTGGGCACTGATATTGGGTCCCAGGCTGTTTGACCACATTGCTTTGGCAAAACAATGGCTCTCCCTGGGATTTTAAAAATATAATGAGGCTGTTCTCTTGTTTTGTAACTATTTATCTCAGCATGGACTCAGTTCTATCAAGGAGCTTTGTTTATAGCTTTAAATTTTTTTATTCCTTTGAGAATAACCCAAATCAATAAAGACTTAAGACAGTAGACCTCTCATTTTTCTTTGAATATTTCTCTTGCCTATATAAGCAAAACTATCTAAGTAATTAAATCTCCTATAAGAGAAATTGTATTTTTTCCAGGGAAAAGAATTTCAAATGTTGATTTTCACTCTGACTTATAAGGAAAACTGTAATTCCAAAACAACATTGACTAGGTACCTATAGAACCAAAAAGATGTCCATGTCCTACCTAATTAATATCCTAGTTCCTAATCAGAAGATGTGGATGTATATGATCACAGCTATAGAATATATAGATTATCCAGCTTTTTATGGAGAGGAAAAGTTGAATTTTAGATATTACAAAAAATTCATGAATCCACTGAATATTAATTTTCCCTGAAAAAGGCATCCTTTCTCATGTTACCTGGTCTCCTCCTTCTTAAATTCTTCTAATTATTTTTAAGGAAGGATTCAGGTAAGAAAGGAGGGAAACACACATCCCATCCACAAATACACATATACGTACGTCACACACACACACACACACACACACACACACACACACACACACTGGCAGACAGAAATATACTATTCTCGAATAGCACAATTTCTAAAGTTTCCCACGAAAGATTCCTCTGACCTCCTATGTCCCACATCCAATAATACATTACACAGAAAGGGGAAAAGAGACTTTTTTTTAGGGAGCAGATCATGCTTTCTCTGCACCCAGAGGAAAGGCACCATACCTACAAGCAACGAGCTACACTAAAAGAGAGCAGAGGTTTCTTTCATCCTGTTACTTTCTGCTCTTACTATTCTCTTCCTGAATCTACTTCAGGCTAAAGGTTGAAAAAAATATAGTACTAAAGTGGCAGAGAAGAAGTGAAACAACACCATCATATTTGCCCCGTGCCTCCCAAAAAGCATACATGCTACAAGCCATGCCAATCTTAGAATGTTCCTGAAGCATCTAGAGTACTCTCAAAGTTAAAGCTGGCTGCATAAGCAGAATTGCTATTGTTTAGTGCAACCCATTCTGTGATCTAAGGAGAGCCATTAAAAATCTCATTAATTTAGACCATTGGTTTTCAATGAGGCTGATAAGTTTAGAAATATGTGAAGGCATTTCCTTCCCTCCCTTCTTTTATTTTTTTCCCTCTATTTTTCTTTTATCTTCCTTGTCACAATGTCTGTAGGGTACTACTGTTTATTTAATGGTCAGGGACCAGTGATGCGATCTCTGCATGCTACGTCCCCTCCAAATGCCCACAGCACTCTGCTTAAGAAACACTTCATTTAGGGGCGCCTGGGTGGCTGGCTCAGTTGGTTAAGCGTCTGACTTCGGCTCAGGTCATGGTCTCATGGTTTGTGAGTTCGAGCCCCACGTTGGGCTCTGTGCTGACAGCTCAGAGCCTGGAGCCTCCTTCAGATTCTGTGTCTCCCCCCTCTCTCTGCCCACTCACTCGCAGTCTCTTTCTCAAAATAAAATAAAGACATAAAAAAATTTAAAAAAAAAACACCTGATTTAAATGGTCTCAACCAGCCCTCTACAATCAAGGGCAATAAAGAAATTATAAAGTAAAGAAGTAAAGTAAAAAATACCTGAAGTGCCTGCAGCTGCTATCTTGAATAAAAGTTAATTTACAGTTGACTAAATTATTGCCTGCTTCTTTTATCAGAAGGGGAGTGTCTTTCATGAACGTGGCCTAGATGTGACAATAATACAGCTCGCATGGGTTGAACTGGGTGCTGGCAAAAAGATATACTGAAGCCCTGACCCCTAGACCTGTGAATGTGACCTTAGTTGGAAATCTGGTCATGGAAGATATAATCAAATTAAGATGAGGCCATACTGGTTTAGGGTTGGTGCTAATCCAATACGACTGAATGACTGGTGTCCTCATGAAAGGGAATCTGGACATGACTCAGAGGGAAGAAGGTCATGTGAAGACGGAGGCAGAGAATGCAGCTAATGCTTCCGCAAGCCAAGGAACACCCCAGGTTACCAGGAGCTGGAAGAGGCAAGGAAGGGTCCTCCCCTTGAGGCTTCGGAGGGAGCCTGGCCCTGCTGAAACCTTCATTTCAGACTTCCAGCTTCCAGAACAGTGAGAGAATACATTTCTGTTGTTTTAAGCCATCCAAGTTTGCGGTAATTTGTTATGACAGCCCTAGGAAACTAAGACAATAGCTAATCTATATTTATCCCAAACTTGGCAGTTTGGCACAGTCCAAGGGAGCAAGAGGTTTGCAGCGGAATGGGGGGAGTAATGTTTGGGTATAGGACATTTACTGGCATCTTCTGCTGCTGGGTGACTGAGAAGACAGGAGCCGGTTTCCCCTTCTACCCGGGAGGGCACACTTTCTTTTGAATACCTCTACCTGTAAATCCTTTGAAGGACAATCTTTACTGGATTCTCTAGAATCCAGCTAGAGTGAAATTTTATTTCCTAAGTATGTGCCTCTATGGGTGGTTGTCCAAAGACAGCATGCTTGTTTGGAAAGCGATTACAATTCCTTTCCAAATTTCATGAGCTGCTGTGTGATCCCATGAAGCAAGCTAACCGGATCGCCTCTCCTTTCTGTGCTTCCCCTGGGACCTTTTGATGTCCTGTGCATTCGTGGTGTCTCTCACCATGCAGCTCCTTACCCAGGAGCTGTCCCAGCTCCCAGGCCACTCTCCACTCCTAAAACGTTTTTGTTCTACAGGCCACTCGAGGATCTATGCCCTTCTACGTGCCAGTCCATGACAATAAATAAATCACTCTCAGCTACTCTAAATTAACGCGTTACTTTTGTTTTTAAAGCTTATTTTTTATTTTGAGAGAAAGAGAGAGGGAGAAAGGGAGCACGAGCAGGGGAGGGGCAGAGAGAGAGGGAGAGAAAGAATCCCAAGCAGTCTCCGCACTGTCAGTGAAGAGCCCCATGCAGGGCTTGAATTCACGAGCCCCAAGATCATGACCTGAGCTGAAACCAAGAGTTGGATGCTTAATCGACTAAGCCACCCAGGCACCCCAATGGTTTACTTCTTTCAGAGATCATGAAGCCTTTAATCCTAACTCTCAAATGGAGGAGTGTTGGCGAACCATGAGGAAGGGGCTTTGGAGTTTTTGAAGTCGGGAACTCCTATTCCTATAAACATGAGATTTGTAGTCTAAGCTCAGCCAGTAAGGAGCCGTGAGATCTTGGGTCTCCATCTCTGAGTTTGAGATTCCTCAGTTCAGTTCAGGAAATCCTGAACACCTACTGTGTGTACACTCGTACCTGGGCAGGGGATAGGAAATTAAGACAGCATCCCTGCTCTCCAAAGGCCAGAAGTCTAAAGGGGTAACATACACGAACAACTGAAGGGGAACTTTGAACTTGCAGGAGAAAGAGAATTTTGGCTGGTAGACAGTAAAGTACAGCATTCTAGAATGAGGACCTGGCAGGGTCGAAGGCCTGAAGGTATGCGGCACATGCTACCATCCCGGGGAAGACTTGCCAAACAAGAATCATCTATTTGCTTCCGGAGCCTCTCACACCATGAGGACATGCACTATCTTTCTTTGGTTCTGCCTCTAATTCAGATCTTAAGTCACTTGCTAAGGAGTTTGGACTTGTTTCTGTAAGAAGTGGGTGGTTTCTGGAAGACTCTTTATAAAAAACTTTGAATAATGGGAAAATGTAATCATCCACAAACAATGGGAGAGAAGAGCTCAATGGACCTTTATGTATCCTTTGCCCAGTTTCAAAAATTATCAACTCAAAATCATTTTTTTTCTGTAGTATCCCTACCTATTTTCTCTAGGATTTTGAAGCAAATCCTAGGCACAGTGGCACTTCTTATGTAAATACAACAGTGCGTATCTCTAAATGAGAAGGGCTGTCGGGGCGCCTGTGGGACTCAGTCAGTTAGGCGTCCAACTTTGGCTCAGGCCGTGATCTCATGGTTCACGAGTCTGAGCCCCACATCAGGCTCTGTGCTGAAAGCTCAGAACCTGGAGTCTGCTTTGGATACTGTATCTTCCTCTCTCTCTCTGCCCCTCCCCAATTTGTGCTCTCTCTCTGTCTCTCTCTCTTTCAAAAATAAACAAACATATAAAAGAAAAGGGCTGTCATTAAAAACATATGGCTACATCATTGTCATACTGAAATAATAATACATTAATATCATCAAATGTCTAGGCAGTGATTAAATTCACAATTGTCTCAGAAATATCATAATTTATTTTTATAGTTTTGGTTTGATCCAAATAAGGTCCACAACTGTTATCGGTTGCTGTGTCTCTTAAAGTCTCTTTTTCATTGATAAATCCGGCCTCCCCATCTTTCTCTTAATCTCTCTTTTATCCTTGCAATTTATTTATGGAAGAAACCAGTCTGTCTGTCTTGTGGAGTTGTCTGTGGTCAGGAGTTTGCTGATTCCATTTCTGTGATGTTACTTAACACCCGCTTTGGTCCTCTTTATTTCCTGTGACTTGATAGTTGGATGTGGAGCCTTGATCAGATGTGGGTTCCTTTCAGTGTGGGAAGTCTATTTCACAGGGGATGGTATACCCTTCCATCAGGAGATATAGTATCTGGTTGTGTCACACTTCATGCTGTTGGCCACCACTGAGGGTCAGCGTCAAGACTTGCTAACTCGTTAGATGATACAATATGGTGCTCTTCTGTTTCTATCACGCCACCTTCATTTATTAGCTAGGACACCTATAGAAAGACAGTCATCCCATCATCTAATATTTGGTCACCCAGTGGCACACAGCACAAAATAAAGGCAAAATAGGATCAATCAATCAAGAATTTTAATTCTATGTATCTATTATTTTCCCAAAATAATAGCATCCTCCAAGGGAGACCAATGAAGCTGTGTGTTAATATTGTTTTGTTTTTGGTATCATAATTAACTCATGAGTTTGAATAATGTGATCCAGTCCACTGCAGTTATCCTTACTGATGCTCAATTCGTTCCATCTTTGGCCAGTGGGAGCCGCATTAAGTGGCTCTGAGTCTTTTTGACAGGAGCCT
Source organism: Cryptoprocta ferox (assembly GCA_028646485.1). Taxonomy (NCBI): domain Eukaryota; kingdom Metazoa; phylum Chordata; class Mammalia; order Carnivora; family Eupleridae; genus Cryptoprocta; species Cryptoprocta ferox. The sequence continues at coordinate 134,679,364 of CM053567.1, forward strand.
GGTAGCCTTCGATAGCATCCTTACTATCCGGTACAACAGGACAGTCTACACTCCTCTTATATATTTTCCAACACAGACCTGGAATTCACCACTTCTTCAAGAAACGTTCATTCTTTTTTAAATTTTATTTATTTATTTTTGAGAGACAGAGAGACAGACAAGAGAGAGAAAGAGTGTGCGTGTGTGAGGAGGAGAGGCAGAGAGAGAGGGAGAGAGAGAATCCCAAGCAGGCTCCATGCTGTCACCACAGAGCCCAAGTCAGAGCTTGATCTTATGAACTGTGAGATCATAACCTGAGCCAAGATCAGGAGTCAGACACTTAACTGACCAAGTCACCCAGGCACTCCTCTTTTGGTAGAAATGGGGTTTTGTAGCCACTGTCAGAGCACCTAGAAGACTCTTATGTAGATCTAGGTATGCTTCTCCTCCTTTGGGGTTGGGGGGAGCAGGCAGTGTGGCCTGGCCTGAATGATGTCCAAAAGAGTGGTGAGAGACTGTGAGAAGGGAAAGGGTGGCTGGTGACTATTTAGGAGTTACTGTAACGGTCTAAGAAAAGATGACAAGGTTCTCGATGAAGTCTGTAGGTGTGGGGAGGGGGAAGAGGATCAGAGTCGAGAGAGAAACTTCGAGACTAAATTTACATAGTCTGATTTGGCCATTCAAGACAGCAGGGGCTAAGGTGGGTAAAAGATAACAGACCTGGGTTCAAAGCCTAGCTCTGTCACTTATCAACTGTCTACTGTATCAGTTGATACGGTCTCTCCCATGGGGTTTTTAGGATTAAATGAAGTTGCGAATGAAATGAACATCATATAATGTGATACCTACTAAAACTAAAAATTACAAATGTTAAATCTCTGCCTTACACCAGCATGTTTATGAGCTTATTTAGAATATGAAGGGGTTGCCCTATATGCTCACAGACTGTTAGTAACAGATGCCTCCACATTGGTCTAAACCACATTTTATTGATTATTTTATCAAAAAGATGATATAACAAATTTAATGCTGCTAAAGAAAAACAAATCCTATATTCTTCTGAAAACTGTTTTTCTTATTTGATATCTAAGATGACAGATTTCGTTTCAGAGAAGCTTAGAATAATGTTTTAATTTAAAATTGCTCCCATAAGTAACAAAAAAATCAAGATATTAAAAAGGAACAAAGTATCTGAAATACTGATCAGTTAAGTCAGAGCTTCTTAAAATACTAAGATGGTTGTTCTGATCAATGATTTATGTAGCAGTCTGTTTTTATAAAATATAATATTACTTTAAGTCAATTCCTTCCCAGAACCTTCCTGCCCATTACGTCAGTGATACCCTTTAAACCTTCCTGAGGTTATTTGCTTTTCTAAGATATATTTTTTGCAGGCTCCCCATCAGAAGGATTTCTGAATCAAGATTTTGAGGATAAAAATAGCTATCCAGCAGTTACTAGAGCCACATTAAATGTTTATAAAGAGGAATGAAATTATTGCTACCACCTTTACTTTTTTAATTGTGAAGGTAATACAAACTATTAAAAAAATTTCAGACAAAACAAAAGAGCATAAAAAGCAAAACTGATCCAAAGCTCACTTGCCATAAATAACCACCAGATCCCTCTGAATCATTTTCTCTGCAGGCACAGATATAAAAATAATGTTTTCAATATTTCATCACAACTTACATTTATTATTCTATAGCTTGCTTTTCTGATATAGTTGTGAAATATAAAGTGGCAATTATTAGTTCAATATACTGGAACCATTTAATGTGTTAGTACAAAAATGAACCAACTGCCGCTTTCTTCCAAACAGTGGCTTGGTATTACGCGGTTGAATGAACCTTGAATATATGCTAGTTTATTGGATTAGCACTTTATAACTAGACATTTACATCATTTCCAATGTACTAATATTTTTAATTATTTTTTCCAATGTATTAATGTTTTTAAAAGTTCTTCACCAAGGGTTGCCTGGATGGCTCAGTTAAGCAGCTGACCCTTAGTCTCAGCTCAGGTCTTGGACTCAGGGTCATGATTTCAGGCTCCCTGGTTGGGCTCTGTAGTGGGCGTGAAACCTACTTAAAAAAAAAAGTTCTTAACCAAAACAAACAGACTCTGAATCAGGTCTGGACTGGTGAAAGACACATTCTTGTCAATTTCTATGTCTGTTTATAGTTTCCATAATAAGAAAAAAGAAACAGTGTTGGGGGAGGGGCAGCTTTTAAAAACTGTTACAAAACAAGAGACAACTATCACTTACTGACATTTAATTTTGTTAACAAAAATTTGGCTGTAAATTTCCTGATCTCAAAAACCACATCTCCCCCTCTTTCTGATAACCCTCCAAACTGAAACAGTTCTCAGTGATGCAATAATTTTTGCTCCTTCAGCAGCAGCAGGGGAAACTTCTCTTGCCGATGCATGTTCTTTTTCCTTCCCTTTTTAAAAAAAGACTTTTTACTTGAGGGGCACCTGGATGGCTACGTGGGGTAAGCATCCAACTCTTGATATTGGCTCTGGTCATCATCTCATGGTTGCGGGATTGAGCCCCATGCTGGGCTCTGCACTAACAGCACAGAGCCTGCATGGGATTCTCTCTCTCAAAATAAATACATAAAAACTCTTAAAAATGTTACTTGAATAGCTTTATCGAGATAGAATACACAAATGTAAAATGATGCAGTTCTTCAAAAATTAAATTACCATAGGCCCTGCTTTTCATTTCTTTTTGTTTTTTTAACATTTATTTATTGTTGAGAGACAGAAAGACACAGCATGAGCAGGGGAGTGGCAGACAGAGAGAGACACAGAAACGGAAGCAGGCTCCAAGCTCCGAGCTGTCAGCACAGAGCCCGACGCGGGGCTCGAACCCAGGAACCATGAGATCATGACCTAAGCCGAAGTCCGATGCTCAACCAACTAAGCCACCCAGGCACCCCTCTGCTTTTCATTTCAATTGGGGACACGGTCTTTCCCAGACAGCGGGGAGGTGAGGGAATGGTCACCTGTCCTCCAGAGTCATGTCCACACAGATACAGTTCCCTGCTGGTCCTCCAGCATCCCGGCAGGCTTACTGCCCTATGCCACCCCCCAGTTTACCGTCAATGCCACTACACTTCAAGAGGCCCTAGCGCCTACCCACCTCAAGAATGGGAAAGTGGACCTCCCTGAACAAGCAAAGCAGGTGTTTTTAATACAAAGTGTCATCTTTTCTGTTCTTTGGTTTGTTTATAGGTTGCTCCTCAAGTACAATCTTAAATTTGACCATTAGTGCTGACGCTTCCAGACAAGTATGTGGTTGAAATTTCCTCTGCTCATGTTCTTTTTGGCAGCCGCTATACAATGAAATGTTTCTATGTGAGCCAGAGAGTACCAGGAGCATTGGCTGGATAATGAAGCTGAGGGCTATGCCAGTCTGGGTGATTTTAACACCAGCCCTGTCAGGGGGTGTCAGCCCTGCAGGGCTGCTAACAAGTGCTCACGGGAGGCAGGTTTGATTTAGTTAGGGCTTTAATCACTTCTATCTATGGCTCGGACTGAAACACAATTCATATTTCAGAATGACCAGTGAAGGCAGAGTCCTTAAGGCCAAGAAACCTCCCATTCTGTTCTTCAAGTTTATTAGTGACTAACTTAGGCTCTCAACACTCAGCATCAGAATGTACTTAACTTTCTCAGACATCACTGGGAAACTGCCAGTCATGCTTCCTTCAGACTCAAATTACTTTTTCGTCATTGGGTTATTTTTAGTTATTCAGAAAATTCTCAAAAATGTTCAAATAGTGGAGGTATCTTTATCTTTCTAGCTGAGCTCAAAGGGGACATTTTCTTTCTTTTTTTAATGTTTATTTATTTGTTTTGAGAGAGCAAGCATGTGTGCATGCAGGGGAGAGGCAGAGAGAGGGAGAGAGAGAGAATCTGTGTTGTCAGCGCAGAGCCGGATTCTGGGCTCCATCCCACAAGCCATGAGATCATGACCGGAGCCAGAATCAGGAGCTGGACGCTCAACTGACTAAGCCACCCAGGTGCCCTAAAGATGACATTTTTTTTCTTTTTTTTCTTTGAAGTTTATTTGTTTATTTTGAGAGAATGGGAGAGAGACCGTGAATGGGAGAGGCAGAGAGAGGGGGTGAATCTTAAGCAGGCTCTGCACCATCAGCACAGAGCCTGACATGGAGCTCAAACTCACGAACCATGAGATCATGACTTGAGCTGAAACCAAGAATCATATGCTCAACCCACTAAGCCACCCAGGTGTCCCAAGGTGACTAGAGAGAGAGAGAGAGCGAGCATGGGGAAGGGGAAGAGAAGGAGAGAGAGAATCCCAAGCAGACTCTGTGCTGTCAGCATGGAACCCAACTTGAGGCTTGATCTCAGCAACAGTGAGATCATGACCTGAGCCAAAACCAGGGGTCAGATGCTTAACCAACTGAACCACCAAGGTGACCCCTAAGGTGACATTTTCTTAACTGGCCAGTGAACTTAAGACGTTTCAGCTATTTTAAAGTGATATCCATGGGGAGGAAAAGGCTTACATTTTTAAAAGAAGTGTTTTGTATGTGCATAGCTCAAAAAAAGAAGCCAATGTTAAAGTTTAGCTTTTGTAAGCCTCAATGAAAATTAAAGGCTGACTCCCATTTTTTTTTTTTAAACTAATTGGAAACACTAGACATAAGCACCTGATAGTAAGCAAGTTTGCCAATGTCTCATTTTGGGGTAATCTAAGGTAAAATTTGAATTACATTTTCATTTTGACAACCCTCAAAAATGTATTTTAATCATTCAGTTCAACAAATATATTTTGAGCACACCCTAAGTGCCACATAGTATTTAGCACTGGGGATGCTACAGAAAACCAGAGACAAAAATCCCAGGGTGGGCAGGGATGGGTATGGGATAGAGGGATATAGACATTAAAGAAAGAGTAGAGGCAATGGAAGTTAAGGGGCACTGATAATATAGTATTCTCAGGTGCAACAGGCTGCAATTTTAAAGTGCTGGTCAGGAGAAATCTCATTGAGAAGGTGATATTTGAACAAAGATTTTAGAGAGGTGAGGGAATTAGCCATCTGGAGAAAGTATGTCCTAGACAGAGGAACCAGGCACTGCATTCTAGAAGAAAACCAGTGTGGCTGGTGTAGGGTGAGGAAAGAAGAGGTAGAAGCCCAGGTCCAAGGATGAATGAGGTAGTGGCTCATTGAGGTCTTACTGGTCACTTTAAGGACCTGGGATTTTACTCTTGAGTGCAAAGGGCATTGTAAAGCTGTGAATACAATGACATCATCTGATACATTTCCAGTGGATCAACTGTTGCCATCTAGAGAATAGACTTTAGGAAGGAAAGGGTAAAAGTTGGTAGACCTAAGAGAAGGCCACCACAGTATTCCAGAAGATAGAGATGGTGATTCACCCAGAATGAGAGCAGTAGTGGTGGCAAAGGGTGTTTGAATTATGGATCTATTTTAAAGGTAGGGCAAAGAGGTCTTGAAGGATTGGATGAGGGGAGTTGAGAGAATAAGACTCAAAAAGGAGTCAGGACTTTTGAGCCTGAGCCACTAGAAAGCTGAGTTGCCATTAACTGAGATGGGGAAGGCTGCATGTGGAGCCTTTTGGTGGAGGGAAGTTCAGGAGTTCAGATTTGGATATGTTGAGTTTGAGATGACTATTAGATATTCAACTACTGATTTTCTTCTGACCAAGTCAAAATTCATCATCCTCAAAGAATGCAAATTCTCTAAGGGTAGAGTTTTGTCTATATTGTTCACTGTTGTATCTCCAGAGCCTTGGACAATGTTTAGTATATGTAGGTTATTAATTAAAAATTAATTTATTATGGCATGAGAAGTGTTTGGATCTTTTTTAGTTAAGTGCGGTAGTTTTAAACTGTTTGTTTTGAAACAAACTGTAGAACTCTTCATTGTCAGCAAAGCGAAGAGCCACTGCATCAATGAAAGTTCAAGAACCTTCTGTACTAAACACAATTTGCAACGTTCTGTTATTTTTTTGTATGTTTAGAATGCTGAAATGTTTTTGAAGTTAAATAAACAGTATTACATTTAAAAAAAAATTAATTTAACAAAATATCTGCTAAGCACACATTATGTGTCTCATTCTATTCTACATTCTTGGAACACAGTGGGGACAAAACAGCTAAAATTCTTGCTCTCTTCCAACTGACAATCTAGTAGTGGGAGGCTGGCAAGCAAATGAAGTAAAATAAATTAAACCTTCTATATGCTGGCATACCTGCTTCATAAACACTTGTTGAATGTTTACTAACATGGTACTCAACCCAGCAAGGGAGGAAACCCAATGTATGTTATCATAACTCAATGAGGGGGGAAACTGAGATCTTGGAGTTGGCATTCTATGCCAGCCTGATGTATGCCAAAGCCCATTCCACCATACCATGTTGCTTCTCACAAATCTCATCCTCACCTGGTAAATATCAGGGCTGTGCTTCTCTTTCAATAATCATTTAAAGGAGATTCTGTTCAAAATTGGACTCTGTGAAGTGCAGGTGTAAGATGGTACTCCCAGGTCACTCAGACCCCCTTAATGGATCCAAACCAAGCAGGAATTCCTCTTGACATCTTGAAGTGTTTTCTCACTCTACCTACTCTTTTACAATGCTGAGGGTACCTTACTTACCCACCATTAAGTGCCACCACATTGTTTTATCTGAAAGGCTCAATTTGCAACCTTTCACAAACCTGAAAAAGTATACTAATGTAAGCTTTATAGTCATATAAATTTGAGAAGGAATCTCTTGTTCCCCCCACTCCCACCAAAAAAACTGAAACTTGATGCATTTTCCATTCCCAGCAGCAGCAGCGGGGGGAAGGGTTTGGTTTTTAGAAGCCCCAAATGATTTTAATTATTACCCGCTATCACCACCTCCCCCACCAACACATTCAGCCATCTGATATTCTCTGTCTCATGCAACAGACCGCCCCAGCCTCCCCCAGCCTCCCCCATGTATCCTCTGCAGAAATTCTAGAACAGTCATGATCCCTTCCTACTGTCCATTTCTGACCCAGTTTTCATATGTAACTTGAGATCACGCTTACTTTCCCACCAACATTTCCTAGAATGTAAATGACGAATGATCATTTATCCTTGAAAACTGATCAATTCTTTCTCTTGTTCAAGCCTGTCTGAACAGCTCTTCAAAAAGGAGAACTCCAGGGCTCTCTCCTTCTGAATGCTGTCCCCATCACCATTGTAATTTTTAAGACAAAACGTCCAGGATTCCTCATTGCCTGGGTGATGGCCATATTCCTCTTGATGTTGCTTCTCAGGCAGCAGATCCATCAATAGCAAGGATTCCCGACTGGCCGAGTGTGTGAACCACCAATAACTTGCCTCTTTTCCCCGGCCAACAAAGAAGTGTTAGGTCCACCAGATCCTTTAGGACCTTCTGATGAACAGATGGGCATCAAGACTTCCTTGTGTTATAATTCTGAGATGTACTGAAATCCTTTCATAATTTGATATAATTTGACATTCCATGAACTCAGTAGAATGATAGTGTCTTAAACATTTCCCTAACCACATATTGACAAGGCATTGTGGCTTTTGCATAGTGACTAAAGAGAGCATCCTTTGATCCTTACAGTGATTGGCATTGTTCTTCCTAAAGAATCCAAGTTATAGTACAGAGCAAGAATCATATGGCATGGAGTGTTTAACAGTCAAATAAATGTTCAACACCAGTGTAATGGCATATGGCTGCTGTCCATAGGTGGGATCACAAAAGCTTTTCTATGTTTTACTGAAAACATTTTGTAAGAAGCGGATAGCACCAGTAGTAATCCATGGATACAACAGTAAGTGAGCAAACTCTGTCAGTAATGAGGTTATGCTTCTGGACAACACAAAACTGGCAAGAATATCGTAATTTAAAAGGTAACATATGGGGCGCCTGGGCCGCTCAGTCAGTTGAGCGTCCGACTTCGGCTCAGGTCATGATCTCACAGTCTGTGAATTGGAGCCCTGCATCGGGCTCTGGGCTGACAGCTCAGAGCCTGGGGCCTGCTTTGGATTCTATGCCCCTCCCCTGCTCATGCTCTCTCTATCTCTCAAAAATAAATAAACAAAACAAAAAAAAGGCAATATATATTCTAATCACCCTGTTCAACCATGGCCAAAAAACAGAACAAAACAAAATCAAACAAAATCTTCTCTCCTCCAATTCTTTTCATGTTCAACACCTGCACTAGAGCTCCTCTGTCCTAATTTCCTCCCTGATAAAAAAAAGTAAATCAGGTGTCAGAATTTGGAAGATATTATCATCAAAGTATTCTACTGTTCATCTTATTTTGTATTGAATAGACGTGTTTTCTAAATATCACACTGGTAACTTGCCACAATGTTTTTCCACGTAACAGTTACCTATTCACAGATTTTGCTGTAGGTATAAAAGGTGCAAATTCCCACCACAGCCCAATTGCTTCAGGTTGTGTTGCCGTTGTTGTTGTTGTTTTTTTTTTTTTTCAATTTGCCTTGAAATTCTAATATGCTGCTTCAGGCTCTATATCTACAGATTTCAAGTATTCCAATAGACCTATCCTTCAGGAATTATGTAAACCTTACATAATTAATATTTGTGACATGTATGAAGATCCTGGCACAGAAGACAGCATTGAAATCCAAAGCTATTCTCTAACTTTCTTTTTTAATCAGTTGCCAGCTGGATTCTAGGAGGCTTCTAGTTCCAGCTCTCAGGCAAGAACATTGCTACCATTTAAAATACGTATACCGTTTTTTTTTTTTTTTTAAAGGAAAAGTACAGGAGGCTAAGGTAATGGAGCTGCAGGAAGGCTACAGAAATCCCAATTGTTCAGAAACGCATAACAATGCACAGTGAATGGATATGCAATCACATTCTAAATGTTTCTTTGGAGAGTTGTCTCTGCACCCTCTTCAGTGCAGTTACTATCCTAGAGAGAGCTGGTCTGAAATCTCAGTCTTCCCTCAAACACACTGAAAAGGGGCAGGGCAACTAATGCTAGGTGAGGTTGGGTTCAAAATAGAGCTAATCCTGTATCAAACCCATTGTTTAGGCGAACCGCAGGTGAAAAGGCCAAAGGCAGGCGTTCTAGATAAAATATGGGATGCCCAGTTAAATCTGAATTCAAGATGAACCACGAAGAATTATTTAGTTTAAGTGTCCCAACTATGATGAGGGACATACTTAGAATCGCTGTTTATTTGAAATTCAAATTAGACTGGGCAACCTGCGTTTTTATTTGCTAAATCTGGCAGCACTAGCCAAAAGAAAATTAAAACAGCTTATTTTCAGTTGACATTATACTGCCCTGCGCCAATGAAAAACATAGATGGAAAGAATTATGTAATTGTCTATTTTGTTGTAATGATTTCTACATCACTGAGACCTCGGCAAAGGTCTCAAGGTGTATAAATGACATTAAAATCGGTAAAAGCCAAGCAAAAGAAATGGGCTATCTCGGTGTTAGGATTACGATGAGCCCTGAAAGATCCACACATCAGAAAATCTGATGTTACATGAATTCTGTCATTTAAATAACTGAAGCTGTGACTAAAAAAATAAGTAATGCCACACATAAATCAGTCTTATTTTACAGTCACCCCACTTGCACATTATCTGGACGGCAACCTATGAGTCCTGCATTTCCAAGTAAAAAACAATCATTGCCTAAGACACGCACTCACTACTTGCCTACCTCTTTTCAGAATTGCCACTGTCTTCTAAATGAAACATCAATTTTTTCCAGACAACTGTTTCATTCAGTATCTTATTAGCAAAGCAAATATTTGATTCCTAAACTAACATGTCCAATTTGGAAGTGACAGATACTTCCAAAAGGAAGTTGTAAATGCTCTGGGTGTTAAGACAGCCAATCCCTTTTGAAAATATTTTTAAAATGTCCCTCTCCATTGTTTCCGATTCTGTAGCCACCTCCTCACCTACCCACCCCCGCAGAGAAAACTCTTGCTTGAGAACGTCTGATCAAACAGTCTAAATACCTGGCCGATATTTTCCTTATAAAAACACACACACAATTCAACCTGGCCCAAATGCTCAAGGTAAATTAGAGATTTGGCCAGTCCTGATGTTCTGGGGCTTTCGAGAGAAAGCCATTCTGGATCATTCAGATAACCATGAGCTGTGTCTTCCTAAGTTCTTTGACCTGAATCACCCAAAATTTGCAGCTTTAGGAATCTGACTTAAAGGTTTAGCTGAGTTGGGCTTCTGAAATGCACATCATTTGCAAAAGGCTTTGTGGAAGAAATAAAGTCCTTCATGAGACTTGACTTCTAATCGTTACAGAGCATTTTTTGGACTGTTGTGCTAAAGCTGAGGGAACACATAATTAACCTTTTCAAATGAGGCATTTAGTAGACTCCGCTGAATATTTTCTTCATTTGCACATTAAGGTGTGCCAAAACAGCTGGCACTGTGCTAGGATATTAGTTGAGATCTTTGATTGACATAGTCTAAGCACAAGCTTAGACTACCTGATGGGTAGCAGTCACTAGTCAACTTTACGTATGAGAGTAACAGAAACAATAATGGCTAACACTTAGGGAGTGCTTACTATGTCTCGGGCCCTATAGGTATATCCAGTCACTTAACACTTTCAACAACCTTATGAGGTTTTACTTCCCCAATTTTGCAGAGAAAAAAACTCAGAATGGTTTGGTTACTTGCCCTAAATTACACACTCCGTAGTAGTAAAACTTAGCTTTGTACCTGGGCAATCTAGCTGCCAATATTTCCCTGACCACTCTGCAACACTGCCTCAGTAAAGTATCAGATAATAATGAAGAACTTCCTCCTTCTCAGGTCAGGTTTCATGGGAAGGAGGGGTCACTGCTTTGACTGTGCTACTGACTTCAGGGGAAGTCAGGAGATAACCAGGCTAGAGAGCCTTGAGCAATCCGTCACCCCCACTCCCAGACAACCATGCATGACCTCACTGTTCTTAAATGTGTGTGCATTTTTGGTTTATTTTAATACTTTTATGGTATAATTTATGATAAGGCTTTCCTATGCTTATGATAAGCTCTTGACCTATGTATCAGGATCTGTAGTGAGAACAGACCCATAAACGTGTAGGGTGGGGTCGCCCTAGAATGATAAGGACATTCTAGATGTTAGTCACCCGGAAAAGAGCTATCTGATAAGCCCAGAGCACAAAAAGGTGGTGGCAGACTACAGTCTAGCTCTCCAGAGGTCTTGATCACCAAAGGCCAACAAGTTGGCCTAGGTACTGGGGTGGGATAGGATAGTGTCTCTGTGGAGAGAGCAGGGACAGACAGGGCACTCTCCAAGACAGGAAAGTAGGATTGTGGGGTTTTGTGCTTCTTTTACCTGTGCTTGCTTCCCGTTTGTCCCCCTTGAGTATTGGAAAAGGCCTAAGGAAAGTTCTAGTATATCTCAGATGTCTCAGTGAGGGAGGTTTTTTTTGGGGGGAATGGGGGACAGCACAGCGAGGAAGGGGCAGAGAGTGGGGGACAGAGGATCTGAAGCAGGTTCTGTGCTGACAGGCTGATAGCAGGAAGCCCGATGTGGGGCTCGAATTCATGAACCACAGGATCATGACCTGAGCAGACGCTCAACCAACTGAGCCACCCTGGTGCCCCCCAGTGAGGGAGTTTTTAAATAAATTCGGCCACAGAACACCAAAGGGTGGCAACGATGGTGGTGGGAAAGGAGAAGAGAATCCAGGAGGGAGAGGGATGAAGATGGAAGCTTCCTGCAGCCTGCATCCTCCCTCCCTTCTCTGTTCTGCCCCCAAAACTTGGTGGTGCTGGCTTGCATTTCAATTTGGAGGCAGTACCCCTGTGTGCCTTGTACGGAGAGAGGTTTGAGAATGGTCTGTAAAATAGCCATAACAGTTTATACCACGGTCAAGTTTGAAAGGCTTGACGTCAGTCCAAGCTTTCTCTCTTCCTTCTTTTTTAAAGTACAAGTGAATAAATGTCAAGATCACTTTTGTTCACAATGCCCAGATATTTGCAAGTGTCCATTTTACAGGCAGGATAAAGTGCTATGTATATACTGAGTGGATTTACTAAGCTAAAAAATGTCCCCTGCCAAACCTCATTTCTGGCTCAAGAAGGTTATCACCTGAAGAATTTTACTGGAAAATTTACTGAAAAAGAAGCAAGAGAAGGTAGAAGAGGAGGAGGAGAAGTTGGAGGAGAAGTTGGAGGAGGAGGAGGAGGAGGAGGAGGAGAACAGAAAACTAGCAACTGCTGGGTGAAACTAACCAGAGCTTTACCAGAGGAGCTGGGGGAGGAGTCAATGAAACATGCATGCCACACTCATTTCAGGGAACACTCACCCCTCTTTCTTTTACCAATGCCTCTATTGTTTTTCCTACAAAAATGATATTTTCATTTCTGAAAACACTCTACTTTGGGATGCAAAGAATCTCATAAGGCATTTATGCCAATTTTTACATTATTTTCCTGACAACAAATTGCACGTAGCTGGCCCTAAAGAGATTCCTTCAGATGGATGGTTGAAAGATGTACACAGAAAGCTAACCATGTCTTCTGGGGTCAGGAGAGCCCCAAAACTGGGAGGCTGTGATCTTCTCTGTTCAGAACCCCCCCCACCACCACCACATACACACGTGTACATGGATGGGGATGAGACGGCTGGTGGGGACACCAGCCCTCTCACTCCACTGATGGACAAGGGCAATATTCCCACCTCCAGAATAGCTGGGCTAAACTCTAAAATTGACCAAGAAAAAAAAATGTTGAGGTCCTTAGAAAAAAATGCTGCAATACACTGCCTAGTTGGGTTAATACGGGTAGTGCCAACTGCCAGAGCTGTCAATAAAAATTAAAAGACAATGGAGCGCCTGGGTGGCTCAGTCCTTGAGCCTGACTTCAGTTCAGGTCATGATCTCACTGGGTTCCAGCCCCTCTTCTTGCTCTGTGCTGACAGCTCAGAGCCTGGAGCCTGCTTCCTAGTCTGTGTCTCCCTCTCTCTCTGCCCCTACCCTGGTCACACTCTGTCTCTGTCTCTCTCTTTCTCAAAAAAAATAAGCATTAAAAAATTAAAAATTAAAAAAAATTAAAAAGACAAGCCACAAGATAAAATTAGGGAACAAACCTATCTATAGGCTCAACTGGCTCACTCAAGTTTTTCCGAGCTTTGAGTTTCATGAAAAGATTTCTAGCGAGGAAAAAGTAAAGGCACCTTTCTTGTCGCTTCGCTTCGTAAACATCTCTTGCTTGGAGGGGGACTGAAATTGCCTCACATGGCAATCCCGTGGTTTGGGATGGTGGCTGTTAAACCTGCTGAGATCCCGGCACTCCCCGCTAAGGCTGCGTAGCCAAAGCCGCCCAGAGTATTGGGCAACCCTGCATAGACAGGATTGCTAACCGTACGGAGACCAAAACGAAAAGGGAGTTTTCTCAGGCTTTCAGCAAGTACAGAAAAAAAAAAAAACCAAAGATGAAACAAAACACGCTATAATCTCAAGTCTGGAAACTTTTCCTGAAAATTACACTATCCTTTGTGAGCTGTCAGGAACCCCCTGGCTTCTTTTCAAGGGATTGTAACGACCGGTGCCCACAATTATAGGAGCCCAAGCAATTTGGGAGGTACAGAATTCACGCACAGAGTGCAATCGGCTTGTGCTATGTGGTTTTGGAACATTCTTATCAAAACATGCCAGTGTCCGTGCATTCCGGCTGCTTGTTTTCACTGCCGACTTATCCAGTCAATTGTCCCTCGTCGGGCTGCCTTTTCTGGAACAACTGGGTACCCGACACCAGACTGAAAGCGTGTTTGATTCTCTCCCGGCCCCCACTAAGCCGAGCTCAGTCCTGATCCTCTCTCCGCAGCCCCTGCCAGAGGTCGCGACCGGTGGTCCCGAGACCCGCGAGGCGCGCGCGGCGAAGCGGTCCAGAATTGGTGTCGGAGGCGGCGGGTACTTTTAGCCAACTTAACAGTTTCTGCCACAGCACGCCTTTTGGGAGGCTCCGGGTCACAGGGTGGAACTGCAAACCCAGGTTCGATCACGAGCTTGAGCCGGCTTCAGGCAGCTGCCGATGGGGCTGTTAGTGCCGCATCATCCCCAAGCGCAACTAAGAGACGCGGGAGACCGGAGACCAGAGACCGCCAAGTCTCAGGGACCGCAAAGCAGACCGGCCGCGCGCGCAGCCACCGCTTAGAGCCATCCTGATGCGACCCCCCACCTCACCCCCGCTTCTCCCGCTTTTTCATCCCTCCCAACCTCCTCAAGAAGTCGGCTGCCCGACTCTGGCAGGGTGTGCTCGGAGACCCGAAAAGCCTCAAGTCGACGGCAGTGTTGCCCACCCAGGGTTCGAACGCGTCGCGCAGCCACCTGTTCCACAAAGCCCCGAGTTTGTGCAGGCGCGGGCTGCGACAGGAAGGACCCCGTCGTCCCCTCGGTCTCACACACCCAGGATCTCCACAGGCTCACACCACCCCAAATTCAACTGCGCGAATACCTTCACGCAACTCCACTCCGGCCGCCTGCGCGCGGGGACTTACTTCCCGGTCTCCCCGCTTCAGCCCCCGGCCCCAGCGCTGGCCGCCGGGGCCCCTCCCGCGCCCGGCCGCTCGGGAAGGACGGCGCCCCCAAATACCTGCCGTGAAGATGCAAAGAGCGAAGAGAATCTTGCAGACCATGGTACCCTGATGTTCGGTGCCGAGCTCCGGGAATGACCGAGCGCTCCGGGCGCGTACGGCTCCTCCTCTGCCGGGCTGGCTGCCGCGGGAGCCGGGAGGCGCGGGCGGCTCTGCGCGCTCAGCCCGGGCGGCTCGGGCTGCTCCTGCGGCTGACGGAGAAGCCAGGCGAACGCGGTGCGGCTCCGTCAGCTGCGTGTGTTCCCGCGCCCGGCGCGTTTCTGCTCCATCCCAGCCGCCCAAGCCGGGGCCGCCTCTGCCACCGCGCCTGCCCCCGCCAAACCCCTCCCACCCGGGCCCCGCGGCGCTGACAAGGCCACCCCCTGGCCTCCCCTCTCCCGGCGCTCAGGTCCCGGGAGCCCCGGCCCAGGGCGGCCTCTGCTGGACAGACTCGAGTTTTGAAAAGGTTTAAGAGTCTAGTCGGGTGCTGGGAACTAAAGGGATGCAAAGTGTGAGCAGATCTCCGCCCTGGGGCATTTATCTCAACTTTTCTTGTGTATGCTTACAACAGGTGACCATATGCCACCTTAGGCGTCAACTCGAAGAGCCAAGACCACACTATTGCATAAGAGAATACACCTTTCTTTGCTGAGTGCAGGTTAAACCCTCACGCAGGTTCAACCCTACTGCACTTCCTGGTTCCTGAGCCAGGATGTCTTTTCTTCTATTCAGCTTCTTACTGGAAGAAATAATACTAATGTCAGGTAACAGTGATCATGGGATCACTGAGCCAGGCAACCTCCTACGTGTGGTATCATGACTCCTTCCAACAATCTTGTGACATAAGAATCACTGTTACTCCATTTTACAGATGAGAAAACTGAGGCACAGAGAAGAGAAGTAATGCTCTCCAGGTCACATAGCTGGTAAGGGCTGGACCCCATAATTGAACAGTTTGTGCACCAGGGTCATAAAAACAAAGGCTGACATTTCCTGAGTGATTGCTGTGTGCTGGATAACTGTGTTGTACAGATATTAACTGAGTGACTTCTCACAACAATCCCTTGAGGTGGGCACGATTGTATCTTCATCTTCAGGGGAGGAAGTGGAAGTACAGGGAGGTTTAAGTACTTGTCCAAGGTCACATAACTAGCTAATGGGTAGGATGGCTGCCCAGGCCCCCTGGGTCATCCTCTGTACTATGCTTGCTTTTCAAACCCTAAGGTTTCTGTATCTTCGCACAGATCAAGGCTGACCTTGCACTTAATCTTCCCCACCACCTTCGACATGCTTGTTTCTCACGTCTGATCAGACCAGATGCCAGATATCTCCAGTATCTCTGTTCTCATGAGCCTGCTGGTTCCCTAGTCAGAGCTAGAAAGCGGCTGGAATTAATGAACTTTCCTAAAGTATTAATTTACTCAGGACCATTAGTAGCGCTGAGGAGCAGCATTCTTTTCTTGTGGCTTGTTTTTTGTGTACTCAAGTTTCATTTTCTCACTTGTTTGGGTCTCATCACTGTATCTGCAGCAACATCCATCCCTCTGCCTGAGCCCACCATTACCACTTGTGCAGCTTGTCTGCCTTCCACAACCAGATTCAACTGGGCTCAGAGGTTTGATAGTGTGTTCTGTTTTGTTTTATTGGGATCTTTTCTCTGGGTTAATTAATTGATCCTTGTTGGAACGAGAAGTAAAAGATATCAGAGCCAAGTGCCTATCCCCCTTTCCTCCTTCCTAGCTAGAGAAACTGTAAATTGAATTTGTGAAACGTGTTTTCTGAGTGCTTTTGACCTTGAGGTTTTTCCAGTTTCTGGTGCTATCTACATGATTATGAAGAATTTCTGTATCTGCGTTGTGATTGTCTTGGGGGCAAGGATCACACACAGGTGAATTTTATATATAAAATAAAATGTATATATTTATATATAAATATTTTTATTTTATTTATATATAAAATTTCTATAAGGCAATGATGCTTTTCAATAAGGGCCATTTCAGTAAGTAACTCTATGACAGAAATAAATGTTTTTCAAAATCCCTGCACAGAAAAAAATATTTGATTGGATTTCAGCAAAACTTTAATGGAATCTTTTTGGGGTGCAAAGCACCTGGCTTTGATATCTAAGATGATGGTTTGGTACCCAAAGGATGGTGATCCCCACATCTAAATCAGTTAAAATTTCTGAAGCTTTTCATGATATACGGAATAGAGTTGAAAATGATTTATTTAACTAAAATCATTCCATTTTTATAAATGGTTCAAACTTCTAATTTATTAATTTAGTGAAAACATATTTGATCACTTACCAAATGTCAGACCTTATGCTAGGCTGTGGGAATATAACAAGTTGTAATAGTCAGGGTAGGCTAGGTTATGCTGCTGTAATAAACTACCCTAAAATCTCAGAGGCTTACACAATAATGATTTATTTCTCGCTCATCAACGTCTGCTATAGATCAAGATCATTCCCCAGAGTAGCTCTCCTCTACTTTGGGGAACTCAGTGCTGTACTCCACATCAAATCCTGCTTTCACAGTCACTGAGATAGAGAAAGAGAGAAGTGGAGACTTAAGTGAAGCATTTACTTAATGCTTCTTTTACCCGGAAGTGGCACTTCTGCTCAGATTTCATTGGTTAAAGCAAGTCAATGGCCATGTTCAACTTCAAGAAAGCAAGAAAGCACAATCTTATTCTTTGCCCAGATGGAGAGGAGAGCTAGAAATCAAGGGACAGTTGTGATGTGTGCCACAGTGATTCCTGTCTCTGCCATCAGGAAGCTTATGTTCTAGTAGTGGAAAGTCAAACATCAAATGAACAATCATAAAAATATATGCAATAATTTATTTCATTAAATATGGTGGGGAGATGAGAGAAATGGGTGAACAGTTTTTGAATTTTTTGTTTAAATAAACAGAATTTTTAAAGAGTTTTAAAATATATGCAATAGCTTATTATGTTAATTCTATAAATAATAATACCCACTAACACTTATGGAACTTCTGCTATGTATTAGGAATTGTTCCAAGCATTTGATGTACTGTGTTTAAACTTTGTACTGCATAAGGTGATACGAACTTTACAAATAAAGAGAATGAGAGATAATTAGAGACTGTAAATGTGAAGGAAACCAAAAGATGCTATGAGATATTCCACCAGGGGGACTTGGACTCCTCAGTGTGTCCAGGAATAGAATTTGCATGCAACTCTTTAGTCACGTCTTATAGCAAAAACCAGTTTCTTCATAGAATTCTCTTAGTCCCTTTATAAGACTCCAGTGGGATAAAATCTCAGATAAATCTGCCTTTAACTGCTTCCACTCTTTTTTGATCATTGTTAAAATGAATTTCTAAGGTTGTAGACTTTCAACATCTTATGAAAAATTGCCCTTGGTTGACTGACTTTTTGACATCCTGAATTTATTATAATTTACAGACAATATCAAATAATATAGTCAGGTAATATAGAAGTGTTAGCTGTGGGCCCTCGGATTCTTCCCAGCCTAGAAGAGACAGAATAACTTGGTTGAGAGACCTGGGTGAGGCAATACGTTGGGGCAGTGGTTTGAGGCTGGGTTCTGATGTCTATCTAGCGCATGGTTGCTGAAGGCTGGATTTTCATCTGCTTTCTACCATCTACTCACTGAGTGACTGTAATTACTTGGCACCGCTATGTCTCAGTTTCCTTCTGGCATTATTGGGAAGATTAAATGGATTATATAGGTAAAAAGGTCGGCATGTTCTCAGTGCCGATCAATGTTATCTATTATTAGAGGAAAAACTTTGGGGGGTGCATTGTAAAACCTTTGTGGATCTAAAGTACAAGAGCAAAACGCTACTGCCTGCTGCACTTTATTTCTTCACACATTCAGTTCGTGACTGGGGCTCTGCCTTCAGTAATCCCATGGCTGCTACAACTGGGTTGCAGGGGAAATGCTCTTAACCTGCTGTGACAGCTCCTCCCACCTCACCCTCTTCCCCAAAGCCAGGCGTGCAGCAGCCTCAAGACACTGATAGATTTTGTCCCGGTTTTATTTCTTTTCTCAAATTGCATTGCAAAAACGTCTCCATGGGTTCTGCTGTGTTTCCTCACATCGCTTTGCTTTGCTTTTCTTAACTCCCGATTCCCTCTTTTTAAATATTAATGACAAAAAAGATTAAAAGCAGTTATGCAATATGTGTAAAAGTATAAATTTGGAACTTTGCCAAGAAGTATTTGCTGGAACAAGAGCGATTTTAAAAGGGCATGATGAAACGTGATTACTTCCCTCATTTAAATAAAGTTGTTTGAAGCCACACGGGCTCTTTGAGGACACAAAACCACATGTCACTAATTTTTATTTTAAATAAGGAGGAAGCCCTTAAAATATTTCAGGAAGAAACTGGCTTCTTGGAGGTGATGCACATAATGAGACCTCTTATTTAAACAGTTTAGAACGCGATTGAGTTGATGCTGGAGAAGTAAAAGATAAGTCACATATATAATTTAAACATTTCTAGAAGTCTGAAAGGAGACTTCTTTAAAAAAGGAGAAAGAGGTGAAATTAATTTATTAAAGTATATTTAATAATGTGCTTTATTTAACTTAGTATCTCTAAAATATCATTTCACCCGTAATGAATATAAACATGTAAATGAGATATTTTACATTCTTTTTTTCATTCTAAGTCTTCAAAACCCAATGTATATTTTATACGTACATAATATCTCAATTCAGACCGGGTGCACTTTGAAAATGCAACAACCTAGCGTGGCTAGCAGCTATCATAATGAGCAGTATGGCTATAGCACATTGATTGGTCTCGCCTTTTGCATTACCTCATGATACGTCCTGTAAAAATACAGAGCAGTGCTTGTGGGACTTTCTTAACTGACAGTGGAGTAGTTAGAAGTCTAGGATTTGCTGATTGCATGGCCTCTAACCCTCATTAACCTCTCTGAGTCTCAGTTTTCCCTTCTGTGAAGTGGAAATTATGCAGGGTGCCTGGGTGCCTCAGCTGGTTAAGCGTCCAACTCTTAGTTTAGACTTCACAGTTCGTGGGTTTGAGCCCTGCATCGAACTTGGGATTCTCTCTCCCTCTCTCTCTGCCCTTCCCTGCCTCTCTCTTTAAATAAATAAATAAATAAATAAATAAATAAATAAATAAATACTTAAAAAGAAATGGAGATGATGATAATAATAATGATATCTTGTTTCAGAAGATTGTTGTAAGGATTAAATGCACAAAAAGCATTTAGAACAGACCCTAGACAGAGGAGAGCCTCAATAAATGTTTACTGTTATAGTTCGTAAGAATGATTATGATGATAATGATGAAAAATGATTATTAATAGAAAATGATTTATTAATAGTAAAATCTTTTCAATTGTTATTGCAGTGTTAGAAGTTCCTTACTATTCAGAGGCATTGGCCCTATCATTTGTTCCTAGAATTCTGTGTATGCACATGGAGTGTGTAAAGTGGCATTTCTCAAACATTTTGGTCTCAGGACCCCCTTACATTCTTAAAATGGATTAAGAACTCCAAAAACCATTTGTTTGCGTGGAAGCGCATTTTAAGGACCCTTTCAGATAATTATGGCTTGTTTTCTTCTATATTGCACCAAAACCCCATCAGTGGTCTTTTCTTAAAAGTTAGCAGCAGTGTGGAATCTGAAGGCACCTCAATGAAAATTTCATATTCTATTACATTAAAATCTGTTGGTCTAGGGGCACCTGAGTGGCTCAGTGGTTAAGCGTCCGACTTCGGCTCAGGTCATGATCTCTTGGTTTCTGAGTTTGAGCCCATGTCAGGTTCTATGCTGACAGCTCTGAGCCTGGAGCTGCTTCACATCCTGCGTCTCCCTCTCTTTCTTCCCCTCTCATGATCTCTCTCAAAAATAAATAAATGTTACATAAATAAATAAATAAATAAATAAATAAAATCTGTTGGTCTATTTTGCATGTTGTATCTTTTACCCATGTATAATTTTGTAACATTATGCATTGGTCATATAGAAAATGCCAGTTCACTGAGTTATGAAATCTTCCAAATTTTAACACATTTTGCCATACAGCATCAAAAAATTACATTTGTTAATATCTCCACCTATATTGTCAGAAAAGTCTTTAAATATTAGGAAGCTGTCAAGTTAATGGTGGAGGACACAAGTTTGGCCAAATTCTAATTTTCACTTGACAGCTTAAATCTTACCATTGGCACTAACCACTGCCAACTGCATTTCTTGAAGTGACAGGCTAGCATCATGGGGAAGATATCCTACAAATATCTAAGTCTGAATAACCGTAGTTTGTCTTAGTCATTTTTTCAAATAAAATTTGTGTTTCACAAAAAAATGTGATTAGTTCAGCTTGCAACTTGAGTCATCACATGAGTACATTTTCTTGGGACAATCATCTCATTTTGGTATGCAGCAAGAATGCCTTATGCATACGTCCCATTTATTTACTAGGACTATAAAAAAGATGTGTATTTAAGATGATGATTTGATAAAGTTAACGATTTTTGCTGCTTATTTAAGGACATTTCTAAGTGAAACATATTTTTCCCCTTTAACCTGAACATGCATGGTGGTGAAGAATATAATGGCTACAAGTATAACGTGGTGCACCTGCCTTTTGTTATGCTAAGACATCAAAGTTTTACCTACAATTGCTTTGACACTATCAATGCCCAAGTCAACATCCAGAACAATTAAATAAAATTAAAAAGGTAAATAGCATCTAGTGTTATTATGAGAATAGTTTTGACTTTGAAGACTTAACAGAATCTTGGGAACCCAAGGAATTGTAGGGAAATATCTTCAAAGTTTGCTAAGGATGTCAACTGTTTTATCTGTCCAAGGAAAACCCTTGGTTTTTTTTTTGTTTTGTTCATTTTGTTTTGTTTTGTTTTGTTTCAGAGAGATGCTCATTCCCTTTTTGTAAGCAAGTGACTCAAGTGGTAATTGCATCTTCCTATATAGCCTGCCTCTGTTGCCACAGTGATTGGTATAGGGTGGACATCAGACTCTGTTTGATTTAGTGAGTGCACTTTCCAGGATTTTAAAACTTGGGATCAGAAAATGCCACTAACGGTTGCTCCCTGGAGATGAAATTATGGGGTTCTGGTATTCTGGTAGACCACTCAGCATGTGGAAAAAAGCTAGTCTGAAGTAGGATACAGGAACTTGACTCTCAGAGAGAAGGAGCAATGGGAGAAAACAGATCTGATGGCTTTCCAGTCCCTAGTCACACTTGTCTCTGAGAGACAACCACACCTTTGCCCTTCTTGCCATGCTGAGCATTTCAATAAATTCTCCTTTCCAGTCATGCTAGTTAAAGTTGTGTTTCTGTCATGTGAAACCTAAAGAAATTAGCTCATGCAGAGGGCAGCAAAAGTTAACTTCCAAAGTCACTGAGTGAATGTTCAATAATAGAGATTGAGGGTAGTCTTCGTCATTCAGGAAAATTTCATTCTCAGCTCTGTGCTAAAAAACAAAATACACAGCAAAACCACACCACTATTAAGTATGGAATCAGTATATGGTGAAATAAGGATATTCAGCTTCTATTAAAAAAGTTTATGGAAATAAGAGTTGTGAACTCATAAAAGTAAATGACACTATAGGTATAATAATACTTGGTAAATTCCAATTATTTCCAAAAATAGTTCTAATGAAAAATATAATGAGTAACCTTGGTTTTAAATACCTTACATTGTCATAATGTTTGTAAATTTATCCAACTAAGATTTTTTTTTCTGTTTTACATGTTTTTGCCGCCATCAGTTATAACACATCTTAGTAGATTCTACTTCAGATTGTACTGCGTCCGTGTGTTTTTCATCTTCTTTAAAAATATTCTTGAGGCACCTGGGTGGCTCATTTGGTTAAGCATCCAACTTTGGCTCAGGTCACGATCTAATGGTTCGTGAGTTCGAGGCCCATGTCGGGCTCTGTGCTGACAGCTCAGAGCCTGGAGCCTGCTTTGGATTCTGTGTCTCCCTCTCTCTCTGCTCTTCCCCTGCTCATGCTCTGTCTCTCTCTGTCTCTCAAAAATGAATAAACATAAAAAGAAAATATTCTTGACTTTAGTTTTCTTCAAACATTTATAGAGGATGATTTTCCAGTCATTTCAAATTCAGTCAGATAACTACAACTGAGCAGTACTGGTAACATCTACTGGCCCATTAAGAGTTAAGGAAAACCATTAGAAACATTTTCCTGGTTTTTAAGTTGACCAATGCTGTCATTCCTAATGTCCTCAACACTCTGAGCAACAGAAAGACTAATAGTCCAAACCAGTTTATTTTTTCTAGACACTTATTTTTGGCTGCTGCAATCTCATACAGTTTAATCAACTCACAATTGGTAAACAATTTTTCTTCCTTGGCTAACAAATGAGCTACTTAGTTCCTTTCGTTGCAGCTTCATTTTGATTTTTAATTTTCATAGAAGAATTCTACTCTAATGATGTATTTGTTTTAAATTTTGTAATTTTTCTAACTGGGGAATAGTAGAAAATAGTCCTGAATGACGAAGACTACCCTCAATCTCTAATTGGTAACAGTGAGGCAATTTTTAGTCTGGTAATATTGAACTACACTGAATTCTTTTAGTACAGCAATAACATAACGCTTTGCAGTTTCATTAGATAACACAATAACCCACATCCCTTTGTGCTTGAAACATGTGATACCTAAAGACTACTTTTCTTTTTTTTTAATTAAATTTTTTTTAAAGTTTGTTTATTTTGAGAGAGAGAGAAAGGGCTAACAGCAGGGGCAGAGAGAGAGAGAGAGAGAGAGAGAGAGAGAAAATCCCAAGCAGGCTCCACACTGTCACAGCACAGAGCCTGATGTGGGGCTTGAACTCATGAACCGTGAGATCATGACCTGAACTAAAATCAAGACTTAGACGCTTAACCAACTGAGCTACCCAAGCGCCCTTACTTTTCGCTTCTTAAATTTGTTTTGACATGATGGGTATGCAATAATAATAAAAAAAATAAAATGTGTTGGTATGGTGAGGTGCGTGACACTCAAAATGCTGCCTAGCTGTGACTTCATCACTGTGACTTGTAGCAGCAGTGTGAAGCCACGAGAGTGCCACACACTCTGCCACCACCCCTCAACCAGCACAGCAGCTGTAGTGTGAAAGAGCTGCAGGCAACACATAAACACACAAGTACAGCTGTGTCCCAATAAATCTTCAGTTACAGACACTGAAATTTGAACTTTATACAATTTTCTTATGTCATGAAATATTTTCCTTTTGATTTTTTTCAACTATTCTGAAGTCACAGGCAATACAAAAACAGATCTGGCCTCCTGGCCATAGTTTGCCGACCTCTGCTTTAGCAAGGATTTGCGTTTGATTCTGCTAGCTCTCCAGGAATCATTCCAACCTAAAACAACTTCACATTATTAGCCTGGGGTTTCTTGAACTTGATAATATATATTCATACTCCAAAGCCATGTGAAGTTAGGGCTATGGTTCTGATTTATGAGGGAGACTATTTTCCTTATTATTATTTTTTCTCTTTTTCACACAGAGCAGAGCGGAGTCCCTGACAGACAAGTTACCTCTTGTGTTTCCCTTTACCAACAGGTATATTTTATTCTAGCTTCTTTCTTTTTTTTTTAATTTTTTCTAACATTTATTTATTTTTTTGAGAGAGAGAGAGACTGTGAGCAGGGGATGGGCAGAGAAAGACAGAAACACAGAATCTGAAGCAAGGTCCAGGCTCTGAGCTGTTGGCACAGAACCTGATGCAGGGCTCAAACTCATGGACCACGAAATCGTGACCTGAGCTAAAGTATGATGCTTAACCAGTTGAGCCGCCCAGGCACCCCTATTCTAGCCTATTTCTTTATTAAAATTGTAGTCACCCTTCAAGGGCCCTTGCAATATGTCAGAAATCTAATCCTATTTCCCCAATTTATGCAAGCCAAGCTCTCATCTCTTGGTACCCATTTGATCATCAAACCTAGGGCATCTATGGCTTTAAGAACTGCTGACCACTCTAACTGCATACAGCCCTATTGTCTTTTGGGGGAAGGGGACCTTTGCTTTCTTTTGAGTCCAGAAATATATTATGACCAGAAAGTTTACAGTACTTTATCCAGCATTTTATAAATTGTTTGCTTTGGGAGGTTATTTTCTCAGAATAACTAGACTTACACATTTTTAGATATAAAAGTCTCTTGTACTTTTTTAGCCTCCGCTCCCATTTTGTTTTAATTCCCTTTACTTTGTCTAACTCTATTTCTATTTTAAGCTTCACATCCCATTAAGCTGGTAGAAAACTTTAACCCTAGTCATTGTGATTTACCCCCAGCTTTCTGGATTGTTCCAGGATCTTACGCAATGCTAACATTTGGAATGAGGACGACAGCATCTGATTGTTGGGTCATCTATTTTGAAATCCACTCATCCTCTTCAGCAAAGGTGTTCAAATCCAGGGGCTCTCTGTCAGGCTGGGGGTGTCAGAGTTTCTGCAAAGCTGCCTAAATTCTTATAAAGGTAGTTTTTTCATTACTGAAGACTTTCCACTCCTCTAGTGACTTTCCCTGGGACATGTCCTCTGTATTTAGACCTTTGGACCTCTCTGTTCTCATTATGCAAATTATGCTCTAAAGCCCTGGGAATTTCTTTTCTGTTTTAGGGAAATAATTTTTCTTTCATGATTCTGGCCTAGATACTTTGTGCTCTATCTAATCTTCTAGTTTTAGGGCTTACGCCTTTGGAAAAAAGGCCTGAGAGATTACCAAACTACTCCTAATTTTTGCTCTGCTATAGTCCCTTTCTCTCTGCCCCCTCCCTACCCATGGCAACAAAAAAATGGATTGACTCTTTGAATTGGGGCAAAGGAAGAAAAAAAGTACATCAATAATTTTATTTTATGACTGTCTTCTGAGGATAACAATTGTTTGGATAGCTCTGATTTCTTTCAAGCCAATGACAATAGACTCTTTTGGGTAATTGTTGGAATGCCGGTGCTATTAAAAAACTAATGTCAATATTTAACCAATTTTGATGTTATTACCATTCTAACGGAACTCATGCTAGAAAGCAAACGTGGATCAGTTTTCCATCCAGATTGACTCCCATATCACTTCATCCTTAAAGCAGTAACAAGTCATCTTTCTGGAAGGAGAATAAGGCCACATAAGTAATAAGGTCAACCCAACTGCCTTTGGCCAAAGAGCATAATAAATCAACTCCTTGAGGCCGAGAGGATGTTGCAAGTCACCAGTGATGACAGGAGTAACTGCTTCTTCACCGCACTAGCAACCATTGGATGGGAGCATCTTGAGAATTCAGAAGAGCAGAAATGGTCCTCTCATGGACTCAGCATCACCTACTTTTGATGGTAAGCAATGCACGTTTAACTTTTTTTTTAATAGCTTGTTTTTATTTAGTTTTGAGACAGATATAGAGAGCAAGCAGGGGAGGGGCAGAGAGAGAGGGAGAGAGAGAATCCCAAGTAGACTCCACGCTGTCAGCACAAAGCCCAATGTGGGGCTGGAACTCAAAAACAGTGAGAGCATGACCAGAGATGAAATTGGGAGTTGGACGCTTAACTGACTGAGCCACCTGGGCGCCCCACATTTAACTTTTTATATCAGCGTGACCTCACAAGAATATTCTCCTTTGAAAATGTGAGTCTATTAGTATTTGCATTAAAATAGGAATACATTTCCCTATGGTAAATCCAAGGAAAGAATATGATCCTCAACAAATTTGTTTTGACTATTACTTGCAATATTATTTTCTGTTTATTGTACTTGACATTGGGGATATGCTTGCTATTATTTAAGTGACAATTTGTGCCTGTAAAACACCCAAAGGCATTAACTAGTAATTCTTGGCTTTAGATGTGGCAAGAGTTCACTAAAATCAATTATAGACCCCTATATTATTTCTTCTCCTTGATGTTAATAAAAAAATATTCTGAGCCATAGTTTAAAGCCCAATGCCATCCTATTTTAAATTATTTAAACTTTTATATGTTATTGTAAAGCTGTTTCTGGGTATACAGCCATGCTACATTAGATTATACTACTGATAATTAAATACGGGTAGGCTTGGTGATTAGAAGAGAACTTTGGCAGCCCAGGAAATGTTGAAAACACTTAGGTCGTTTTTTGCTGTATGTAAAATTTGACACACCATTAAATAAAGCTATAATAATAACACAATAAAGCTGCAACAGCTTCGAGGAGCATACAGAGAGCTTTGGAGACTTTACTCTTAATAATGCAAAATATCAGTATGAGAAAGGCCTAGTAGGGCCACGATTTCCCATGCAAGATTGACTAACAATGTGCGGATCAGAGAATTGGGCTTCTGTGTTTTTGGTAGGGAGGGTTGTTTCCGCTTGAATTATCTGGGTTGGCCTAATCGTATGTGTGTGCTAGTTACATGTTAGCCATCCACTAAGAATTTGGACTCTCTTTTTCACATGTTGTACTGTCACTGGGGGGAGGATGCCCAGACAAGAACTCTATTTCTCAGCACCTCTGCCTCCAGATACAGCAGATGCTTAATCCCTTTGAATGGGGTGTGATCAGAAGTGATCTGTGCCCCTTCCAGGCTGAGACTTTTAAGACATAGATGAGGCTGTTCTAATGCTCCCTTTTCTCCCTTCCCAGGACAGAGGGAGCTTGGGTTCTGACTCACCATGGAGGAGAACCCCTCTCCCTAACTAGGAAAACCAGCATTAAAATATTATATGAGCAAGCCAAGAACTTCTATTGTATTAAGCCATTATGATTTTGATACTTTTGTTATCAAAGCCAGGGTTACTTTGATTAAATATAGTATCTTTAGCAGGATACTTGTGTGACTGTCTCCTTTAATCTGTCCTATCCATCTGTTCATTCAACAAATATTTATTGAGTGTCTATTATGTGTCAGGCAATCTGCCGGGCATATGTAATGAAAACATAGGCTGGATCTTCTGTTGTTGTTTGTGTAAGGGGTGGATTCCTTGGAATGGAGCGGGGAAAGAAAGAGGAGAAGACGGGTTTTTAAGTCATGTGTGGGATGAGTGGAAGGAGAAATACAGCTTCTAGGAGAGCATATATGCAGGAGAACCTCATCCAATTAGAGAGTCAGGAAGGCCTTTGCATCAAAGTGACCTTGAAGCTTAAGTTAGAAATGTGGGAAGGAATGAACCTAACAAAGGCTGGCAAGTAAGGGATGGAGGCAGAGGTGGGAAGCTGAGAACGTTCTAAGCGAAGACAGCACCATGTATGCGAGCCTTTCGAGTAAGGAAAAATGTGTGGCATTTAACAGCCAAAAGAAGATAACAGCCAATATTTTATGTATAGTATTTTTAAATAGACAAACAAATCACAGCACTAACGTTTTCAAAGGTGTTTCACAAGATGACCCATTCTCGTCAAACTTTGGTAACCTAATCAGAGTAGTTTGTATGGCCAGGTTAGCTGTCTCTTTTGTGAGCTGTCCTGTTGTGTCACACTAGGAACAAGCCAGCTAATTATGAGTAAGCTCTCAGCAGGTGTCCTCTACTGTTGCAGCAGCGACGTAACCTGATTCCCCAGCAGTCTCTGTTTTAAGTAGTTTGTCTTATTATTTTTTCATAGAAATGCACCTTTAAGGCGGAACCAAAATTGGCGAGGCCAAGTTGATTCCACCTTATGATTTTTCTCTTTTCCTCCTCTTTTCTTCCTCTTTCTCCTCCTCTTCCTTCCTTCCTCTCTTCAGTTATTAGATTTCTTTGGGGAAAAACTATAGGCAAATGCTATATTGAATTACTGTGTTGTATACTCGTGGCTAGTATCCAGGAGCCTTGGATAATTGTGTACTGGAAATATTTATCATATCAAAAATACTTCTTGAGATCCTCCCTGCCACCTCCTCCCCAGACATTGATTTCCTCCTGTAGAACACAGACACAGAATCCAAGGGGGGGAAGGAAATCAATTAGGCAAACATCGGCACTGAATCATACCATAGTTTTAAAACCTATAAAAGCACAAACAGCTGAAAGATTTGTCTCTTAAAAGAGAGTCAAGATGAATTTTATTAGACCTGGATTAGGTTTAGTTAATTGAGAGAAACCAGTTGAATACCTATCAGCCCAAGAGAATTACTCACTGGAGAGGTCTTCCCTATTTCCCCCCGGTCCTTTGTGGATCATAAACCCAACACTTATAACAGCCACCAGTGATTACATTCCTGTTATGTCTGGGGTTCTGTGAAATTTCTTTTCTCCAACAACACAGGTTGGTTAGCTAGTGCTGAACTGGTCTGGTCAGTTACTTGAGGCAGCCCTGGTCAGGAACAGGCGGGGGGTCAGTGACAGGAGGAGGACATCTGTTGCAGTAATTACTATTTTCAGACAATGAGATTATTTTATGTTGGATACAAAATGACCTGTTTGGCTGTTATTACTTCAGTTTTAGAGATGAAGAAATTAAGGGTTAGAGAGTTTAAATGGCTTTCCCCAAAGTCACTCATCTAATGAGTGACAGAGCCCACCCAGAAAATGCTTAAGCCCCTCCCCTCTCCTTCAGCACCTCCACTTCCCAAAGCTGCCATTCACCAAGGGCCCCATGTCACTGTCAAGTGCTTTGTAAGTCTGCAACCTGGTTGAACTCCTCTTCACCTGGCCCCGCAAGAACTAGTACGAACCGAGGCAGCTGGTCCCCTGCCCGCTCTGGAGTAATGCCCCTGTCCAGTAGTTCCCTTTGCTGCACTCGTGACCACGACTAGCCTGGCTTTTTAACTGAATCGCTTTTTTTTTTTTTTTTCAATTTGGGTACTTTAGTAGGTTTCTCTTGCTGAGGTTTGGTAGCTCAGCTTTTGCTTCAGCTCCTTGGTTCTCGACCCCATGGTGTGATTGATCTGGTTTTGGTTTTGGATTCCCCACTTGTGGGTTGGGCAGCCTGACCACACCCCATAACATGGAGATAAGACCCCTGGTTCTGGCTTTCCAGCCCCAGGATATTGCCTCATCTGGCCTTCTGCTCACTATCTCCAACCCTGCAGTTCTTTTTTTTTTTTTTAATGTCTTAAAATTTTTTTTTAATGTTTATTTATTTTTGAGAGAGAGAGACAGACAGACAGAGTGAGAGTGGGGGAGGGGCAGAGAGAGACAAAGACCCAGAATCCAAAGCAGGATCCAGGCTCTGAGTTGTCAGCACAGAGCCCAAGGCAGGGCTCAAACTCAGGAACCATGAGATCATGACCTGAGCCAAAGTTGGACACTAAATTGACTGAGCCACCCAGGCGCCCCTCCAACCCTTCAGTTTTGCTTGCTCCCTTCCCTGCAAGGGAGCAATAACAGGCTGGCAAAATAGAGAGGGAATGAGCTTGGAGTCAAGGTGCTTAATCTTTCCAGGGTTACTTGTTATGTGTAAAAAGAGAATAGTAATAATACCAACAGCTACTTTACAAGATCATTTGGAGGGTTAAAGAGGTGATAATTTTAAATGGGTCTAGCACAGAGCAGGCACTCAATAAATATTATTATTAGAATCACATAAAAAAGTTTACCTTTTCAAAGCACTTGGAACATATTAAACTTTATACATAGGTGAGCTATTAATCAAAACTTGGGGGCCAAAAGAGATCTTTGAGGTTACCAAGTTCATTTCTGTTTTATTACACTGGGAAATATTACTTAGATATAGTGACACCTTGTACTTTCCTGTTTTATTGAACAATCACAGTACGAAAATGCCTATATTGTTGAAGAGTGTGCATATTATAGGAAAAAATTCCTACTTGTGAAACTTTCATTTACAATAAATGCACAGGAATTAGCCACCTTATTAAAAACTGTCCCTTTGCTCACATCTTTGATTATTAAAATCACATGGAATTTCACACTGTCCTGCTATTTTACTTTAAGCACAGCATGTCATATTGATAGTAAGTCCTCTTTTATTTAGACTCATGAGGTTTGGAGAATTGATCAATATTAGTAAAAATTCTAATTAATGGCCCAGAAAAGCAGATTTTTTTGGCAACAATGCCATCAAGATGGCAGCATAGGTTGTTTCTGACTTCTGTCCCTCTGACTTCTGTCCCATTGACAACCATTGACAAGACACCATTGTGAAAATCTCAGAACATGGGTGGGGCTGGAGCGCACCCCTGCACCCCAGGGACCGTCCCCCAGAATGGCACATCTCCATGCCGAGAGGGCCTTCTGAGAACTATGGTTACTCTGGTGGGGAAAAGAGAACCCAGGGTGGGCATCCACCTCCCCTAGCATTGTGGTTTGCTTCCCCGGAGGCCTAGTCAGCTGTTGCTTCATGGGAATCATGGGGAATCAGACTTGACCACCAGAGATCAGGTTGGTTACAGAGAAGGGGGACAGGGTTTACAGAAATGGAGGCCATATATGCTAAGCCCAGAGCTAACATCATAATCAGTGATGGAAGGTTGAAAGCTTTTCATCTAAGATCAGGAACAAAACAAGGGTACCCACTCTCACCCTTCTTTTTCTTTTTCTTTTCTTTTTTTTTTTCATTTATTTTGAGAGAGAGATAGAGAGTAAGTGAAGGAGGGGCAGAGAGAGAAGAAGACAGAATCCCGAGCAGGCCTTGCGCTGTCAACCTAGAGCCCAACCCTGGGCTTGAACTCATGAACTGTGAGATCATGACCTGAGCTGAAATCAAGAGCCGATCGCTTAACCAACTGAGCAACCCAGGTGCCTCCTTCCCCCTTGCCCCCTACTCTCACCATTCTTATTCAGTATAGCATTGGAAGTCCTAGTCAGGGCAATAAGATAAGAAAAAGAAATAAAAAGTGTCAGAGTTATAAAGGAAGTCAAATTGTTTCTATTTAAAGATGACATGTGGGGCATCTGGGTGGCTCAGTCTGTTAAGTGCTCGACTTCAGTTCAGGTCATGATCTCATGGTTCGTGAGTTAGAGCCCCACATAGAGGTCTGTGCTGACAGTTCAGAGCCTAGAGCCTGCTGTGAATTCTGTGTCTCCCTCTCCTTCTGCCCTCCCCCCGCTCATGCTGTCTGTTTGTCTGTCTGTCTCTCTCAAAAATAAACAAACATTAAAAATAAATAAATAAAAATAAAGATGACATGATTTTATATATGGAAAGTTCTAAAGACTCCACCGAAAACCTGTTAGATATAATTAATTCGGTAGCTGTATAATACAAAATCAACATAGAAAAATTAGTAGCATTTCTGTGTACTTGTAGCAAATTACCTGAAAAAGAAATGAAGAAAATCCCATTTATAACAGCCTCATAAACCATAAAATATTTAGTAATAAATTAAACCAAGGAGGTGAGAGATCTCTATACTAAAAACTGTAAGACCTTGATAAAAGAAGTTGGAAGAGGCACAAGTAAATGGAACAATAGTCTGTGTTCATAGATTGGAAGGATTAATATTGTTAACAAGTCCATACTACCTAAAGCCATCTATAGATTCAATACAATCTCTATCAAGATTCCAATGAAATTTTTTATAGAAATAGAAAAAACTATCCTAAAATTGGTTTGGAACCATGAAAGACCCCAAAATCTAAAGCAATATTGATAAAGGAAGCCAAGTTGGAAGCATTCCACTTCTTGATTTCAAACTATAGTATAAATCTATAACAATCAAAACATTATGGTGTTGGCATAAAAACAGACATATAGACCATTGGAACAGAACTGAGAGCCTAGTTTATTACTAAACCCACACATATGTGGCCAGCTATTATTTGACAAGGGAGCCAAGAATACTCAAGAAGAAAAGACAATTCTTTTCGTTAAATGGTGTTGGGAAAGTTGGAGAACTGATCAATATTACTGCTCAGTATAAACTTCCAGTTATAAGGTAAATAAGTTCTGGGGATGTGATATGCAGCGTGGTGGCTATGGTTAATAATACTGTAGAGTATATTTGAAAGTTGCTAAGAGAGGAGATCTTAAAAATTCTCATCATATGTAACTATGAAAGATGATGGATGCTAACTAAACTTATTGTGGTAATCATTTGGCAATATATATGTATATCAAATCATTGTGTTGTACACTTTTAAATTACATACTGTTACATGTCAGTTATATTCCAATAAAACATATAAAAAAACAAAAGTAGATTTTTAAACTTTCAGGCATACACAATAATTTACTTAGCAAAATACTTCTCTGTGGGTAAATAGCTTCAGTATTTTCCTTATCTGAATTATCAAGTATTCTGAATTTAAGAAATCGGTTAACGAAGTTTTCTTATATATTTTCAAATTTCTTTTTGCTGTGACTTCCCCCAGGCAAGCATAACAAGAGATTTAAAAATCAAGGGTTTGACTTAATGAATATCATGTTGGATGAACATAATTACTTATAGCCTTAAGGGCCAACCAATCTGGTTTTTATTGCAGTAACTAGAAAAGAACATCTCAAAGATGAAGATCTTCCTTAAAAAACTTCATCTTATTCTTGCTGTAACAAATGCTTTTTATAAAATGTCTTCTCTGCTTACATGTTATGTCTGTGTGCTATAGACAGAATGTTTGTGTCCCTCCAAAATTCATATATTACATCCTAATGTCCAGTGTAATGGTTTTAGAAGGTAAGGTCTATGAGAAGTGATTAGGTCATAGGGATGGAGCCTTCCTGATGGGGATTAATAGCCTTATAAAAGAGACCCTAAGAGCTCTCTCCTTCCTTCGGCCATATAAGAACATAGTCTGTGAACCAGGAAGCAGCCCTCACCAGAAGTCAAATCTGCTGACATTTTGATCTAGACTCCAGAACCGAAAAGAAATTTCTGTTGTTTATAAGCCATCAGCCTATGTTATTCTGTTAGAGCAGCATGAACAGACAATGGCACTGTGTTATAATAAAATACTTTTTATGAAGGGAAAATAGATCCTCAGGCTTTCAGAAACTATACAAATGAACAACAACCAGACCATACATGACAACCGAACTTTGACCCACAACCTTTGCATCAACCAGTCCAGAATGGCCAGGATTTGGTCAATTACTGACAAGTTCTCTGTTTTTTCCCTTGCTTCCAACTCAGGACCAACTAAAAAAAAACCATTATGTTCCCCAAACCAATTACATATGACGCCTTCCTCCTGGTTAGCCTCTTTCCAGTTTCCCCATATGGACACCTTCCCAACATACCATACTTAAAGGCAAGCCTTTTTATTTTCACTATAAAACATTCATATTTCCTTGCCTGTCTTTAAGTCTTTCCCAAACACAAGAGATGGTGTTGACTCCTTTGCTATATGGCAAACTTGGAATAAATAGCCTATGTTGCTCCCATTGGGTGGGTTTTGTTTGTGTTTTCTTTGAAATCCTATCAAGATACAGTGTGCATTGCTCAATGCTTCAACCTGGCACAGTACCTATAGAGTCCCCTCACGTCTTGCTGCTCATGGCTTATCAAGTCCATGATGGGATATTAAGTCAGGACCAGGTCTGAGCTCTGCTTTCTTTGCCTCGGTTATTTATTCTCAGATTGGTACATGGGTTTTGTTATTGGTTTCCATTTGTTTGGCATCCTTGGTAGAATCAAGGCATTTCTTTTCATCCTTTTTTGCTCTCTCTGTGCTTCTGTTTTGTGTTGTACTATCTAATAGTGTTATTTGTCATTGATGGAGAATAAAAAGGTGGAACAAAGGCCCAGGCCCAAAGCATGTGTTTCCATCTAGCCTCATGACTGGGTAAAATGTGAAGTTCTCACTGGCCTGGTGTCCATTTGGATAGATTTTGGTGTCAGACACCAATGAAACTAGATACGTTTCTCTTTTTGTCTTGACTTTTGGCCAGAAAACTTGGCTTTGATTCAGAGAGAGCCCTCTCTCTAGTTTTCCACCTGTGAGTAGTGGGTAGGGGAAACATAAACTTTGGGGTCTGCATTCAAAGGTAGACAGCCACAGTAGGTTAGAGACCGAAGACACAAAGAGCATAAGTGTTGTTGTTGTTGTTTTTTGTCTACTGTTGGCAGCTCTCATTGGATCCTCTAAGTCTAAATCTTCTGCTCTTCCAGGGAAAATCCCTGCATCTTATATGCACTCTCCTTATCTTCATTATTCAGGCTACTGTATTTCTAAATAACATAACTTCAACAAGGATGATTTGGGCTTTCAATGACCCCTCCGGGGAGTATTTGACTTAGACAAAATTGTTCATTGAGAGGCACCTCAGAAAGGAAAGGAAATAAGATTTCTCAGGGCTGATGGACAGTACTTTTTATTTTTATGTAGAAGCTTCTGAATCAAATGATTGCTGAAACGAAATAAAGCCTTTATTTAATAAATTGTCCCAGAAGTAAATCATGGAAGTATAACCCTAAAATTCAAAGATTAGACAGAGCATTGGACCCTCTGAAGACTCAATTTACATTCCTTCCCGCATGGTCACTTACAAGTCACAAAGGCAAACTCTAAAATCCCTGCTGAAGACTGATAAAGGCTCATTCCTCCATTCCCTCCACAGAGACTTCAGAGCAAAAAACTAGATTCTGATGTTGTAGATAAAAGTAGTATAGTGATATCAAGCAATATTCTTAAACAAAACATGTTGGAAAAAAAAGCAAGTTATAGGGATTCATATTTCAACAAACTACATTACATTTACTACCAAAAGTAGTATTTGTTTGATGTTGAATATTTCGTGAATAAATTCCAAACTCCATTATCAGAAATGGAAATTGTTCTGACATTGTATTTAAATTTAATTAGTTTCATTTTATTTTATTGTAGTAAGAAAACATAACTAGAGATCTACCCTCTTAACAAGTTTTTTAAGTGCACAATACAGTATTTTTAGGCATTTCTAATTAAATTCTAGTTCTTTTTTTTAAATCAAATTCTAATTCAAAAATTGTTTTGCCAAAAGATTCTTTGGCCAAAGCAATTTGACAAACTTAAGCAACAACCAATTAAACTCATTTTTCTAAAATTTTTGGATGTTTATTTATTTATTCTGAGAGGGAGAGAGAGAGATCCAGGGAGGAGCAGAGAGAGAGTGAGAGAGGGAATCCCAAGCAGGCTCTGTGCTGACAGAGGAGAGCCTGGTGCAGGGCTTGATCTCATGAACTGTGAGATCATGATCTGAACTGAAATAAGAGTTGAACACTTAACTGAGTGAGCCACCCATGCACCCCTAAACTCATTTTTCTAATGAGCCCTCCCCCTTCTCCTCCTTTTGCCCCCCTAGATAGGACATTCCCTACTTAAGAAGAAATGCTGTCTCCTGATAAAGACCTGCAAACTTATCTTAGGTCTCTCACAAAATGACCCTTAGGAGAATTTCTAGGTTTAATTGGATATGGCAGATAGTGGGTGCCAACTTTTTCTGCATTATTACACCTCTTTATGAAGTCAATAAGTCCTCAGTAAGAGACTCTTCCTTCAGGGAGCCCACAACTGAGCAGGTCATCTGGAACCTAAAGAAGTCTCTTCAACAATCTCCTTTTTTTTTTGGAATCTCTATTAGTTTACTGGGGTTGCCATAACAAAGTACCTCAAACCGGGCAGCCTAGAATAATGAAACTTATTTTCTCATTTCTAATGGCTAGAAACCTGGGGCATCTGGGTGGTTCAGGGGGTTAAGCATCCGACTTTTGATATTGGCTCAAACTGTGATCTCACGATGGTGATCTTGAGGTCATGAGATTGAGCTGAGTGTGGAGCCTGCATAGGATTCTCTCTCTCTCTCTCTCTCTCTCTCTCGCGCTCTCTCTCCTTCTCTCTCTCTCCCTCTCCCCCTCAACCCGTCCCTTACTTGCTCTCTCTCTCTCTCTCTCTCAAAATAAATAAATAAACATAAAAAAGTTTCAAAATCTAAAACCAAGGTGTTGGCAGGATCAAGTTCCCTCTGAAACCTGTAGGAGAAAATCTTTCTTTTCGTCTTCCTAGAGTGTTTGCCCTCAATCTTTGGCATTCCTTGGTTTGTCGATGAATTACTCCAATATCTGCTTCTGTTGTCACATGGTGGTCCTCTCATCAGTCATATT
The DNA here is from genome assembly GCA_028646485.1 of Cryptoprocta ferox. Classification (NCBI taxonomy): domain Eukaryota; kingdom Metazoa; phylum Chordata; class Mammalia; order Carnivora; family Eupleridae; genus Cryptoprocta; species Cryptoprocta ferox. The sequence goes on from CM053567.1 coordinate 134,715,906, forward strand.
GGATTAAGGGCCCACTTCCTCCAGTGTAACTTCATCTCAACTAATACATCTGCAACAACCCGTGTTAAATTAAGGTCACATTCTAAGGAGACTAAGACTTCAGCACATTTTTGCAGGATGTAGAGGAACAATTTAATTCATAACAGCATTCCCAAATCCAGATAGTCCTTTTGTCTATTTGTTCATGAACAATACGGACAAGCTTTTGGGTTTTTAACTCAGCTTCCTGGGAACCACCACTTATTACAGCCTCAATATTGACCCAGTTGCAAGGACCCTTTTGTCTTAAGGTAGCAGGTACCACTGCAAAATTTGTTGAAACTTCTGCTGAACTAGTGCTAGGTTCCCTGCTTGATTCTTCACACGGTATAGACATTACTACTCACTGAAAATACACAACACTTTTTAGCCAGCCTATTAACCTCTTACGAGTTTTCATAAATTTCACCCCCTCACATTACTATTTATTGCTGTAGAATCCTGAATCCTGCCTCTACCAAAAGTAGAACTATTAATAGGAACCCTAACCTAATATATTATTTGTCGATGGACCCTACCTTAAAATTGAAACTGGAGGTTATCAAGCAGGATATACTATCATTAATTTAAACTCTTCTTTAGGATATAGTCCTCCATCTGAAGCAAAATTAGATCAGATGACAGAACTTACTGCAATTCCTGGAGCTTGTTAAACTATCCAAAGACTAGAGAGTAAACATACATACACATGACAGATAACATGTTGGGATAGCACATGACTTTGGGAATCTTTGGAAACAAAGGGAATTTCTCACTTTTGCTGGAATCTTAATCAAAAATGAATAGCAATTAAGGAACTTTGAATGTACCCCTACCTCCTGGAGAGGTGGCTATTGTAGAAGTTGAGGCCCATGGTAAAAGGGATAATAGACGAGGGGAAAGAAATGATCTAACAGAGTATTATGCCAAACAAGCAGTCTTAACCAAGCTTATGATTTTAACTAAACACCCTAAGGATAAATATTTTGAGGAACTTAAAAAGACCATTATAAAATATCTACATTTAGCTCCTGATTTGAGAAAGAAAGAATAGAAAACGTATGGTTGCATTTTCACTCAGATCATCTCTGGCACTCTCAAGTTAGCTACTTGGTAACATCAGATGATTTCAAATGGATATTAGTTAAATTTCTTCATAAAACTACTTATTATGATACAGATATATTGCCTATGTGTTACTAATTAATAACAAAATCTTGGGAAAACTGTAAAGATGGGACATGGCCAGGAATTGACACTTAAGGACCCCCTTTGAACACCTTCAGATGGATTTTAGCCAGCTTCCTTCCTCCTTAGGATTTGAATGTGCTATAGTTTTTGCATATCTATTTTCAGGATGGATTGAAGCATTTCCTAGCCAAACAGTTAAAAACAGCCCTTATCATTGATAAAAAGCTGCTGGATTTTGTGTTTTTAATCTCAGGTATACCAATTTTTATATCAAGTGACCAATATATACACTCCATTGGAATTATTATACAATTACTCAGTAAGGTGTTACCTCTGTATTACAGTGGTTTTACCACCCACAATCTTCCTGAAATGTTGAAAGAACAAATGTTATTTGCAAATTAAAATTTCAGAAATCCTTGAGCCCCCATGGCCAAAGGTGCTCTCAGCAGCCATTATGGCCATATGGTCCACTTCCTTGGGGACACATTGGTAATCCCTCTATGAATCAGTAACTGGAAAGCCACACACTTAAGAATGTCACCTCTGATACTAGACTTCCTCTTGCTGTAAACACACATAGCAAAATATTATAAGGGACTCAAATACTATACTCAGTCTCATCACCAACAGGTTAACGTTACCTTCCTATGACTTCTTCCCAAAGAGCTCCTTCATGTTTTTCAACCAGAATTTGTCTACTGAAAGAGACATCAGAGAAAAACTATTCTCTTACCTCACTAGACAGAACCTTATCAGGTCTTATAACAACAAATGTAGCAGTGAAACAGACACAAGTCAATCCTTGGGTTCCACATTTAACAACTAAGGAAGCAGTTGGAATTCCACAGAATTAAAAGATTACTCTGACAAGAAACCTCAATCTGAAGATTTTCAGAGATTCTCTAGAAACAGCTGATCTTCAGAAGTGGACTGCTGACCCAAAGCCTCTGGAATAAGCTGATAAGTTCAGAGAATGGACAGATTCACCCAAGATGTTGGACCAGAGCACCTGAATAATTCCTGTTTTGCTTTCCATGGCTTCCTTATAATCATTCTCATTTTCTATAGATACTTGGTTGTCACCCACTCATAACAGTTCCTTTCCTCTTTTTAATGATAATTGTTATATCAAAACAGAGTCATTCTAATCCAATTGTTAGATTATCTCAAAAGTAGTCACTTCTTTCCATCTTATTGACTGCTGGACATTCCATCCATCACTCTATCTCTGTAACTACTGATAAATTCTGGTTTCATCAAATGGGATCATAGGGAATTATAACCAATGACATTTCCACTTCACCTTAAACATGGGCAAATGACTTTAAACAAATCTACCTGTGACCTTGTCATGTCCCTGTCTTCTAGAAAAAAAAATATTACAATCTACTGATAAAAATCAAGGTTATTCTTAATTTGAACTCAAACAACATTCATACGGTGGTGTACCAAATCCTTGCCATAGCAGGAGAATAATTGAGATCCAGACATGTAACACAATTAATATAAGGCCTTGGTTCTGACCTTTGGTCATGAACCATTCCTTTTTCCCTCCAGGTCTCCATGTGCCCCTACTGGATACTATTTGCCTTTTGTCCAGGATGCCTGGTCCTGTTTGCCTCATTTGGCACCTCATACACTTTGGGAATAATACTCTGAGGCTTGTCTGCACATAGAGACCCTGACGCTGTAAATCATCAAGGCTAGAAATGCTGATTCAGATATAAGATCCAAAACAATGCCATCCTTAATTATTCAGGTATTCTACCTGGGAGAATTACTGAGTCATTGTTTATGCAGACAATCAGATCAGTGTTCCCACCTGTGGGAATCATAAAAATGGAAAAGACTGTGAGAAACTTATCATTAACTTTGGCAGAAGTGGTTAATGATACCGTCTCTCCTTTAAATAGAATACAGATCAGTCTCAACTCATTGGTGCAAGTACTGATGGCTAGCCACAGTGCCCTAGATTTCTTGTGGGCTTGTCACGGTGGCATCTGTGCCACTGTTAATTCTTGCTCTACTTGTATCAGTGATTGGACATGGCAGAACAAGTTATACAACACCATAATAAAAAAGCTACTTGTCTCTCTGAGGTTGGTCCTCATGGTCTATGAAATTTGTTCTTGGCCTGAATTGGGCAATTGCAATTCTTGGTTCCATGCATTTTATAGGAACTATTAATGGTTCTTGTCTTGTCACAGTGGTCATTATGTTGCTCCATTGCAGTCTGCCCAGAATAGCCAATCCCTCATCAGATGATTGCCCTGATGATAGAACAAAAAGGTCAAGACTCTCTTGCGAGGCACTTGAATATGAAGGTGACTTAACAACCCCTGAGCATTAAAGGTTGGGTCTCTAGCCTTCCGGGAATTGGTTAACCTTTCACAGGTAAGATACTGACCAAAAAGGGAGATGAGAGACTGAATATATAAACAGACAGTGGCCAGACCAGACCATATATGACAGTAGAACTCTGACCCACAATCTGCAGGAAACAGCCAGGGAAGCCAAACCACAACCTCTGTAACAACCATTCCAGGGAGCCAAAATACAACTGCTCCAGCAATCATTCTTCAGTGGGGCCGGGCATGCTCAATGGCTGCTTGCTTCCCTATTTTTTGCTTCTGGTTCTGACTCAGGACCAATCAGAGACAGCCAAATATGCTCCCCGCCAAAATTACATTTGATGCTTGGCTCTTAGTTTTCCCTCTCCAGCTTCCCAGTGCCAACAACCTCCAATCAGATCATACCTGAAGCCTTCCTTTTTGTTTTTTACTGTCAAAGTTTTTTACTTCCCTGTTCACTTTTGAGTTTCTGCAAGTGATGGCTGACTTCCTTAGTATAGTCAACTCTGAAGAAATAACCTCATTTGTTCAGATTTTAGGACGTCTTCACTTATTTTTACAGTTTTGTATCCACGGCAGCTTTGTTTTAGGGTATCTATTGCAAGGGGCATAAAGGTAGTAAGATTGTAAAGTCGGTCTCAGACATGCAGGGCAACTGTGAGGGCAGAGGGAAGGTTCTTTTGTGAAAATGAAGGAAAAGTGCTTTCTGAAAAATTGCCTAGAAATCTTCTGGAAAACAGGAAGGGGAAGAAAATAAGTGATTTGTTTGGCTTTGTAAAATGGCTCGATGGGCTGGATTGAGTCCTTATTTTTTACAATAAGAAAAGGAAGGGAAAAGAATTGTTCAGTGCTTTGTATTTGAGAACAAGCTCTTTACCCAGGTTCTAAAAGCACTTTGCAAAAATCATCTGGTGGTAAGTATTATAAATCCTTTTCAAAAATGAGAAGTGCGAGCATTGTTGATTTTTCCAGGAGAGTAGAATAAAGATTTTGTACTTTTTGATTAAATGTCCTAATAATTATTCCAGTAACATATTATTCCATAAATGAGTCTGTATGACAGGCTTTTATATATTCTGTATGCTGTGTAAGCCCCTAACAATTAAAAAAATAAAGTTTTTTTCTTTTATAGTTTATTGTCAAGTTGGTTTCCTAAAAATAAACAGTTTTTGACTTTTAAATTTAGTCTGTTTCTCCTTACTAGGTTCAGCAAGCTGGCACTAAAATTATATATTTAAATGGACTGATTTCATGGCTTGAAGTAATCTTCACAGTTCACATCTACTCTGTCGACAACACTCTCTATCATCTTGAATTTACTCTCCTTGCCTTGATCCTATAAATAAAGAAAAAAACCACATTGCTTTAATTTTCATTTTTTCTGCTTTAGTCTGGAAGAGTGCTTTAATATTATAAATGTGGCCTATAAATCTAAGTCTTTGAAGCAAGGTTCATTGCTTTAGATTCCATCAAAATGGTATGGAAAAAAATGATTTAGGTGTATAAAATGCAAGTTACTATCTATTATTTTAAAATTACAATCTACTACTAATACAGTGGTTCTTCATTTTCTAGAGGGCCTCCAGTGTTATCTGAAAATGTCCAAAAGGTTAATGTTAAACACAACAACAAGGGTATAACAAGGGTGTTTTTTTTGTTTTTTTGTTTTTTGTGTTTTCTTAACAGAGAGATGAGTAGTGAAATAAAATACCATCAAGGCTTTGTAATTCCAGTGGGGTTGACAGAGAAGTTTCTGAATTTTGAAAGTGGTCTTCCCTTTGCAGTATTGGTTTCCTCACTACCAATGTTAGAGTAGGAAACTGGGCTCTGGACACTACTACTGACTTGCTGAATATTATATTCCAGTTTAATCCGATTTTTTTTTTGGCCTCTGGTTTCCTGTTTGTTACATATGTTGCTGCTATCTGCCTTTTGCAGAGATGATGTAAGAATTAATTACCTAAGTAACACTGTACTGTTGAGGCTAAGCTTGTCAACTTAGTCATTATTTTTTTCATATAATCTGTGCATTCTCCTATATTCTTTCATAAGATTTCGTTTCCCTTTATATTTTACCTGCTCTCAATAATTACAGTGTCACCCTCCCAGCTTTATTATTCATACTTTTCAGGAGTAAAACATGACATGTAAATGTATGAGACCCTTTTCTGTTATAGGTCTTTCGAATATGAAATGTAAGACATGATTTCTTGCTTTTTTGATATGTTCTTGCACCAGCAAGAAACTATCTAAATTTCTAGCCCTAATAAAATAGAGCTGTTTTTTTATCCATGTATTTTTCTCTATTTATTTAACAAATACTTATTGATCACTTGCTCAGTGCATGACATATAATAAGTGGGACATATATATAATCATACATACATCTGAGATGGCAGCTGGGATACCCTTTCCTTAGACATTTAAAAAAAATTGTCCAAACACTTATTGCACATCACAGGAGAGGCCCATTACTCTTAAGATTTCATTGTTGTTGTTTTAGATTCCATAGGTTTAAATTCTCATGGTGTCTTCTTTCCAATTTCTGGATGACTTCAATGACTTAATTTTCCTTGTGACTTTCACCTTCCATGGCTATTCTGTTTTCTATGCCCTAAATAGATCCAGATGTGGAGTTCAGCCCCCTTTCCTTGATTTCTTGCAAATCACAGACATTCATGCATTAGTATGCTTTATTAAAGATTTGGGGTCATATAGTGACAAAGAACCACATAGAAAGTAATTAAATGTGAATGTTACCCTACTCTCTTTGAGAATCTCTTAGACCACCTTCATTACTGGCAGCTGGCTGATTTCGCTCCATTGGTCCCTGAATGTGTGGGTCCTATGCTCTGTCAATAGTCTCCTTGCATTTTCCCATTGATCTCCTTCCAATCCCCCCAATTCCTGCCCATTTTAAATACAAAGCAATTTTATTCTCTGACTTTCATTGGACCATTCCAAGTCATATTCTGGAGGTCACAGCCACAGTGGATAGAGAATCTATTTTGTTAAATAGAAGACTCTATAGAGAATTTTTGCCACCCCCTCAGGAACAGAAGTGTCTGCAATCTATTTTGGCTTTAAAAAGTAACGTGGTTTTCGGTTCCCTTGCCCGTGTGAACAATATACTGTAATGGGATGGGATTCGTTATGGAGGTCTGGATAGAGCATGGTAAAATCCTTCAGTGGAGATAACTGAGAAATGCAGAAAAGTTTCACAGAAATGGGATCTGAACTGGTTTTAAAGCCTGAGAATGAATTTACCAATCTGAAAATTGGTGGAAAGGACAGGAGAATCATCTATCCTAGATTACTCTATAAACATTGGTATAATTAGGGGAACCTATTACCTGTAATTAGTAAGTGTGAGAAGTTACTTTTTCACCCTTCATATTTGAAAATACGTTGTTACCCTCCTACACTGTTGGTGGGAATGTAAACTGGTACAGCCAGCCGCTCTGGAAAACAGTGTGGAGGTTCCTCAAAAAACTATCAATGGAGCTCCCCTATGACCCAGCAATAGCACTACTGGGGATTTACCCAAGGGATACAGAAGTGCTGATGCATAGGGGCACATGTACCCCAATGTTCGTAGCGGCACTTTCAACAATAGCCAAATCATGGAAAGAGCCTCGATGTCTATCAACTGATGAATGGATTAGGAAGATGTGGTTCATCTATACAATGGAATATTACATGG
>CM053567.1:134723671-134748072 GCA_028646485.1 Cryptoprocta ferox
CCCCTTTGAATCTGTATTTTTGTATCCTTTGGGTAAATACCTAATAGTGCAATTGCTGGTTCTATTTTCAAGTTTTTTAAAATGTTTATTTATTTTGGGAGAGAGCAAGAGCATAAACAGGGGAGAGGCAGAGAGAGAAGGAGAGAGGGAATCCCATGCAGGCTCCACACTCAGCACGGAGCCCAATTTGGGGCTTTATTTCACAACGATGAGATCATAAACTGACCTGAAATCAAGAACCAGACACTTAACTTGTCGAGCCATCCAGGCACCCCTCTACTCATTTTCAAAGTGGAATGCGTTCCTCCCACTCTTCCTGAAAGATATAATGATAGAATGGTTAGTAGAAAACATGCTCTATGGAGGAAACAAAATCTACACCAGTTTAAAACATTCAGAGTATTGTCCCTGCTACCACAAAGTTATTGATATTATTTTAAAAAATTCAATGACACTTGTTTGCTAATCAAGCAAAGGGCCTTTGTCAATATATAGAAGTTTTCTGGGCAGGGGACCAGCAAGTTTGTAAGAGGAGGCCAGGGGTATTATGGCCAAAGAAGGACCAAGACTCAATACTTTCAGCCTGAATTCAAAGTTACAGGTATTTGTAAGGGTAGAAAGGTTGTTTCTGACCAAGACTTAGTGGCAGAAGAAAGCAGTCAAGCCAGATGTGGGCAGATGGAAAGAAAGAAGCTGGTTCTTTGCCAAGGTATGTGATTGAAGAGGGAAGTATCTGGGACTGAGAGGCAACAGACACTGGGCATGTTCTGGACGAGGCTTCCTGAAGCATGAGGGTGTTCAGGGAAGTAAATGATGTCTGGGAGTCTGGGTACCATTTTGTTATGGTAGGAGAAAGAATGATACCATTTTCCTTCACACGTGGAAGTTTTGTGTGGCCTGTGTCAGTGCCTGTGGCAGTGCTTGAGACAGGAGGCAGAGGACTTCTTGACTTCCTGACTACCAGCTCCAACACTTGTTCTCCAGTTTGGAGGCTCTGTAGTTCATTTAAAAATAACTGTGTCTTGGAGATATTTGTGGCATTTTCCAACCTTAAAGGGACATTTTTGATTTTTGGTTCTGGTAGCAATTTGATAGTAAGCAGGATTGGTCCCCTGGACATGAGTACACCTTTTGGAATTTCTGAGGATTACCACAGAAAGAGTAATCCAGGGAAGGAAAGAAAGATGTGCTGCTCATGATGTTTGGTGCATTTAATTGAAACATAAATGGTGTGATCATGTTTTACCAAGATGTTAAATGGATCAGTTGCACCATTACTCACCAAGGTTTCCTGCTTTCCCTGATTCAATGTCATTCAAATTTACCTTCTACTTGCTGGTCTTGCTGTCTCAGTTTAGGCCCTGACTGTTGTTGTCCACCTCTCTCTTTGTTGTAGCCACTGAGTTCCTCTCTACCTCTCAAGTTTGGCTTTTGTGATCCAATATCTACAATGTCAAAGGTGTTACCTTCCTGAAGCATAGGAAGGAACTTGTGTTCATCTTTACTTCCCACTATTACATAATAAAGTCTAAATTTCTTAGTGCTATTCAAGACCTTCCATTTATTTCAGGCCATAGCCTGGTTTCCCAGCCTCAGCACACATTGCATCTTTGCTCCACTTGCGTCTTTCCATGTACAATTTCCTTCAAATACACTTGACTGCTCTCTTTGCCTCTCCCCACATACGCCCCCACAGGAAGACCTCTGCTTGCTCATGACTCATCAAATGTAATTATTTTACCTAGCTTTCCCTTATACCAATAAGACGTGAGCCATGTGCTTTTATGGTTATTTTGTACCTCTCAGATAACATTTCTGTAATTCCACTGGATATTTATTTACATCAATGACTGCCTCCCCTACAACACCATTACTTGCTTTGAGAGAAGGTACTGAGTCATCTTTAGGCATCTAGTATGGTCTACATTGTATGTGCTGCGAAAAAAAGTGCTCACAAATTTTTAAATGAATCGAATGGATAGAGAGAGTGCATGAGTGGCATTGGGATAGAGATTTGGGAGGGGCAGGTAGGCAGGAACAAGAGAAGGCACAGTGACAATATCCCATATAGCACAGTCTTCCAATATGCCATACTTTTCTCAGCCCCCAGGTAGCCTCTGGAGTGGAGTGAGTGTGTTCATGCATTTCACCTGGTGGAGCAGAGAAAGCAGAAATTGTCAAAATGAAGTTTCCTGCATCCCAGCTACCCAGCTTTTCCTCCACTGGCCTCTTTCTCCTGGTTTCAAAGAACCACCTATAGCTCATCAGTTTCTAACAGACCCTCCATCCAGGGTGGGGAAAGAGAGAAAGACTCTTTAGCCCAAGAATGGGGACAGACTTCAGGCAAGAGGACATAAAACAGCTTGCTTTGCCATCACTGTTTACCTCACCCAAAAAGAGAGTTTCCTCAGAAGTCTAAATAGCTGTGAAATAAAATGCAATCATTTGATGTTTCCAACATCTGATTGAACTGATTTATTTTGGTCAGGTAGCCTTCTGGCCATCTGTCACTGTCACTCCATTCTGTGGCATCAAAAACATCTCTGCTGCCCAGGCAATCTCTGCTGTCCTGTCCTGTCCTGTTCCTTGAGCCTGGAGACACTAAGCTGGGGCTGATACTAGGGTTCCCTGAAAGTGATGGCTGCCAACATCAGCGATGGAGTGGAGGGAAGTGCCAGGCTCACCAGACCTTTCTGTCCGGCCACTTGGCTGGTCACAGCCTCATCACCTCTTCTGATGATAGGCACCTGATAATGCGGTTCTTGGGATTTCAGAAATGTGGTTCTTGTCCAAATAGGAATTGAAGGGCTACTGTTCCTTAGTCAGGCTGTCAGATTTCATTATGAAAATATGGTCTCTGCAGTTTTTGATGTGGTAGTGGAATGGAGTGCTAATGGGCGCAGTGATTTTGCTGTGTTACCATATTTCTCTTATTCTAAAGCTCACCATCAACCTAATAACATATTTTAGAGTAAAACCAAAGTTACACTGTTTTCATAATGTTAAACATACATGTTGATTGCAAGGTGTGTCCTGATTTCAGAAACGTTTAAGTGACAGGAGAAACCTTCATTTGATAATCAAGGCGGTGTAAAGACTTTGATAGGTAAGTAAAGGTTACGTTAGCCAAGCAGGACTCAGAATCTAATGAGAAAACAGCTTAATTCACCTTCTGTGCAAATCATTGAATCTACTTTAAAGCTTTTTGGGGTAGCTCTTTCCCATCCACTGAAATGAAACTTAAACCAAGGCCCATGAATTTTATGGCTACCCTTTTGTCCCCAAATGTAGTCTCAGTTCAGGACTTAATATATCCAAATCAAGCGAAGAGACTGAAGAATAACCATGAGCTCTTGCCTGAAGTCAATTTGATACAAGGGAGGGTGACTGTTTCATTGAATTGCTATGACCCCTTCCCTTACCACTAAGGACCCAGTGAGACCCTTCTAGATTCTTTCTGCTGAGGTCCCCTTGACTTTCAGATAGTCTTCTTAGATCCAAGAAGACTTCTAAGACCAGTTTTCTTGTGCATGATCCATATTTACTCTACAGGAAATATTCATGATTTTTTCACCCTAACAAACTCTGGGAGCACAGGTCAACCCCAGTGAAGCCACTACACTTTTACTTCTCTATCAGAGCACTAACTAGCTGCAGTCTCTTGCTCTTTATATTCTTAACTATGATTCTGATTGCTGTCCAGATATCTCGCTCTCTAAGAGGTTCCTAATTTGAGGTCCGGAGAAGGCAGATTTTACTCATGTCCCATGAGATGGGACCTCACAGCACAGTGACAATATCCCACATAGCACAGTCTTCCAATATCCCATACTTTTCTCAGCCTCTCCAGGTTTTTTTAATCAGCTGAAGCTAATGATCAGTTAAAGGTCACAAAACTGTGTTTCAGAATTACCTTTTTAGTCTTAATGGTAGTACACTTTGGAGGAATCACATAGTATTTTTTGTTTTGGGGACCTCAGCTGAACTTAACACTAAAAGTTTCTATTTTAACATGTAATCTTATATTTCTCAGATCTCACCAGGCTGTATGTTCAAGTTGGTATCAAACTACATTTTTCTGGCCATAGAGCTCACCAGTATTTATCACCACTATTATGGATGCCATGATATTATGGTTTATAACAAGAAACATATATTTGGTCTTCACCCTCATTCCTAAGTGATGGCAGCCATAAAGGTATCTTTTTTATGTTAATGAGGTGACTTTTGGGAGGCACTTAAGGATGGGGGCTGTTTGCTAGGAAGGAGAACCAACAGAGAGATAAGAAGTTTGGAAATTTCAGCCCCACCCCCTTGAGCTCCAAAGAGGGGAGAGGGGTGATAGGTAGAATCACTCACCAGTGGTCAGTGAGTTATTTAAATCGTATCTATGTAATGAAACTTCCAAAAACACCCAAAAGAACAGGGTTCAGACAGCTTCCAGATTGGTGACTACAAAGAGATTTGAAGAGAATGTCTCACTTGGAGAGGACACAGAAGCCCTTCGTCCCCTTCCCTACACCTTGCTCTGTGCATCTCTTCCATTTGACTGTTCCTGAGTTATATCTTTTTACAATAAATCAGTGATCTAATCAAAATAAAATGTTTCCTGGTTTCTGTGAGCCAACTTAACAAACCAATCAAACCCTAGGAGGGGGACGTTGGAATCTATAGGGGTGCGTCAGAGGCACAGGGAGACAACTGAGGCTTGTGATTAGTATCTGAGATGGAGGGCAGTCTTGTGGGACTGAAATCTTTCACCTGTGGAGTCTGATGCTATCTCCAGGTAGATAGTGTCAGAATTGAATTGAACTGCTGGACATCCAGCTGGCGTTGGAGAATTGCTTGGTAGTGTGGGAAAACCACTGGAACTGAGTGTCAAGATCTAGGATACAAAAGCTCACACTGGCTTGCCAAAATATAGATTATATTAATTCAAAGGATGGTGCAGTCTACATGTAGGAGTAACAGGATTCAGGTATTGAAGTGAAATAGATAGGACTTGTTCTCTATTTCCTTTTTTCCCTTTCATCTCTTGTGTTGAAGTATACTTTTTAAAAAAGTAGTCTTTATTTTTATTTTTTAAAATTTTTAAAGTTTATTTATTTTTGAGAGAGACAGAGACAACATGAGCAAGGGAGGGGCAGAGAGAGGGAGAGAGAGAATCTCATGCAGGCTCCACATTGTCAACGCAGAGTCTGATATGGGGCTCGAACTCACAAAACTGTGAGATCACGACCTGAGCCAAAACCAAGGGTCAGATGCTTAACTGACTGAGACATCCAGGTGCCCCCAAAAAAGTTGTCTTTAAAAATGACTCTTATGTAAATATAAAATAACCATGTGTCAAAGATTTTATTTAACACATTAATTAATGAGAGAACTGTAAAGATATTAAAACCAGTCCAAACATCATTTGAGAAGCTAGGCATTTATGTGCAACTCAATAAAGGCATACTGAAATAAGATTTCTAGAGGGACCCATAAACTGGTTAATAGCCAACAGGGCAATAAACTGAAATGTTTAAGATGATCTCTTCCACTGGACAAACATCATTTGCATCTCTACCAGACAAATATCTACAAGTTAACATGGGACCCACTACTTCTGGATCTTTAATCAGTAGAAATGAGTGAGTCAAACTAAGTTCATTTCCCTAGATAGTCCTCAGGAGGTCTTCATCTCTGAAAGGACATGTTAGTTACCTAACATTTTGCCTCGTCTCCAAGTTTTGCAGAATTCTTCATAGCACTTGGCACTACTTTCTCCACGTTTGTTTCTTTCTCAGGCAACCTTTTGCCATGTATCAATCTCTGGCAGTTCTAGGTTTCCTTATCAATTGCAATCCCAGGATGTCTCTTTTCCAAAAATTCTGTAAAAGTTCTGTACTTTCATTTCATGGCCTGACTTTGATTATGTGCCAGTCCATAATATAATCACAATGGCCAAAAGGAAGGAATAGATCAATTAGCCTTTCCTGGGATTCACACCCACCCCTCGGAGTTGGGAAATGGATCAACTGTACTCCAACTGCTAAGACTGAGAGTGAAGTAGGAATGGTTTCTTGAAGAAAAATTAGATTCTGTTACTGGAAGAAGGGCACTTGCACATTGTGCAGTCGAAAGCAATTATTTTATACTAGGTTTGTGTTCACTCAGGCCCTCTAACCTCTGTGGAGTCTTCCAGAGTTAATGGGAATCCTCAGAGTTGTCTCATGATAGCTCCAGATCTACTGTGCTCAAGCCAGGAGCTGCCAAGTGCTGGGGACCATTTACCGGGCATTGCCTGGATATCCTACCTGATGCGCCAATTGCTCTGTGAGCATCCCACCCGCCCTCTCTCTATGCCGCTGTGCTTCCTTTAAGAACCAATGCAACAACACTGGAGGCCTGTAGGGACCAGCATTCTGGGCTCTGGCGATGATGATAAGTTGAAAATACCCGCTTTCCTGATAGTTTGTTAGAAGGTCACAAAACACTATGCTTTGGGGCACCTGGGTGGCTCAGTTGGTTAAGTGTCCCTCTTCAGCTCAGGTCACGATTTCACAGTTTGTGGGTTTGAGCCCCTTGTCGGGCCCTGCACTGACAGCTCAGAGCCTGGAGCCTGCTTCCGATTCTGTGTCTCCCTCTCCCTCTGCCCCTCCCTCGCTCAATCTCTGTCTCGTTCTCTCAAAAATAAATAAACAAACATTTAAGAAAAAAACCCAAAAAGCACCGTGCTTTGACTCCATATTTTTTAGTGTTTTTTTTTTTTAATGTTTATTTATTTTGAGTGGTGGAGGGGCAGAGAGAGAGAGAGGGAGACACAGAATCAGAAGCAGGTTCCAGGCTCTCAGCTGTCAGCATCCAGAGCCTGATGCGGGGCTCAAACCCACAAACTGTGAGATCGTGACCTAAGCTGAAGTCAGACACTTAACCGATTGAGCCACCCAGGCACCGCAAGTGTTTTGTTTTGTTTTTTTGTGAACGCAGTCTTTCAGTTTTTATTAATTTATTATTAATTAATTAATTACTTAGTCCTTCACTGTTAGGCGACAGACACAAATGGTAAGCACTGTCAAGCCTTCAAAAAAACCACTTTTCTGTCAATGGAGGCTTTTGTTGTGTGTCGGGCTTCTGGATCCTGGCTTCTTCGTCCTTCGGGTTGAGTTCTTCCAAGAAGCATCTGGGTCTTCCTGCAGGGGCCCGCAGGCTGGCTGCCGCAGTAGCCTGCCCACCATGCCCGGTCTTGTCCATGTGTTCTTTGGCCTCAAGCTGGGAGCCCAGCTTCCAGTAACACAGCCATCAAGTATCACAACAGAAAAGAAGCTTGCATATTCAGACCTCTGTCATTTGACAGAGGTAGCAACCAAGGTTGAGAGAGGCACGATAATTCGGCCAAGATCATCCCGCTTGCTCGTGACGGAACTAACACAGATCCCAGACCCCCCGACAGCCTGACAAGCACTCCTTCTATTTCATATTTCTACCTGTTCTCACCAGACAGTGATCCTGAAATTATATAGAGAGAATATTATGTGGAGAAAATCACTTCCTCATTTAGAATCAAGTAACATGATACTCCATTATAAAAAAAAAAAAAGTCAGCTGAATTTAATTGGGAGTTAGCCTTTATATGTGGGATGTCTGCTAATCCTAGATGGTAATTTGCCAATTGAAAAACATTCCATAAAAGAAGAAAATACGTGCTTTCTTTTCTCCGTTTCTTTTGTCTCTCAATTCCAATTACATTATGGGCTTTTCCAGTCCTTCTCTTCAAATGTGAGGTAACGTTTGGCATATTTGGAACAATTGCTTGCTTCATTATTAGTCCACACGACTGGAAACCTTTGGTAAATTATGGGGGAGTTGTAAATAAGAGAGACAAGGAGCCTGGGTGGCTCAGTCGGTTGAATATCCCACTTCGGCTCAGGTCCTGATCTTATGGTTCGTGGGTTCGAGCCCCACATCCAGTGCTGTGCTGACAGCTCAGAGCCTGGAACCTGCTTCAGATTCTTTGTCTCCCTCTCTCTTTGACCCTCCCCTGCTCGTGCTCTCTCTCTCTCTCTCTCTCTCTCTCAAAAATAAATAAACATTAAAAAAATTTTAAATAAAAGGGTCAACTTCTGGCTCTTCAAAAAGTAGCCAAGGAAAATGGGAGTTTTGAAGAGAAACCCCCGAAGTTTCATAGGTTAGAGTAACAGCACCTTTGGGAGATGTCTATGTGGATGACAATGAAGGCGTTCCCACAGAGTCCTGAGCCCCCCAGTATCACGTGGGAATGCAGATTAGTTTCTGAGTCCCCAGGAGCTTGCAGAAAGATCCCAGCAGTGGGGGTAGAGGAATGGATATTCTCAGAAGTGGAGGGTGCCGTGGGCTGAGGGCCTTCGCAGCAGATGCTAGGGGGGCAGTGCCTGAGACCCAAGACCGGCAGGATGAGCCGGACCTCAGTGGAGGCGGGCAAAAAGGCACTTCTTGACCCAACTTCGGTCAGGCTCCTCTGAGTCCTCTTTCCAAGTTCACCTCGACCTTGGTCCTGCCCAGCCCAGTGTTCACAAAGAATCCTGCTGAGTCACACCCACACATGACATCTGATCAAGCTCCTTATTCCCCTCCTTTCATGTATGCATTCTTGGCTTCCTTTTAGCAAGAATCCTGTTGGGTCAGTTTAGTAATAATTCCCTCATCCTTGATGTGTCCTCTTAGTGATTTTCCCTCCAACTACCCCTCACCCTGCTCCTTGGCTATAAATCCCCACTTGTCCCTACTGTATTTGGAGTTGAGTCCTATCTCTCTCTCCCCTATTACAAGCTCTGATTTCAATAGTCGAATAAAATCTCTCTTAACATTTTAACAAGTGTTAGGTAAGTTTTTTTTTTAATGGGTTAGACGAGAGCACATAGACTCAATGCACACCACCAACCCATCAACTTGTTCTGGAATGCTACTACCAAATTCAGATGCCACCTGCGGGTAAGGAAGGAAGGAATCCCTCAGCTGAAGAGAAATAAACCAAAAGAACCTGAATAGTAAAACCACAAGAATCAGGTCTTCTTGCAATAATACCATTAAGTATTTGTTTGCAATGAAAATTGGGGCTGGTAAGCCACATTCAGGTATGGGAAAGTAAAGAAAGATGTATGATTTTGTGTATCTCAGAACCATATGCTTCTGAAAAATATTGTCTCTAGGATAACTTTTTTGACTCCGGAAAAATAAAATGTACCTTTTGCAGAGAATGAGCACTGTTGACAGAACTATTTGTCTTATCCCATTAGCCCTCCATACTTCAAGAAGAGTCAAGGGGGCAGCTCAAATCTAGTTCTTTCTGGGAGTCTTTCATGGCATGCATTTCTTGTTTAATAAAATATGAGACAGGGGCACCTGGGTGTCTCAGTTGGTTCAGCATCTGACTCTTGGTTTCAGCTCAGGTCGTGATCGGTTTGAGCCCCACATCAGGTTCTGTGCTGACAGTGTGGAGCCTGCTTGGAGATTCCTTCTTGCTCCCTCTTTCTCAGCCCCTCCACAACCCCACCTCTCTCTTTCTCAAAATAAATAAACTTAAAAAAAAAGTGAGACGGGTGTCTGGGTGGCTCAGTCGGTTAAGTGTCTGACTTCGGCTCAGGTCATGATCTCATGGTTTGTGAGTTCGAGCCCCGCATTGGGCTCTGTGCTGACAACTCGGGGCCTGGACCCTGCTTCAGATTCTGTGTCTCCCTCTCACTCTCTCTCTGCCCCTCCCCTGCTTGTGCTCTGTCTTTCTCTGTCTCTCAAAAATGAATACATATTAAATACGTTTCTTAAAAAATGAGACATTTATAGCCCCAGGTATGCTTTCTCACCACATAATTTTCATGTACTTAATCAGTACCTATTTTTCATTCTTCAAAATATCCAATCCATAATGAATACCTATGCTTATGAGCTCTCCAACTAATAGTTAGAGAGGTCTGTCACACTCAGCCTAGCTCTGCAAAATCTAGCAAGCCTTGTGATCTTCAGACAGTAAATGTCAGGGAAACAAATTGCCAAATTCAGAGAAGCTTCTCCTCCCAGCAGTGAGCGTTTTTCCAATCATTTTGCTTTTAAGTTTTTTTCTCCTTTATTTCTAGTAGAAGAGGGAGGGGGGAAAATAGTAATGTACTTTGTTCTCTGAGATTTAGTTATAAGTCTATAGCTGTCCCCAGTGCAAAGAGAATTTTTGTCCTGTTATAGCTCAGGTCTGGTAGATTTCTGAAAGGCTAGGGAGCATAAGAAACTCACTTTGGAAATATAACTTTTTTTCTTTTTTCTTAAAGGACTATGGTAGTGTTACAAAAAATTAAGGAGTGAAATGATGTAAAATAAACATATATTTATTACTAGTTTTTGTAAATTGTGGAATGCTAGCTCTCTGATGGTCTTTTCTAGTTTCTGAAACATTCTATATGCAGTTTGTCAGTGTATATTTATAGTCACAAGAGCTTTTTCTTTGGAAAGAGGCCCCTTTGTACAGGAATCTGAAGGGAAGTATGAGAGTTCAAATTGGATGTATTTAAAAATAATCTGCTGAATCAACACATTCATGACAACATGTCATCAGTCATTCTTACCCTCACTCTATTCTCACGTACAGTCATATAACTAAGGGAAACTCCAAGGCTAGGGTTATGCCTTCAACTTGAAATGAAAACTCAAGGACAAGTACCCTTGCTCTGGTGTGAGATTGAACTAAATACCTACAAAATCCCTTCCAAATCTGAGACTTACTCAGATAGTTTAATATCCTAAATTTTATTGGGCATTAATTATTTGAATAATTCATGTGATAACATTTTAAGGTATATCCATCATCCATCAACCAAGTTCAAAGTCACTGTTTCACTTGTAGCTTTCTTGGGCCGAATGAACTCAATATCCCATATGTCATCTACCATGGACCCTGGAGATGGTGTCGGAATTCTATCAATTATCAGACTGTCATTATCCTTCTAAACCATTATGTTTCAAGCAAAATCCTTCCCTTTCTTGAAGCTCCTACCCTTATATTTTATCACCATCCTTGGTGTCATTCAAGTCTGCTCACTCCTGGTTTTTCTTTGTGGACTCAGTCTTTCCAAGTTATCCCCTCAAACCCTCATACTGGGTGACTTCAGGATCCATTTGACTTCACACTAGAAATATCTAAGGGGATAGAAGAAGCTGTAAACAAACAAACAAACAAAGAAACATCCAGAAGCGCACAAAGCAGCAGGTGTGCTTCCAGACCTGGAATTAGCCCAAAGACAGAACTGGTGTCTACCTGTCTTTGCCATGAACAAGGGTAAAGTTTTACAAGTACCTCTGGTGGGAGCATGCGAAGTAGCAACTTTTTATATGATGTACAATTGAGGGCCAGTTGGAAAGTATCAAATTCAGGTCTACTACAACACCTAGGATGCTTCAAAGCTCTGACACCTTACAGGAGGCCATTCAGAAAACACAACTTAGAAAAAAGTTTGGGGATACTATACCTGACAAGCTTTTCACTCTTATAGAGGGGGAATGCTCAGGGGTCTGTGTAACTACACCAATAGCTCAAATAAATGACAACTACTATGAATTCTGACACCTCAGTGTATTGAAGAAATTGATGAGCTCGAGACTGGCAAAATTCCAAAACCT
Organism: Cryptoprocta ferox; assembly: GCA_028646485.1. Taxonomy (NCBI): domain Eukaryota; kingdom Metazoa; phylum Chordata; class Mammalia; order Carnivora; family Eupleridae; genus Cryptoprocta; species Cryptoprocta ferox. The sequence continues at coordinate 134,735,294 of CM053567.1, forward strand.
GGGCCAAAGAGTGGACGGTTCTCTTTGAGCCAGATAGGGGTCTTACTTCTTTGACCGAACTACCCAAAGGACCTGGATTTGGTGTGCAAGCAGCTCTTTAATTAATTAATTAATTAATTATTTTTAAGTTTATTTATTTTGAGAAAGAAAGAGAGAGAGAGAGAGAGAGAATGAGTCAGAGACAGAATGCCAAGCAGGCTTCCCGCTGCCAGCACAGAGCCCAATGTGGGACTTGAACCCACAAACTGTGAACCCAGATCAAGAGTAGTATGCTCAACAGACTGAGTTGCCCAGAATTGCAAGTATGTCACTGGAGAAATAAAACATGAATCCCTTATTTAGAGAAGGAGGTCTTTGGCCTCTTTAAAATTCTTGACCCAACCATTTCATCCCAGTTGTTACCACCCTTTAATGATTTAATTTTCTTCCTTTTCTCAATCTCTTAGTTAAGATTGCATGCCACTTAGAGGAAATAGAAAATTCAACCAGTGGTTTAGTTTCAATAAGTAGGTGTTTCTTTTTCTCATGTTACAGCAAGTTTAGAGGTAGGAGGTTACTGAAGGAATTATAGGTAATTTGTATTGATTTTCTAGGGCTGCCATAATAAAGTACCACAGATTGAATCTCAATTTATTGTCTTTGGACAATACTCTGGAGGCTAGGAGTTCAAGATCAAGATGTGGGCAAGGTGGATTCCTTCTGGGGATAGTGAGGAAGAATCTGTTCCACGTCTCTCCCCTAGCTTCCAGTAGCTCTAACTGTGACTCCAAATCTGTCTGCCTGTAACTTTCAGTCATTGATGCCTACTTTGTGAACATGAGCGATGGGATAAATAGCATTGTTTTTTTTTTTTAATAGGATAATCATTCAGTATTTGAATAGAATGATCACCTTAGTCTTCTCTTCAGAGAAACTTTCATTCTTTGCTGAAAGGACAAGGTTTTGAGACTCTAATTCTGGTCTCTCTCTTATAGATGGAATCCAGTCTGTTATCTCCCCTCTAAACTGAGCAAAACACTCCTCATGTGTTTGGGTTAGTGATGTGGAAGTTTCCTTTAATGGGACACTCACTGCACTCCTATGAATGTAGGCCAAGAGAAGGTTCATTTAGTTCTTTTGCCAGCTACGTTACCCAGTTGTCATCTAAAATACTCACACTTAACACATCCCATTTTGTACAGTTTAATTATTTGAATGTAGATTCAGGACTTTATTTTATCCCTGTTTTTTTTTAACACCCCTTTCGCTTGTATGAAAGGCTTATTACTCAACAGATGTCACTATCCTTATCCTCCCATTTTAAGTGTTTTTATGATATAACCACCAGTATTAATAATAAATCCTTTTAATATCCTTAGCATATTTTAGACTGAAGCCCCATTTGAGTTTCATAATTTGGCACAGTGTGAGGCACCTTTATGTTTTTCCCTTTTCATGTATCTTTTCCCCAGGTAGCTGCACTGGTACATGAACTAGAAATCTCCAACGGCATTTGGCTGGTGTCAGTAGTGGCATCACTGTGTTAGCTATGGCAAAGTTTTCTGCACGTACCAAGCATCCTGAAAGCAACTCTATCACATCTTTGGAGATGCCAAACACATTAGGGTGTGGGGCATCCTTTCCTCGGAAACAGGAGAAGACAGAAAGGAAGGATTCACTTAAGTCAGAAGAAATAATGATGGCTGTCCAAAGTCAGTATGGAGAGGCATCTCAAAGCATCTGTTCCTCTTTGCTTGGTAGCATTACTTATTTAACTACTAAATAGAAAAACTCAAAGAACTCTCCTTAAACATTTCATTTTTACCCCAGGAAACTCTATCTCATTGTGAGCTAGTGAACGAGTACATGGGTTCACATGAAATTCTTGCCTCTTCCAAGGAAACCAAGGTCTACTTGTGAAAAGATTCACTGTGAGATCAGTGTATGAAGATGATTTTAGGGAAATATAAAGCAAAACAGCCCTTAACCGGAGGGTCATCGAAAGGCGTCTGATGTCCTAGCGCTTTATCCAATTGACAATATTCATTTGTTTGTTTGTTTGTTTGTTTCATAAAATTCAATCTCCCTGGCAGCCTGAGAAAAACATAGGGTAGCCAAGTATACATAAGACTAAAGGAATGGATTCTCCTTGTCCTCATCTAGGTCTAGTTCAGTTTGCTCTGTTTTAGACTGACATCTGGTGGTCATGAAAGATCAACCAATGACCCTTGCAGGGAAGAATTCTATTCAAAGCAAGGGTGTGGCCATTTTGTGTTCAGCTCTTGCCTGTAAATCTTCCACAAGAGGATTTATTTACATTTTCTGTTGTATATAAATCAGAGTGGCTGTCTGAATTCGACCATACTTACCAAAGTCTTTAAAAATACTTAAAGCATTTTGACCTAGACCTACCACTTTTCAAAAATGTATCTCAAAGAAACATATGCGGACAGATTTATGAATAAGCATTTTCCTCAAAGTGTAATGTATAATAGTAAATTTGGAATGCACCCAAAATTTCATAAATGAGGACTGTTAAAATTAGACTGTTCCATTACTCAAACTTTAGAGGAATACTTAATGACATGGGAAAATGTTTATGATATATTATGAAGTGAACAAAGCCAATTAGAACACAAGTAAAACTTCACAATCTTGGTCTTCATTTTCTGTGTATTTCTTCCTTTCAAAAGCATGAACATGTAATGTTTTTGGAGGCAAAAAGAAAAAAAAAACATCCTATATATCTTATATACAGTTACTGGTGTGGTAGGGCATCAGTACAAACTTTTTTTTCCAAGTAGAACTTCTTGAAGATATCTCTCTTGAAAATTTGTCGAGTAAATATGCTCCTATAGAATATTGGCACAAAAGGTCATGAACAATTACGTCACTGTTCCTGGGATCAGGAATAACCCAGGAAGCTTGAACACGCAGCTGCTACATCAAGTTTGCTAATAGGTCTGTGGCTGAGACAAAAAACATGTTATTTCTTGCATGACCCTAAAAACTCATTAATTTGTTCCAACGCTTATATGTTGCTTCCAAGAGTTGTTGATGGGGATGTGGAAGAAGGTGCAATCTTCCAAATTACTCTGCAGTATGTGTAATAGCCAGAGTTCTGTTTTATAATTGGACACAGTTCAGTTCTTAAAAGATTTTTAAGACATAGCTTTGAGATTTTTCTTTGTACACCGACGAGGTATAAATAGATTGATTTGCTTGCTTAGCCTGGAAAGAGAAGGTGAAAGGGATCTCACAGTTTTCCTTAAATGGAGCTCGGAATGGCTGCCCATAGGTCCTGGGAGCAGCTGTGTAGCTAACCAAACTTACCTAGGTTTTCCTCTTGCGGGGTTTTACATTTCACATTTGTTTGCTTAATACATTTGGACACGATTTCCACAAACATGGTTAACATGTCACGTTTGTCTACCCTGAGGGCACCAGGTGGCAACCCCAAGAAGAGGAAAATCATTTTCAGAGCTCCCCGCTGGCTTAATCAACACTTCTCAGTTCTAATGAGATGGTTCACCTCTTTTTCCATTTAGCCATTTGGTCGACAAAACTTTGATGGCTGTTATAGGAGTAGTTTATGATTTTCACACTTACAGGTATTAACACCATTGCTGTTAGATTGACAAAAAGGATTGCAATTAATCCTCCAGGTCCAGCTGGAAATATACCTCCTTCTGGATCTTTCATTGCATAAATTCGGCTAAATTCCTGGTTGAGGCGAAGCCAATGATGCTGTGTAGTCATCTTCAAAGAAATAGAAATGAAATGTACTGGTGTACATTAGCCTGTGTGTGCTTCTTAAATTAATGTGCAAAGATAAATGGACTTAATCATTCATTGCGCTGTTATCTTGCTATATGACATTCAAAATGAATATGCACAGCAAACTATGATTAACTGTACAGTAAAAAAAATTTAGAGTCGGGGAATGCGGCGGTGAAGGACAAGTAAAAATTTTTAGTTATTGAGTAGTTCTGTCTTTTGAGTTGGTCATGTTTCAGGAATTTAATAAATACTATTGGGTGTTTTATGTACTGATGCTATTTTCTTTTATCTAAGTAAAACATTCCCAAAATAACATTCACTGGGAGATATGATTCAATGCATATTCACTTTACACATAACCTTTTGGGAATGTAACACAAGGTCAAGTTCTGTTGTCATAAAGATCTTTAAGATGGGGATGGAGTATATTGGTGTCAATTACAGAGAATCAAGGACAGAAGAATTTGCTTTTCAAAGTTAGATCTTGAAATTTCATGTGTTCTTACTTCAAATAAAGTTTTAACCTTTGAGAAATTGTTCCAACTATACTTTCTGTTTAATGTACTTGGCTACTTCTGAGGTTAAAGTTCATCAAAATTTGGGGGAACGTTTTTCCTTCTACTTCTTTTTTTTTAATCAAGGAAACTATGCAGAAGAAAATGATCATTCTCTCAAGTGTGTTGAGCCTAAATTGTTGGCCTAGAATTTCAGGTATTAGAAGTCCATGATTTAGAAGTAAAAAGCAAACTACATTTCAGTGGGTCTCTTTCCAGGATTTATAAGTTGAGGAATAAAGTGAGAAAAAAATATAAACTTATGAGATATGTTAACATAGTAGATCCAATTTATGGAGTCCCTACTATAGTTTGTTTTCCTTGCTGCACAGTTGTTTATGCATATTAATGCCATCTAAAGCAGTCCCTTACCCAAACTTCTTACCACTCTAGTTAACAGTGCCACCAGTGGAACTTTCTGCAATGATGGAGAAGTTCTGTGTCTGAGCTGTCCAACATGGCAGCCACATGTGGCTATGGAGAACTTGAAATGTGGCTTCTGAAATTGAGGATTTGAATTTTTAGTTTTATTTAATTTTAATCAGTTTCCATTTAAATAGCCATATGTGCCTGGTGGTTACTCTATCTGACAGCACACACCTAGTCCACTAACTGGTTTTTATTATTTCCATAGTCCTTAGCACAAACTGCAATTTTCTTTCTTATTTTCTATTATCTTTCTATTTCTAACTTGTTTCCTTATTAATTATTATTATTGGTATTAATTGTTAATAATTTTTATTATTGTTTCCTTATTATTGTCTATCTTCTTTTTACTAGGTAGTAGGCTCCCTGAGAGACCGGGTCTACCTTTTTCTCAGCTCTATTTTTAGTATCTAGAACAGAGCCTGGTGTGCGGGAGGGACTCCAATTATTTATTAAAAATATACACGAATGTGATTGTTATGCACGCTCTATAGATGATCAGGAGCAAAGAGGGAACATAACTTGTGGAAGCTGGCAAGGGTTTGAAGCCTAGACTATGTGACTCAAGCTCAGAATCCTACCTTCTACCAATTGGTCACAACTGCATCTGTGGCCTCGCTTCAGACCCCTGACAGCTGAGCCTCAGGGATGGGTGACGTTTGGGTTGGATTAATACAAAAAAACTAAGTAGTCCCTGATATGCTTTGGTTGCTGGAATTCTGACTAGGAATCTTTCAGGCATTCGGGTGAAGGTACTATCCCAGAAGTTTAAATGCACAGATATTACTATTGAGGCTAACTATTCTACCCTAGAATTTCCCAGACTGTTCATAGCTGGTAAGAATTCCGTTGCTCTTTGAGATGTTATGAATTGCTCTGCTCGGGGAGGAAAGGGTTCTGGAAATATGTTTTTCCTAAAATGTATTTACAATATATACATAAGAAGTAAACAAAATGCATTTTCTGGCTGTTCTCATTATTTTGTGATAATCTGCAAGGAAAAAAAACGAGTCAAAAGTCCTGAGAACCTGCACGTAGGAATCCCTACGTTGATGCAAACTAAGGACTTAAATCTGCCTGGTACTGTAGACCATCAGTTCACGGTTGCTTGCCTGCGTTGTCTGATGCGATCAACTTACAGCACAATTTGTGATATTATCCTGTTTGTTTTTTGTTAAACACTCATACTATACACATGGATTTCTTTGGTGGATATCTGCAAGAGAAGTTTTAAACAAAGGGCATTCAAACTGATTTAAATAAGGAAGTTAAATCTTTCCAAGAGAAAATGAACAATTTTAGGCTCCGTTTTCTTTTAAAAAAAGTATTATACATATATACTTATTATTGAAGTATAGTTGATATACAATGTTACATTCATTTCCGGGGTGTGCAACATAGTGATTCAACAATTCTATACAGTCTTCAGTGCTCACTACGATTTGGAGTCACCATCTGTCACCTACCTAATTACAATATTACTGACTATATTCTCTATACTGTGCTTTTCATCTCCACAACTTATTTATTTTATAACTGGAAGCCTCTTAATCTCCTTCACTATTTCATCCATCCTCCCAGACACCTCCCCTGTGGCAACCACCGGTTTGTTCTTTGTACTTAACAAACTCTTCTTTTGTTTGTCTCTTTTTTTCTTTATTCATTTGTTTTTGAGATTCCACACATGCATGAAATCACATGGTATTTGTTTTTCTCTGTGTGGCTTATTTCACTTAGCGTAATCCTCTCTAGCTCCATCCATGTCATTGCAAATGACAAGATTTCTTTCTTCTTTATGGCTGAGTAATATTCCATTGTATATCTAATTCTGTTCTCTGAAAAAAATGAGAAATGTGCTTTACAAGATAAAATAAAGACTTTTTCAATGGCCAGTGCAAGACTACCTAAACATTGGGAAGCCTCAGTTTTATGTTCCTATCTTTGCTGCCATATTTTGATTTCCATAGGATGTTGTAATGAAAACAAGGTAGAGTTATGGCTAGGTCTGATACATGCTCAGACATGGCAATAGCACTTCTAATATTAAATAATATATAACTGCCATAAAACACTGTTTGTGTTAAAAAATAACAAAACTATAAAATTAATATTTTAACTTGATATATATTATCTTTTTTATTAAGAGAATCAATATTACCTAATATAATTTAATAGGTTAAACAATTAATTTAAGTTTAATATAAATATAAGGTAAATAATTTGATATATTTAATTGCTTTTTTTGTTATAAAGTATAAAGAAATGCACATGAATGAATTTTAACTCATTTCTCAAGGTTTCAAATAAAGGATATCTTTGACCATTTTTGCCATCCTTTTAATCTTAGTGTGCATTCCATCTCACAAGCTCCTTTTGGTGTTTTGTCAGTACAGGAACAGTTTTAAAGTGTTTTGTAGGAAATTTTGCTTTAGCCCCATAACGTCCAGTACTTCGGCAGCCCACATTAGCGTTTTTGTTAGCTTATTTTATCAGGAAGCATGACTCAGCAGACCAGGGTGAGTCTGTTTGGACTGAGAATAAGAGCAACTTAACCAGCAGGCACCGACTGAGGGCAACCAGGCCTCGGTGAATTTCCCAGTGGGGGCCTAGGATGACAAGTGGACACGTGTGGACACCTGTGGGAGTGTTACAGTGAGATGCCTGGTCTAGCCTATGTCCTTATCCCCCTTGTGAAGTAGTAAGGGCCACATCCAGGCTTGGGATCATGGGGTGCTAAAGTGGAATATGTTCCACAAGGTCGTCAGGAGTGTTTTTACAGTTGGGGGGAGATGACCGTCAGTCAAAATTCTTAGAGTGTGCGATACATGAAGCCAGTAAAAACAAATTCAACACAGTCAAAGGTAAGACCCCCAAACTGGAGAAAGCCAAAATGTGAGGCAATTCATTGCAATGAAAGCAAAGTTAGAAATAAAGTCGCTTGAAGATAGCTGGGTAAGTGCACAGTCTTGGAGTATTATATTTAAACTTGAAATAAAGACATTGAAGATGGAAGCATTGGAATCTGAACCAACCCCAGGATTCAAATTCTTTCTCCTCTTCTCACTGTAGGGTTCAAATTCTTTCTCTTTTTCCCAGTAAAGGAACCTCATTGATGCTTACTTTCCTTTTGTATATAATGCTGATAATAGTAGTCTCTTGGTGGGACGGCTGTGAGGATTAAGTGATTTTAAAGCCATAAATCATTTAGACCCACATCTATTACAGGTGGTTCTCCATCAGTATGGGCTGCTATTATTAAAACAAGGAAGGTCCTGGGCCATGGCCATGGACAGAGCTGGAAGAAGGTAGGATACTACAGTAGCACACATATGTTTTGGAATCCGGTTTTGGACAAATTCCTCAACCCTTCTCTCTATTACTAAAACGGAGACAATACTTACCTCCTTGGTTTGCTGTGTAAGTGAAGTCCAAGGATTGTGTAAACTACTTAACATACTACTGCCTGTTGCAAGGTGAAGCCTCCATAAGTCAGATACTTCTGATTGCTAAGGATACAATAGCCTTTCATTATTAGACCTGTATTCCTACCCCCGCTCCTTGGTGCAGTCTTTATATTCATTTGGGCTACATAAAAGTACCAATAACACCATATTATCAAAGTCACACTTAGGGAGGCCTTCCAGAAGTGCCAATATTTTATTTCAAGTTCCACAAAAAGGATGATTTTTATTTTTAAAAAATAACTGGTGGAGACATATGGTCTCTTCCTTTGATGACTGCTATTCTTCATATCTTTTTATTTTTGGAAGTTCATGACTTAAAAGGACCAAATTAGTTGGAAAGAAATCATATGCAAATGCGATGAACAGTTTGGACGCAAAAGTCTTTGTGGTGAATTAAGGGAAAAGAGATGTTATGTCAGACATCAAACTTGGGAACTTTTGCCTCTGTGGGAGATGCACAGAACTCTACCTTTGTGTGTGTCACAGAATAGAAAATTATGAAAGGTGTGCGTTTATTATAGATATCCCTGGTTGAGGACATTTACTTGATCCTCTGGATATTTTCAAATATCCAGCTTGCATATTTTTTCTGTTTTTTGATTATTTATCTGATTTTTTAAATGTTTATTTATTTTAAAGAGAGAGAGAGAGAGACAGAGTGCAAGCAGGGGAGGGACAGAGAGAGAGGGAGACACAGAAACCGAAGCAGGCTCCAGGCTCTAAGCTGTCAGCACAGAGCCCTACGCAGGACTCAAACTCACAAACCTTGAGATTATGACCTGAGCTGAAGTCGGAGGCTCAAACGATAGAGCCACCCTGGTGCCCCATGTTTTTTAATTATTTATCTAAATCACTAGCTTGAATATTATCAGTGTCATGACAGCCTTAAAAATAAATTATTGATTTCTTGTCCATGTGCTATAGTTTAATCGTTTAGAATTTATTTCTTTAAAGACTTAAAAAATCATTTTTAATAAAATATCTTTTTCCAAAAAACCTCTTAAACAATGTAAGTTAAAGTCCTTTTGGGGGAGTTTTGTAATGTGTCAACTTGAGTAGGCAGAACTACCTTTCCCAGAATTTGTTTTTCCTTATGTCTCTGTTTAGGGGGCACAGACAGATTCTCATGTGGGCGAGGAGGACACAAGAAAACGGTAGCCATCTTGTAGCTCACCGTGGTGAGGCTGATCTGAGGACTCACATCCTTGGTGAGGGCAGCACGTGGGCCTCAACTGTTCCACTGTCCCCACATCCTCAGATGGCTTCTCAGACCCCTGGGCTAGAGTAGGTGTTTAAACCCGTAACAAAGGGCTCTGGTTTGTAGGACACCTTTGCACAAAGGTCAGATGCCGGAGGGTTTCAGTAAGTCCAGGCCACGCTTGTGGATTCCACCCTGTGCTTGCTGTTCCCCACCTTACATCCATCTTCCATTCTGACTGCCAGGTTAAATGCTCATAACAAATCTGCGTGCATGTGTGTGTCTGTGTGCATGTGTGTGTGTGTATAATTTACAATATATATGGAGAATATATATTTTATCTAATTATATTTGGAGAATATATTTCTTCCTAGTAGTCTGCTATGCTGATTGAACCCTAAGTGAGCCAGTTGTGCTTGACCGGGGGCCTTTCTCCAGAGATACTGCTGTTACTAAGGTGCCATGATCTAGATTTTTTTTTTTCCTGTGCACATAACTAAACATCTCATGTTTCTAACTGTGCCAGGTGCTTCTGTATAATTTAGGAAAAAAATGGAGGCTCAGATTGGTTATGCAGTCTCTCTTCAAGTGTCATTTCACTGATACGGAGCTGTGCTGATAATTTCTCAGTTTTGTTTGCTGAGCTGACGATGATATTTCGCTGACAGCGATGTTTCTCTTTTTGTCGCCCTTTAGTCTAATTAAGGCTTTCTGTTCATAACTTAGTTAAAATTTCTCTTCCATTGTTTATTCAGTTACTTTTGCAACCACTGAAAACCCGTAGGTCGTCTGGATTCGTAAGGAGCATTCAGAACTCTCACACATCTGTCAGTTTTCTTTTTTCACTTGGTGATTTATAGTATGCCTGTTCACCTTTGCGTATTGCATGTCCCAGTCTGCTTTTTTAGGTCCAGGGTGAACATTCCTAATTTTAGACCAGGAAAAAGCAGTCGTTCTTGTGTTTCTCTCTTTCTTTGATTTATATTGTTTCCTATTTTGTCCATCTCAGGGGAGGTCCATGGTTTGGGGGCAAAATAAAATTGCATTATTGAAAATCTAAATTATGTAAGGCACAGTAGTATTGTGGGAAGACAGAAGACGAAGAATCATCTCTCTTTTCTGGTGTATGATCTACTTAGGAAGATAGGTATACATAGGTAAAAACCTAATTCATAACAAAAGACTTAAATTACAGCTCAAAAAATTGATGAGATGTCACAGGAAAGTATATAACGAATTGCTACAGTAGAGCAGATTTGGAGAAGCCTTCAACTGGTGTAGAGATGGAGGCTGGAGAAGGGGGCTGAGAGAGAATGAGGCCACAAGCTTCTCTCAAGCTCTTCAGCTGCCAATCCTCTTCCCCAATCTAACCAAGAGGCATTGGTTGAAAGAAAAGCACATTAAATCGTTTCTCTCTTAGGGCACCTGGATGACTCAGTTAAGTGTCTGACTCTGGATTTCGGCTCAGGTCATGATCTCAGGGCTCTTGAGTTTGAGCCCCACGCTGGGCTCTGTGCTGACAGCATGGAACCAGCTTGGGGTTTTGGGATTCTCTCTCTCTCCCTCTCTCTGCCTCTCCACACCTCAAAAAAAAAATCATTAAAAATTTTTTTCACCTCTCTCTCTCCATATATCCATATCCATATATATATATATATATGTATGTATTAGCAAACCAAATTTCTCCTTTTGAAGTATGTCTCACCACTGTTCCATATCCCTTCATAGCCCCCTCCTGCATCCTGAGTTTTTTCTCAATTATTGAAACCACAAAGAGCACAAGTTTTAAAACCACTTTTACTTATATTCGGCAATACTAGCTTTCTTCGAACCTTATTTTCTTCTTCGTGATTATTTTTAAGCTATGATTTATGCCAAAAATATGTATGTGTATAAAATATGTATTTTTATGCAAAAATATGTATATGTAAAATTTGATTTGAGTATTTCTGGAGAGTGGCTGTGACAATATTTTTTACAAGTTCCTGGGTGACTTTTATGTGCAGGCAGGATTGAGAACCTCTGTAAGAAGCATGCTTAGAGAAAAGCGGACCTGACTATAACTGACTGTTTACATACTTCTTACCCTAATTCCCCAATTAGATTGTAAACTTGTCAAAGGGAGGGATCCAAGTTCTTGTTCATCTTTGTAATTAATGTATGTACTTAGAGAAAGGGAGCTACCTGATTAACTCTGGTCTACAATCTATTACCCATGATTCCATAATCTCAAAGCTCTGAAAATGGAAAAATATTTTTTTTAAGTTTATTTATTAAATTCAAGTTAGTTAACATACTGTGTAGTATTGGTTTCAGGAGTAGAACCCAGTGATTCATCACTTACATATAACACTCAATGTTCATCCCAACAAGTGTCCTCCTTAATGTCTATCACCCATTTAGCCCATTCCCCACCCACCTCCCCTCCGGCAACTCTCAGTTTGTTCACTATTTAAGAGTCTCTATGAATAGTTTGTCTCCCTCTCTGTTTTTATATTATTTTTGTTTCCCTTCCCCTATGTTCATCTGTTTCTTAAATTCCACATATGAGTGAAATCATATGATATTTGTCTTTCTCTGCCTGACTTATTTTGCTTAGCATAATACACTCTAGTTCCCCCACATTATTGCAAATGGCAAGATTTCATTCTTTTTGATCACTGAGTAGTATTCCATTGTGTGTGTGCACACACACACACCACCTCTTTATCCATTCATCAGTCGATGGACATTTAGGCTCTTTCCATAATTTGACTATCGTCGATAGTGCTGCTATAAATATTGGGGTGCATGTGCCCCTTCGAATCAGCATTTTTGTGTCCTTTGGATAAGTACCTAGTAGTGCAATTGCCGGATTGTAGGATAGTTCTATTTTTTATTTCTTGAGAAAAATCCATACTGTTTTCCAGAGTGGCTGCACCAGTTTGCATTGAAAATGGAAAAATATTTCTTAACTCATTTGAGAACAGAATCTGATCTCAAGTAGGATAAGGCTATTTATAGACTATCCCACTTTGTATGGATATTTATTTGCCTCACTATAGAATGGTAATGTGTTTGATGATGGGGTGCTACCCTAGGCTTTTCTAGGGGTGTTACATATTTTATTTCTTTTATTTCTTTTTTCTTTTCTTTTTTTTTAATTTATAGTTTATTGTCAAATTGGTTTCCATATAACACCCAGTGCTCTTCCCCACAAGTGCCCCCCTCCATGACCATCACCCCACTTCCCCTTCCCCCCTCCCTCTTCAGCCCTCAGTTTGTTCTCAGTATTCAAGAGCCTCTTATGGTTTGCCTCCCTCCCTCTCCCTAACTCTTTCCCCCCCCTTTCCCTTCCCATGGTCCCCTGTTAGGTTTCTCCTGTTAGACCTATGAGTG
>CM053567.1:134748172-134854247 GCA_028646485.1 Cryptoprocta ferox
GCCTTTGGGGATGTGTCGAGTAGGAAATTGCTGCGGTTGAGGTCAAGGAGGCTGTTTCCTGCTTTCTCCTCTAGGGTTTTGATGGTTTCCTGTCTCACGTTCAGGTCCTTCATCCATTTTGAGTTTATTTTTGTGTATGGTATAAGAAAGTGGTCTAGTTTCATTCTTCTGCATGTTGCTGTCCAGTTCTCCCAGAACCACTTGTTAAAGAGGCTATCTTTTTTCCATTGAATACTCTTTCCTGCTTTGTCAAAGATTAATTGGCCATACATTTGTGGATCCAGTTCTGGGTTCTCTATTCTATTCCATTGGTCTATATGTCTGTTTTTGTGCCAATACCATACTGTCTTGATGATGACAGCTTTGTAGTAGAGGCTAAACCCTCAAGAAAGTCGGGATAGAAGGAACTTACTTAAACATTATAACAGCAATTTATGAAAAGCCCACAGCTAATATCATCCTCAGTGGGGAAAGACTAAGAGCTTTCCCCCTGAGATCAGGAACATGACAAGGATGTCTACTCTCACCACTATTGTTTAACATAGTGCTTGAAGTCCTAGCATCAGCAATCAGACAACAAAAGGAAATAAAAGGCATCAGAATCGACAAAGAAGAAGCCAAACTTTCAGTTTTCGCAGATGACGTGATACTCTACATGGAAAACCCAATCGACTCCACCAGAAGCCTTCTAGAACTGATCCATGAATTCAGCAAAGTCGCAGGGTACAAAATCAATGTACAGAAATAAGTTGCATTTTTATACACCAATAATGAAGCAACAGAAAGAGAAATCAGGAAACTGATCCCATTCACAATTGCATGAAAAACCATAAAATACCTATAATAAACCTAACCAAAGACGTAAAAGACCTGTACGATGAAAACTATAGAAAGCTTATGAATGAAATTGAAGACACAAAGAAATGGAAAAACATTCCATGCTCATGGATCGGAAGAATAAACATTGTTAAAATGTCATTATTACCCAAAGCAATCTACACATTCCCAATCAAAATTGCACCAGCATTCTTCTCAAAGCTAGAACAAACTATCCTAAAATTCGTATGGAACCACAAAAAACCCCGAATAGTCAAAGTAATATTGAAGAAGAAAACCAAAATGAGAGACATCACAATCCCAGACTTTAGCCTCTACTACAAAAGTGTTACATATTTTAATTCACACATACATGCAGACATTGGGTCTCCAAAAAATTCAGAATTCTGAAATACATTTGACCCCACGGTTTCAGAGAAGATATTGTAGAGCAGCATTTATTGATGTTTTACCTGGGAATTTAAGAAAGTTGAGATCTTGAGAGATAGGGTAACATTTGGAATTTAGGCCAGTGGTTTTCAGAACGGATAGACTTACCTGGGCAGCTTTTAAAACCTCGCAGTGCCCTGGTACCATCTCCAGAGATTCTGATTCAGTTGATTTGGGGTTGGGCCAGGGCATCAGATTTTTGAGTAAACTTTCCAGGTTATTCTGTTGTGTAGTTGGAGTTGAAAATCAATGATAGACTAAAATTCTCAGTTGGAAGCTTGCACACTCCTTCCCGTAATCTGAGGGATTTTCCAAATGTCATACAGTTCTTTGGAGGTACACTCCACCACTTCACACTGCTAACAAGAGCCATTGTCATCCACAAGGAGCACAGTATCTGTCTGGAAAACATTTGAGGGCCACTGATTGAGATAGTAAAACAGGCAAAGGGAGTTCTAGACACCGAGACTAGCTTGGGTAAAAGGACAAAGACTGAAAAATACAGAGGACATAAGGAGAATAGAAAGCAGTTTGCATTGACAGAAGGGTAAAGCTGGAGAATGACTTAAACCTTCAATGTTAGCGCTTTGTGTGCTTATCGTATTGTCATTAGAATACTTCCGTTTGTTTCTTTAGATACCTTAAACGGGCCTTTGCTCTATTCATTGCTTAATTTTTTTCCCTCCATCTGCTTTCTGGCAGTAAGCAGACTTTTCAGAATTCGTTTAGCAATGCTTTCTCTTCCCAGGGTGGTCTCCCTGCAGCATTTCTGGTACCAGGTGTGGGGTCTTGATGAAATGCTGTGAAAATTCACAACAGATGAGAGTGAATTATCCACTGGAGAGGGTGGGGGAAGTATCTGTGTGTTGAAATAAGTGTGCCACGTGCCAAGGAACACAAGAAGTTATCATACAGAAGGTTTTACACGGCATGCTGGCTGCTTTCCGTCTTCGAGAATTTGTGTTTCCTGGGTGAAACGTCATTCCTATGAGCTATATTGGACACCCACCCTGATTTAGTTCATAGTGGCATGTCAGAGCCATAAATCATAAGCTTTAGAAACCAGCCGCAATAATGACAAATGAATTGGGTTATGTAATGTGCATTATTAACACAGCCAAGCTGTATATGTCGTCTGATGGTGTGTGAAAAAAGAAAACCTACAAAGACTTTACCTCCTTTTTTGGAATCTTAAAACAATGAATGAATGCTTAGAAAAGCTAACAAAAGTGCTTCGTTCAGAGTAAATGTTCAAACATGTTCATTGTTGTCCCTGTTCGTGGTATTGCTGTTGCCCTTGATGGAAGTGTTGGGGAGGTTGGTGGCCTGGGCTGTAGCACTTGATGTCTTGGAGATTTGAAAAGTGCTTCTCAAGTGGGACAACACCCTCCCCACAGCTGTTACATCTCTTTCTTCCTTTCTTATCCTTTTTTCTGTTTTTTTTTTCAGACAGAGAGAGAGAGAGAGAGAGAGAGAGAGAGAATGAGTGGGGGAGGGGCAGAAAGAGAGGGAGACACAGAATCTGAAGCAGGTTCCAAGCTTTGAGCTATTAACACAGAGCTTGACGTGGGACTTAAATTCACCAATGGTGAGATCATGACTTGAGCTGAAGTTGGATGCTTAACCCACTGAGCCACCCAGGTGCCCCACAGCTGTTACATTTCTATGCTCCAGTTTGCCAAGGCATCCCCATCAATTTTGAAATTGGGGCCAACTATATGATAAGCAACTATATGATCCAACTATATGATCAGCAGGGATGCCTGTATATTTACACTTGAGTGGTTTGGTGTTGGTGATTTGAGAAGAATGAATCTGTAAGAGGCACCTCAGTATAGAGGAAAAGGTCCAGGATCAGGAGTTAAAGAAACAAGGTCTTGTTTGAGTTCTGCTACAGACTAGTGTCGAAGGCATGAGCAGGTCGCTTCAGAGCCTGAGGCTCTTTCCTATAGGGACATGGAAAAATCAATTAGACAACTGCTAGCATCTTAACCATCTCTAAAGCTATTCAATTATGAGTTCAAAGAAAGCCAAGATTAAATTTAAATGATAGACTCTGAGGGTTTGCTATCTGGAGGCCCAAACCAGGGGTTGGCAAGTTGTGGCCTGAAGGACAAATTTAGATTGCCACCTGTTTTTGTATGAACTGTGGGCCAAGAAAAGTTTTGTTTTTGTTTTTGTTTTTACAATTTTGAAGGATTATATTTGACATCATTATGTACCTCAATTTTTCCTCTTGGTTGCAAGGCCCTAAAATATTAGTATCTGGCCCAGTAAATTTTCCTGACTCCTGCATTATTCGCACCCTACATAAGAAAGTAAAATAGAAATCTGTGTGATGACTGTTAGGTCCAAAGAGAAGTTCCACTCCAGCCCTCTCTTTAGGATGGAAAACTATCTGCTATTCTAGTGCGTTCCATTAATTGTTCTCTTGGCTGTTTTAAATTAGTGCTTTAAAAAGCATTAGATTGATATTTTATCAGAAGAAGGGCAATCATTTTTATATGTAGTTCTCAACAATTCTTCTAAGTCATACACTCTATGTTTGACTTTTTAGATTGGCCATGGGCTCAGTCTTTTTCTTTTTTGGCCATCGAAGGAGAACATGTATTTTTGTTTTGTTTCATTTATGATTTATGCAGCATGGCTCCCTTTTTTTCTGGAAAAAGCCAACACAGTCCATTCTGCCTCGGAATCTGGGCTGGAGATGGGCAACACGCTGCTTTCTATTCTGACGAAGGTGAAGACAGGAGTGTGGTGTTGCTGTCAGGGGCCCTGTCTCCTGCCGGAGATGAGGCCACCCTGCAGGTGTAGAGGTTGAAGCAGACACATAGAAAAAACAGGACTGTGCTAAGCATCAAGGGAGAAAAATACAAATATGAGACTCTCTGAGAGTCTAAAAGCTGGGGTAGAGAGGAAAGACAAACCAGGAGCAGATATACTGTAGCAGAGTTCATGAAAACCAGTCTACGTGTGACTGCGGGAGAGATTAAGGATGTATTCAGTTCATAAAGCTCTCTACACCCGCCCCTCCCTCTGGCCTCTACAGCACAGTATCTGCCCCCCATCAGCCTGACTGCCACTGGGAAGCTGTGTGACTCTCCCAGTCAGATTGCTCAAGTGGGCCCTGGTTTTTAGGGGTTTTATGTGGGTCAAATAAGATAATACATGTAAAGTGCTTAGATAGTGCCAAACACCAAGTTAAGTGCTCGAAAACTGTTAGCTGGTGATGACTATTATTATTCTAGTCCTTTCTCTCCAGGCATCCCTGCTCATTTCCACAGAGTACTCTACTGTCACCTTGAACATGACACTTCTAAAAGCCAGCATTGCCTCCCTCCCCAAGCTGGCCTTGCTCTCTCTTTATCTTAGAGTGCATCTTTTCCCTGCCAGCCTTACTTAAAACCTTAAAGCCACCCTTAATTTTGTGCTCATGTGAATACACCAGCACATTCTGTGTAAAATCTTTCCACTTGTCCTCTCCTTCTAGATCTTGAACATCCTAAATTCAAAGTAGAGAGTCACTAGCAACTCACACAGGACTCAGTGTCTGTTCTCCTTAAGGTGGCTATAAATCATGGCTAAAATCATGTGTCTGTGTTAATGTAGGTACAAATCTGCAAAGGTACTGTATACATGAATAGTGCTATTTCTTATGCAACGTGTTCCTGGAGATCCTCAATATTTATTGTCAGATTTCAATGTTCTTTTGTTCTAAAGCAAAGATTATCTTCATTAAAAATCCATGTGCACCTGGGTGGCTCAATCGGTTTAAGTATCCAACTTTGGCTCAGGTCATGATATCACAGTTCCTGGGTTTGGGCCCCATGTCGGGTTCTCTGCTGACAGCTCAGAGCCTGGAGCGTGCTTCAGATTCTCCTTCTCTCTCTCTGCCTCACCCCTGCTTGTGCTCTGTCTCTCTCAAAAATAAGTAAACATTAAACTAACTAACTAACTAACTAACTAAATAAATAAAATCCATGTGTTATTTTGTAAGATTTCAATATGTGAGAATCATGTCTTATGTTTCTCTTGTCTCCCAAAGAGCAAGTAGTAGTGTTGGGAATATTCTAGGGAGTTACTCAGTTATTCTGGGGCTCAAGCTCTAGGGAATCACCCTCCATGTCTCTTGGCGTGTGTTCCCACCTCCAAGATACCAGCAAGTCCTGCCAGTTCAACCGACAAATGGAGTCACAACTCCCCTTCCCACTGCCACCCTATGGTCCAATCACCTTGCCTAGAGTACTGGAAACATCTCTTCATGGTAGCCCTCCCCACCCATGTCTCCTTTAATTCTCTTCTTCACACACCCCCAGCAGGATCTTTTAAACTCCCTATCCCACTTAGAAGACATTTCAAACTTGAACTCCCCACAGGGTCTAATGCAATTTCTCTCTGACCTGGTGTATTCTGCTCTATTTCAACCCTTTCTTATTCCACGAATATTCAGGCTTGGTTCTGTTGCATCAGTCATGTTTCTGCTGCAGTAACACTGTGGAATCCCTCCACCTCCTCAAATCTTAGTGGCTTAAAATGAAAACCTTTTTCTTGCTCATGGCCTTGGGGGCTAGTGGGACAGCCCTGTTTCAGGCTTCGAATCAGGTTGCTCTGAGCTCCGCGTGAGTCTCTCATTCTGAGAGCGGCAGCCACCTGGAATGATGACAGATGGCAGGAACACTAAAGACCAAGTCAAACCATACAGGAACGTGCAAAACTTCTAGACAGGTGTGATTTTATCACATCCATTCCCATACCGTTGGGCCAAAAGCAAAACGTACATCCCAAGCCTACCATTTAAGGTGAGTCAACTGCTCAGAGTGGAGCCATAGCAAGGGTGGGGAAGGAGGAAAACTTGTAACAGGTAATACTCTCCGGCTCTTGGCCTCAGGGACTTTGCTGCTGCTACTACTTCTGTCTGGGCTGCTTTTTGACCATATTTCATGTCTTCACTTTGGTCTTTGTTCCAATATGACCTCATCGGAGAGCCTTCTTTGATCTCCCCTGAGACAGATTCTGAGAAACCCAGTCGTTCTCTGATACTCATCTTGCTTTATTTTTCTTCTTAGTACTCATCTCCTCCTGAAACGATATATTATATTTATGCATCTACTCTTGTCTTTGGTGTTCCTGCCATTCTCGTGAGGGCAGACCTTGTTAATCTTTGTATCTTTATCACCGGCATGTGCAATAGTGTGTAATAAATATTGGTTAGATTAAGTAAATTAAACACTGTTAATGATTGCTTTTCTTAGAAGGAAGACTAATTGAATAGGCAAAATTATAATCAAAACTTAGCATGCCAGGAAGATTATATAATTTTTTTATTATCTAAAGCTGTGTGTGTGTGTGTGTGTGTGTGTGCATGTGTATGTGTGCGTGCATGTGTATGTGTGCATGAGTATGCGTGTTTGTTTTCTGCTTTTATTGGACGTTTACTTTAATGTATTTAAATTTTCATAAAGACTTAGATGACTTAGAAATGCCAACTTAATAGGAAATTTATAATTCTGTATTTTTTAATTAAGAAATTTTTTGATTAATTTTTAAAAATTTAAATCCAAGTTAATTAAGATATAGTGTAGTCATGATTTCAGGAATAGAATTTAGTCATTCATCTCTTACATATAACATCCAGTACTCATGCCAACAAGTGCCCTCCTTAAAGCCCATCTCCCCACCCAACACCCTCCAGCAACCCTCAGTTTGTTCTCTGTATTTTAGAGTCTCTTATGGTTTGTCTCTCTGTCTCTTTTTATCTTATTTTTGCTTTCCTACACCTATGTTCATCCTGTTGTGTTTCTTAAATTCCACATATGAGTGAAATCATGTGATATTTATCTTTTTCTGCCTGACTTATTTTGCTTAGCATAATACACTCTAGTTCCATCCATGTTGTTGACAAATGGCAAGATTTCATTCATTTTGATCACCCAGTAGTATAGTATTCCATTGTGTATATATACCACATCTTCTTTATCCATTCATCAGTCAATGGACATGTGGACTCTTTCCATACTTTGACTATTGTCAATAGCGCTGCTATAAACATTGGGGTGCCTCTGCCCCTTCGAATCAGCATTTTTGTATCCTTTGTATACATATTCAGTCATAGGGTATTGCTGGGTCATAGGGTAGTTCTATTTTTTATTTTTTGAGGAATCTCCATACTGTTTTCCAGAGTGGCTGCACCAGTTTGTGTTCCCACCAGCAGTGCAAATGGGATCCTCTTTCTCTCTCTCTCTGCAGCCTTGCCAACATCTGCTGTTGCCTGAGTTGTTAATATTAGTCATTCTGACAGGTGTGAGGTGGTATTTCATTGTGGTTTTGATTTGTATTTCCCTGATAGTGAGTGATATCTTTTCACGTGTCAGTTGGACATCTGGATGTCTTTTTGGAAAATCATCTATTCGTGTCTTTTGCCCATTTCTTCACCAGATTACTTGTTTTTTGTGTGGGGGGGTGTTGATTTTGATAAGTTCTTTATAGATTTTGGATACTAACTCTTTATCTGATATGTCATTTGCAAATATCTCCACCGATTCTGTCAGTTGCCTTTTAGTTTTGCTGATTGTTTCCTTCACTGTGCAGAAGCTTTTTATCTTAATGAAGTCCCAATGGTTCTTTTTTGTTATTGTTTCCCTTATCTCCAGAAAAATGTCAAGTAAGAAGTTGCTGCAGGTGATATAATTCTGTAAGTCAAATATATTTTACAATATTTGTCCTCAAAATCAGCCTTTTCTTCTTATTTCCTCATTTTCCTCAAGTGAGACTTCTAGTCTTCTAGACTTAGAACTCTAGAATTACATTTGACATTTAATTTTCTTTTTTCCTCCTCATTTAATGAATGCCTAGGCATGTAGACTTGCTGGCTTAACATCCTTCACACACTGTTCCTTTCTTTTCTATTTGTATTTCTGTCTCTGAGTTTCAGACTTGTCCTCTGCCTTGAAGAGCAAGATCTTAACTGATTTGGCTTATCTCTATCTGTTGTATATATTATGTGCTAGAACTCATTATAGGGGAACATTCTGATTATATAGCTCCTATATTTAAAAACATTTAGTTCCTTCTAGTTGCAGGCTATATTAAGGGGAAAAAACTATGAAGAGAACGTAGGTATGCTGCTGCCTTAAAATATGTCACTTTTCTTTCCCCAAAACTACTAGAGAGAATTATTTGCTTTGGATTAAAACAGATATCAGTGATCAACTCTTCAAAAAATTATTTGTTGTTTACCTGAAATTTAAACTTAACCGTGTGTCCTGTATTTTTATTTGTCAAATCTGGCAACTCTACCTTGAAGGTTAGAACAGAACATCCTTCAAGAATTATTATCATTATTTTTTACCCTTCAGGAATTCTTAAAAAAGCAAAAGCAAACAGACGGACAGACAAACAAAAAACATGCAAATCTATCATAAAATTCTCACCTCAAAATGACCATGATTATTTGATTTCGGAATTCTCCATAATGGCTTTAATATTTACCCCACGGAAGGAATTATGTACATAAGAAATTTTTGTTAACGCACATCTGAGTAACACACTGTGGAAAAGCTGGTGGTGGCCTTGTCAGTAGGATCTTTTGTGTTGAACAATCGGTTCAGATTTAGTAATGCCTCCTGGGAATTTGAAGTTGTGCCTAGAATAAGTAAAATAAAATAAGTAAAAATGGAATTCTGCCACCACACAGTGTCTTTCTTATCAAATCCTTCCAGAACTGTAGAAATGGAACATTCACATCTATCATTCCCATTTTGCACATGGCAGAGGCCCAAGGAGTCAGAAAGGGAGCCTAGATGTCTGGCTTAGTCTATCCCTTGGAAGCTTCCAAGCACATTGGTTCATGCTCTGTGCACAGGTTCCTCAAAGCCTAAAGTGTGTTCTCTGAAGGCAATGGATGGCAGGGACAGCAGCAAAAAAGACTTACACTTAAATGCTGGTGACAAACATGAGTTCATGTGATCCTCATAAAATGCTTGTGAGGTAGGTATTACTTCCTTTTTACACAGGAGGGAATTGCATTCAAAATGGGAGAAATACAGTTAAAAAATCACTGGAATAAAAACCTATATTATTTTCTAAGGCAAAGCAATTAAGTGACCAACACTAATTTCCTTGAAGCTGACGTAACCTTCCCCCTATATAATAATGCTGGTGATGCAGCTTCAGTGCCTAGATGGAAGAGGTCCAACTCTCTAATTTGCCAATGAGGAGTAACTGGGAAAATTATGCTGACCTAATTTTTAGCAGTATGGATATTGAAATAGAACTAATGTTTGGGAGGTGCTTTATTACTTGTCTAATAATAGTACTAGTACCATTTTTCGAGTACTTCTGTGTGCCAGACACTTCCAAGGGATAGCTGTACTTTAGAACAGGTTGTCAGAGTAAGTCTAACAGGTAGGTAATACTCATCATAGTCCATTAAATACTTACTATTTTAGCCAGTATGCTCTGTTCTACCAGCTTCATGGAAATAATGGGTCAAGTCTCTTTTATTTTCCAAATTAATCACTGTAGCACCTCATTATCAGGAAGGTCACATTTGATCCTTTGACCCTCCATCCCCATGGCCCTGCTCTTGTTACCACAATTCTTATTTGGTTTGAAGTCAGTCCAATTTTCATAGGCCAGGCAAAAGGAGAAAATTGCCAAGGATTGTTGATCCACAAGCACCAAAGTTTTGGTTCCAACCCCATGGTGCCTATGTTGTTGAACACTGGCCCTGAATGATCCCACGTGCAGATATCCATTCTGTCTTGTTGACCTAGGTGTATGTTCGGCCTGTGGTTTTGCCTATGCTTGGTTTACAGAGCTCTGCTCACACTTACATAGTTGGCCAGTGTTCTTCATGTTATACTACCGTGTCAAGATGGCTAGATACCTGAACTGTAGAAGTTTCCAGAGCCAATCATGTTCTGTGCTGGAATCAGCCTCTCTGATAAAGACTCATGGCCTATGTTCATCCTGGGTCATCAGCCTGAACTCACCTCTCCTTCCTGGTGTGCTCTCCTCACCTTTCATTGGGGTCTCCACCTGCCAATAGACCTTGGTCAGAGATACTCTGTGCTCTCTGACAGATTTTCCTAACTCAAATTCTTGGGGAGTAAGGTTGTTCATTCATTCATATATTCATTTATCCATGCAACTCATATCTATCATATACTTACTATGTACCAGGCACTGTTTTTATTAATAAACAAAATAACGTCCATCTTCATTGACGTATTTTGAACCAAAGTGGAAAATAAATAAAAATTGAATACATAGAATATCATACACGCTATGGAGAATAATGAAGTAGGTGTTGGAAGAAGAGATAGGGGCTGGTGGAAGCTCTATTAAATAGAGTGGTCAATGCAGGATTCATAGGATTCATTGAAAGGGAGATATTTTATGAAATGCTTTAAGGGCTGGAAGGTATTCCAGGTAGGAGGAATAGAAAGAACAAAAGCCCCATGGTGTGAAAGTGCTTTGTGCATTCTGGGAGAAGCAAGGAGGCGAGGTGGCTGGAGCAGAGTTGGTTGGTGGAGAAGTAGAGATGAGAATAAATTTAGAGGTAGTGGGGAGAGTGGAGGGAACCAGATTGCAGGACTGTGCAAAACAGTTTAAAGATTTTTGATTTTACTCAGACTGACTTGGGAAACCATTGGAGGGATCTGAGCTCCCAGGAAGACTATAATCTGACTTAAGTATCAACAGGGTCACATTGGATTCTGGTGGGAAATAGACTGCAAGAGAATATAAACAATTAAAAAAAAGTGACTTCTCATTAAATTCAGAGGATTGAATGTGTGCTTTTATCTTGAATCTCTCCTGAAATATGACTAAAATGACAGCATATAAGTAAAACAATGATAAACTCATAAGGAGATAGTGGGAGAGAATGAGAGTGAGAGACACACACACACACAGAGAGAGAGAGAGAGAGAGAGAGAGAGAGAGAGACTATTTTAGCAGTCAGTCACAATGTCTCAATCATCTATCTATCTATCTATCATCTATCATCTATCTATAAGGAAGACAGAGCAGTACTTCCAGTCACTCTTCTTTGTAGTGAATGAAACAGTATTTCGGCTTTCATCAACTTATATTTGGTGGAAGGGTGGGAAATAAATTTTTAAAAAAGTAAAATTATACCAGATCTTGCAACTTAGCATCTTGTCAGGAGGCTGAAGACCAAGACGCCTGTTCCCTCCAGAGAACCTGAGAGAGGTTCATGAATTGGAGGAACTAGTTACCTTAGAAGATTATGGCAGGCAGAAGGTTGCAAAGAGGGGGCGTTGATTGAAAACCTCTATGTGGAGTAGATGGATCCATGCACCCCTTTCTTTACCCTTAAAGGAAAGCATGGGTTTACTCTTTAGAAAAATTGAGAGACCAGGGACATCAGTGCATGAGAAGGCTGGAGTGAAACTGGAAATTAACTAAATGTCCACATGCTACTCCCACAGCCTCCTTCCCCTTTTCCCAAAATATGCAGCCAGAGATACATCCCCAGCCGGAAGTGTGAAGGATTAGTGTCTGAAAGAAACTTTGTTGAAAGCCCAATGGGCCACATGAAGAATTTATACTGATGTAACTGAGAGTTCAACAAACATTTCTTGAGCAGCCAATGTGCCTGTATGGTTGTTGGAGAGAGAAAAATGAATTAGGTGTGTTCCCTGCCCTAAGCTCAATTCTAGTGAGGGAAAAAGGCTCCCCAAAAGCTGAGGGAGTTCGGGGCAATGTAAGCGTGGTGAGAGGGGCAAGGCACCACGCGGCCTCAGAGCAGGGCCTCCTGAAGCTAGGAGGTCAGAGAGGGTGTCTTGGCAATGGGAGATAGAGCCTGTGCTAAGTTCTGAGGGCAGTTGCTGTGCCAGGTTGGGGTACAGAGGACTCCTGGCAGATGGAGCAATGTGAATGAAGTCTGGGAAGCATACGTGTTCAATAGTGGTGTCTTGCCTAGTGTGTGTGTGTTGGGGGCGGGGTGGGGTGGGGTGGGACATGAGATGAGGCTCCAAGGCTGTGGGAGTCAAATCAAGGAGAGCCACGCCTGCCATTCCAGGAGTGAGTAGAAAGCCCTGAAAGGGTTTCCAGAAGAAGAATGACATGGTCAGATTTCAGGAAGATGGCTCTAGTCTCTGCAAATCCTGGGGAGTGGATTTCAACAGGGCAAGATGAGGAGTAGGGATGGGTTGTCTAGATGAGAGATGAACAAGAGAGGGGTCACACCACCAAGAGAACTTGCTGCGTGAGTGGCCATAAGCAACAGTGTTGTGGTCGTGCAGTGTGGACCCGGGTTCTAACCCTGGCTCTGCCACTTACTCCCGGTGTCTCTGTGGCCCTGTGCAAATAACTGAAACTTTATATCGCTCAGTAGATCACCCTTTCTTGTTCACTTCCTTGATCTTTACCAGCCTCAATTTGCCTTGGTGACTCTTGGGTACAATTTCTGGTTGTTGTTCCATGTTTCCCCGAGATCCTGAACACCCTCACACCTGTTCTCTCTTTAACTCCAAGCTCACTGACATGCTGTCAGAGTCACATGGGTTTCTAACCAAGCCTTCCCTTTCTTTCTTCATAAAGATCCTTTGTAACTAAGCCCTTAGAACTTCATTTTTTAGAGTTTCCTTTTGGATGCTACCAATATCGACTCTCTGTTCTTTAAGCTTGTTGTTGTTGTTGTTGTTGTTGTTGTTGTTGTTGATATGTATATTCTAGAGCCTTAGCAGGCAGCAGTCCCTGGTGCATGTACATGTTCTCACTCTCTGGATGACTCAAAGATCCCTGGACACTAGCAGCTTGCCTACTTCTTCTTCCACACAGGCCGGAAGAGTGGATCAGGTCAGGATAATGTTGGGTGGGATATGAGGATTCTGCGTGTAGTGGGCAGGAGGGGCAAGAGATGTGACTTCAGGGAACACCCAGCATGAGCTCATGAGGGGGCGCAATTGTGCATATATGTACATGCTAATGAGTATATACATGCACACACTTCCAAGTGTGTGCATGACTATCTATGCCAGTGTGGGTTAAGTGTAGAGATCAGTCTGGCCTGATGATCCAGGACTTGGCTTATAGGTTGACTCTATACTGGTTCATATGCTTTCATATATTATTCAGTGTACATGATGTGAATAGTATCTCCTTAGATGTGGTGTACTTGTGCAGTGCACAACCTGAACACATGTACTGGAAGGGGTAGCTGGTGTTTCAACATATCCAGGTATTTTAACAAGTAAGATTTTGGGTATACTAAATTTGGTACTTAGAAGATAATACCTTAGAAATGAAAACTTACCTAATACGTCTCTTTAGTGATGGCAGATCATACGGTAGATTAGAACTGGCAGCCAGTAAAAAGCATATAGGGCTCTTTTTCTCTACTTGGATGTCTTTATAGTGTACATTTTCCCAGTTGTGGTTAGGTATTTTCATAACTAGGCAATCCTAGCCCAGGAATATCCCACACTTCTTATTTTATGTCATAGCAATCAGAAAAGGCCTATCACCTCTAACAAAATGTATGGCTAATACCATGGCACCATGGCAC
This sequence comes from Cryptoprocta ferox, assembly GCA_028646485.1. Lineage (NCBI taxonomy): Eukaryota > Metazoa > Chordata > Mammalia > Carnivora > Eupleridae > Cryptoprocta > Cryptoprocta ferox. The sequence goes on from CM053567.1 coordinate 134,761,977, forward strand.
TTTGCCCAGTCCCCTTGGCTGAGATAACTCAGTCTTGGACATGATTGCTCAGTGCATTTTCCTCTGGGCCACTCACAGAGGCCACACCTCTCAGGTGTAGTCAGTTGCCTTCTGAAATGACTGTCACCCTGGAACCATAAAATAGTTAATGACATATGCTATCCCATATGCTACTCAAGTCAGTGTGACTTTAATTATTTCTCCTGGGATGAGCTCAAGGGTTCAGAGATTCTCAGAAATTGTGGAATAAGACTGTGACTTAATACGCAGCCAGACAGGGCGTGATGGATCCCCAGTAGGGCTTAGCAGCTGTGGCCCATCCACATCGAAGCAGTGAGGTACACAGATGTCGCCATGGTGACCTCCATAACTCAGAGGGTGTGGGAATTTAGAGATTCCCGGGGGAACACTGCAGTTTCTCTCATAAGGCCCCTGTAACCTGGCACTCACGGCTTTCAAATATAAGTTGTACCAATTAAGATTTCTAAAAATCTGGTTCTCTGGTATCCACATGCCACAACCACATGAACTTGAGTGGAGGAGTGGAGGAGGTTTCGTGCCTGAGTGGCCATATGTGTATGTGTACGTGTTGTGAAATGTGATGGGAATTTTCTAGTGTTTGTATTAATCTCTCACGAGGCATAATATGACCCATGAACTCCATTTTATCTACATTTCCTAGAATTATAAGTTTCTATCATATCCAGTTCATTTCCAAAAGTTCAAAAGTTTGTTTTCTTTGTTCCATTATTCCTCGTAATAATCTTGACTATCATGTCTAAATTTTAATAATTCAATTGATTTACTTAATAAGAGTTATTGAATACCTATTCTGTGTATAGAATTATGCTTTAGGGTTAGACCTCACATATGAAAAAATGGTATGGAAGAAGAGGTAATTTCCATTTAAGCTAAGATATTTAGTGTTCCTTGTGCAATTTCGTCATTAAAATCTCTACCTTGAAAATCAAAGTGTCTGATTTAGTAATGCAGATATACAGAAAGGTTGCAAGTCAATTTCGTAAAATTTGCAAATGAAAATTTTTTATCTGGTTGACAATAAATTGGTCCTCAAACCCAGATAAACAATTAATCAAAAACCTCATTCATTGATTCAACACATATTTATTGAATATATAGTCTGGGCAAGATAGGACCAAGGCATACAATGATGATTCAAAGAATTGCAGACCCTATTTTCATGAGCTTATGGTCTAGTGGAGAAGGAGACAACAAACACATAAACTAACATGAATATATAATTGCAACTTGAAAAATACATGCAAGAATTAAATAGGACAATGTGATAAAGAATAGCTGGAAGGTTACTTAAATGTACATGAAATACTGAATGTAATTGCATGTATGATTAAGAATACAGCATACACAGGGGTGCCTGGGTGGCTCAGTCAGTTAAGTATCTCAGTCTTGATTTCAGCTCAAGTCATGATCTCATAGTTAGTGGGATTGAGCCCTGCGTTGGGCTCTGCACTGACAGTGTGGAACCTGCTTGGGATTCTCTCTCTCCCTCTCTCTCTCCCCTCACATCCTTAAAACAAATAAATAAACTAAAAGAAAAAAAAAGAATGTAGCACACACAGAGACTTATCTCTGGAATAGAGTAAAAGGAGAACTGCATATTTATACATTAGTGACACATGTCTGCCTAAGATCATGGTCAACTGTATTGAGGGCTTGAGGATTTAGTATTTGAATGACACAGGAAGATATAGGAGGAGAGAAATGAATCTGTGGCTTCTTCCAAGACCAAAATGAATTTTATTTTCTCAGCCTGCAAGTGAGAGAAAACTAAGGGGGTGGTAGGGGTGGTGTTGAAGATGCATCTAGTTTTATTAAAGATGCTGGAGAATCAGAGTTAGTGTTTTTGTGGGACTGATTCCTAGGTCAAAACAAAAAAAGAGTAGTTGACATTTGTTGAATACCCACCAGGAACCAGACACTTTTCACATGATATCATTTATGCATGGGTATTGTTTCTATTTGGGAGATTAAGAATCAAGGCGTAGAAAATTAAGTAATTTGCCTGAATTCTTACAGACAGTAAGTAAAGAATCTGGAATCCAACTCTTGGTCTGCCTGACTCATAGTTTTCTAGTCTACATTGTGTTTTTTTGTTTTTTGTTTTGTTTTTTTAAAATTTTTACTACCTCTACACTCTCTAAGTCACAAATAGGCACAATCCCTTTTATAATGTATAAGACCAATTTATGTTTATATCTTTTAAATGAAATATTTTATTTACATTTGAATATTTCTCTGTAGTATAACAGTAGGTACTATAATAGTTTAACGTAACTATTTTAAAGTGTCCTTGGAAAACTTATGATATAAAGAGTAGAGAAAGGCCATTTTCATGGATTAGTCAATCTATATTATAAATATATAAATTTGCTCACAATTAATCTATAAATTCAATATAATTCCAATCATAATACTAGTAGGATCTATTTTAAAGAAATGAGTAATTCTAAAATTTATATGGCTGAATAAAGGTTTATGAATAACTAAGAAAAAAATAAAGAACATAGATTCACTCTTGTAGCTGTATTTTGTAATACATTGACATAACAATGCAGGAATAGTGTTCAGAAACAGATCCATCTTTATGTGGATATTTATCATGTGTCAGGGATGGTAACACAAATCAAGACAAACTGGTTACCTATATGGAGAGAAATAAAATTGGATTCCTTACACAACATTAAAGAAATGGACTCAAGATTTAATTATGAAAGAGAAGGCTACAGAATTCTTATTGATCTCATGTAGATTAAGTTTTCTTAAGTAAAACCTTAGAAGTTCAAACACTAAAGGCAGTCAGAACAAAACAAAACAAAACAAAACAAACCAAACAATCCCCCCAAAACTCCAAAAATAAAATGAAAAAAAAATCCAGTGAATTTGACTAAATAAAGCAATTTTAAATATTTTTTATAATGAGGAACCCCAAAGATAATTAACGTTAGGGCAACAGATTGGAAGGAAATATTTCCCATACAGATAAGAGATTAATATTCAATATATTGAAGAAACTTATACAGGTGTAAGGTGATATCTCATTATGGTTTTGATTTGCAAATAAACAAAAAGGAAGAAAATTTAAAAGAAAAGTGCCAGAGGTTATGAAGAGGCAATTCATTCAGCTGATAAATACACTAAGAAGGGCTCTACCTCACTATTAGTCTAGAAAGTGCGAACTGAATAGCAAAGAAAAAGCACTTTTCATCCCACAATTCTGTCAAGAATTAGAAAGTTAGATAATATGAAGTGCTGGCAAAGATGTGGAGGAAATACAACCCTCAGGCACTATGGTGGGAATGACAGCTTGTGCAGAATTTCTGGAGAACAATCTAATCGTACTTACTAAAACTCCACATAAAAATACCCTGTGACCCTTTCACATCTGGGTATATACCCAAAGAAATCCCTCACATCTCTATAATTCCATTCCTTGCCATATAGAAAATCAAAACATGTACATATGTTCACCAAAAGATTTGCACAAGAATGTTCATATAGACACTATACATAATAATCCAAATAATATATATGTGTGATTACAGTATAGTTAAATAAACAAATACAGTAAGATAAAATAAATTAGGGTATATTCATACAATTGAATACTGTAAAACAATAAGAATAAATAAACTAGAACTGTAGACAATAGTAAGAATGATCTCACAAACATCGTGGTGAGGGAAAGAAGGAAGAACCATGAGTATGTACAACAGGATTTGATTTGAAAAGGTCCCAGAACAGACAAAATTAATCCATGGTGTTAAAAATCAGGATAATGGTTACTCTTGCTTGGGAAGAGAAGTGCATGGGAGAAGGCACAGGCGGGACTTCACAGGGGGGTGCTAGAAATGTTCCATTTCTTGATCTGGATGCTGGATGTGTGCTCATTTTGGAGAAATCATCAGCTGTATATCTATGATTTACATACTTGTCAGTGTGTATGTTGTGCTTGAATAAAATTTATATTAAAAATAGATACATGCACAAAAAACATTATATAATTTTCAGGTATACACATCACTCTAAGTTAGCATTGCATAAAGAATTAGTTGAAAAAATACCGATAATTTCCGGGGCACCTGGGTGGCTCAGTCGGTTAAGCATCAACTTCGGCTCAGGTCATGATCTCACAGTTCATGAGTTCGAGCCCTGCATGGAGCTCTGTGCTGACAGCTCAGAGCCTGGAGGCTGCTTCGGATTCTGTGTCTCCCCTCTCTCTCTGCCCTTTCCCCGCTCACACTCTGTCTCTCTCTCTCCAAAATAAATAAACCTAAAAAAATGTATTTAAAAAACCCGACAATTTTGAGTGATGTTGAGCTGAAGATTAGATTATATACAGAATACACTAAAGTTGATATCTAGTTGGTGGAGAGAGAAATGTACGTAGGGATAAGCCTCCTAGTGTCAGACCCTGGAACACAGCAGGAAGCAAGGAAGACACAGTCCCTGCCCTCAAAGATCCAAGAATATTGTCGGGAGACAGGCATTTAACAAATGCCCAACTAATAATGACTTAAGATTCTGATAAATGCTACAGACAAGAAGAAAGAATTGGGGAGGAGAGAAACTGTAAAATGGGGTTCCCTTCTTCAGTAGATTCGGAGGAGAGACGCCCACAGAATGGGAGAATAAGGTAACTGGGAAATGGGACCAGGATGTTAGCAGAAGCCCAGGAGTGTTGTAGACATAGCGGGGGAATGTTAAATGACGATAGGATATCAAAACTTGAGATATCCCTCACCAAGTGGGATTTCCATGCTTCTTACTTCAGATAATGTTTAAATGTCTGCCTATTGGTTTTACCAATATGGCAAAATTACCTGATCTGTATTTGAGAGCAGGAGTGAGTTAGGAGAGAGTCAGAGTAGAAATGTCATCTCATTTAAATGTGGATGAAGTTTTCCTTATTTGACTACAGAGTCTGATATAAACTGTTTAAATATTGTTAAAAGGGCAATCATCAGAAATTACCAGTATTTTCTAATGAATTTTTAAACTATACATTATGATACAGATTACTAGTCTTCTAAAAGCAACTGAAAGACTTGGAAGTTTCTAGGAAATATTAGACATAAGGACAGATTTCAAAGTTAGGTGTTTTTCTTTTTTTATCTCCTCTGTGTATGCTGTATGGATTTCTGCTGTAAAGTATACAGGACCTGTAGCTATGATCTCAAAATTGACTCAAACACCAAGACATACATGAAAACCACATTTCACCTAGGAATACAGATATTTTTTACTAAGTTTTAAAAATATGAAGCCCACGAAAGCTAGGAAACTTCACTAAAATAGGACCCTTGGAAGAATTTTATCTTGGCATCGATGGGTCTGTTTCAGCTGCAACAACATTAATGGGCTGAAAATCCAAAGTCATTAAAAATGACTGGTATTATACAGAGTGTGATATGTGTGAGTAATACTTAACAGACTGTTTCTGGAGAGATCTCACGGGTTGTTAAGCACTGATATGATTTACAGCATCCAAAACAGGTACTTAGCTTTTCATGTTTAGAAACAGAATTTCTATCCGGTTATGCAAGAGTGATCAGTCTAATGTGTATATATTTAAGTTATATATATATTTATTATAAATTATTATATATATTTAATATATATATTTAAGTTATATGTATGTATATATAGAAATATTTAAGTTTTATTTATATATATATTTAAGTTTTATTTTTTATATTTTGAGAGAGAGAGAGAGAGCATGAGTGGGGGAGGGACAGAGAGAGAGAGGAGATAGAGGATCCTAAGTGGGCTCTGTGCTGACAGGCTGACAGCAGAGAGCACCATCTAGGGCTCGAACTCATGAACCATGAGATCATGATCTGAGCCAAAGTTGGATGCTCAACCAACTGAGCCACCCTGGTGCTACTGAAGCTTCTCAAGGAGAGCAAGTGGGTAGAAGGGATCTGGCTTCTACTTAGTTCCATCATTCTGGGCTTGTAGACAAGTTCATGAACCTTACTGTGGACTGGTGTCCTCACCTCAGGGTGGGTGGGTCAGTAGCAATGCAGCTCTGATGGTCTATTCATTTCAACAGGCAACCTCTTTCTCTAGTGGCTATGATACATTGAGTTGGCTTCCTCAATTACTTGTTTTCCAGTACTGGGGTAGCTACTAAGCTAAACGAGCCACATGAATGCTGCTTGATGAACACACGAACCCAGGACAAAGAAGGGAATGTGCTTGGAGGTATTTCACCTTGGCTGCAACAGGTCTTGAGGAAGACCTCCAGCTCCTTAATAGAACGTACTTTCTGATAAAGCTACAGAGAAACGCCACTCAGCTCTCTCCTCAGGAAGGAATGTGCCTTCCAGCTGCAGGGAATCCTCTAGCTGCAGTCTCCTCAGGATCTACCACAGCCTTGGAGTTGAGGCCACGCTTTTTCTGGGTAGCCCACTGTCAGGCAGTAAATAGAGTGGGGTTCCTAGGTGCCATTTCTGCCTGGTGGATTCACAGTGACCCATTGGACTGGTAAAGACCTGCATTACAGTCTTGAGGCTGTCCCTGTCCAAATATGCTTCCTCCTCCCTTTCCTTTCTACAGGTCATCCTGTGGTTAGAAGGCTTTTCCTGCCCATCCCTGCTTCTTCATCCCTCTTTGTCTTTTGTGGTGGTTCATTGGAAAGGTAGGGGAAGGGGAGATCGACCCTGCTTTCACCTTACGCTCCATAACTGTGAGACATTCATTTCTGTTGTTTCTGAACCAGACAGTTTATGGTATTTTGTTATTGCAACCTGAACAGACTAAGACACCTTTCAAGGACATTCTCCCCTCCCCCATCTTTCTAATAGGCCTCTTACATTTCTAAATTTGTCTCACTGTCTGCTGTCTAGAGAACCTACACTGGCATTTCTTTCTAGTGACTAATCAGTATGTCTACTGGACTTCATGCCTTTCTCCATTGGGACAGTGCTGGGTCTGTGTCATCACCAAACACACCCAGAAAACAAGCCAAACAAACAAAACCCCAAATAAAATGCTTTCCCCTTTAGGTTCCATCTTGTTCATCACCTTATTTTTGCAGTTGTCTTGATAACATTATCCATCTTTATTTTAATGTATTCTCATTACTTTTTACTTGTAATTTTATTTTATTATTATTATTTTAAAAGTTTGTATTTATTTATTTTGAGAGAGAGAGAGAGAGAGAGAGAGAGCAAATGGGGGAGAGCAGAGAGAGAGGGAGAGAAAGAATCCCAAGCAGGCTCCATGCTATCAGCATAGAGCCCTATGCAGGGCTTGAACTCACAAACCATGAGATCATGACCTGAGCCAAAATCAAGAGTCATGCAGGCACCCCTTCACTTGTAATTTTAGATTTTTTCTGGTTGGTCGGTCTTATTCTCATGCTAACATCATCAAAGACTTGTTGGCAGTGGCTCTGGGGAGGAGCAGAATGAAGCAGTGCTGGGGTCTAGGCAGTTGTGCAGTTTTGAATTCTGATCCCAGCTTTATCACTTACTTTTGGCGAGAACTTAAAAGAGTTACTTGACCTCTTTGAGTGTCAGATTCCACCTTCTGTAAAATGAGGGTAATATAATTTACGATGTTGTTGGCATGATCTAAAAGCTATCTACAGTGACTGGCATACTACGAATACTATTACTCTGGGAAGGTTTCAGTATAATGCTGATGTAGTCTAGGATGAGCTGGTTTTGATAACATTCACTTTGTTATTTGTACTATTATATTTCTTGCTGTAAATCTTGGGATCAGGGCACCTGGGTGGCTCAGTCAGTTAAGCGTCCAACTCTTGATTTCATCTCAGGTCATGATCTCAAAATTTGGTTTGTGTATTCAAGCCCCGTGTTGGGCTCTGCACTGCTAGCTCAGAGCCTGCTTAGGATTCTCTCTCTCCACCCGCTTGCCCCTCCTCCACTTACCCATGTACTTTCTAGCTCTCTCTCTCTCTCTCTCTCAAAATAAATACATAAACATAATTTTTTAGAAAAAATCTTGGGTTCTATTTTATTTTTGGACCTGTAACCAAATAACTTCATAAAACAGAAGAAAATGAAAAAGCCCTGATTAGTTTCTTTATGCTGTATATAATCTCATTTATTTTTCCAACCTTAACCTGAACAAGTGGAATCAACAAATGGAAGTTTCTTGGTAAAAGTTAAACCTTCACCTGCCTAAATATGGGGATTTGATTAGTCATCAATGAAAAATAGGTAGATGTTCCATAGAGGGATAGACCCTAGCCCTTAGATTTAAATCTTGTTAGACTTGTTGAATCACTATGTTGTATACCTGAAATTGATGTAACACTGTGTGTCAATTATACTTGAACAAAAAAATAATTATTATTATTAAGTCTAGTTAATGACAAAGGTCTTCCAGAGTGAGAAAAAGAAACACTGCCATGGTATTGAGAACAGGCCTGGAGCCCATTGCTAGGTTTGAGTGCCCTCCTGCTGAGTAATTTCATAGAACACCAGCATCAGACAAGGGTCTGATGGGTCAAGACAACAAGACCACTCCATAATCGCATCTGAACACTGCAAAATCATGAACACCATCCAAACCACAGAAAGGACCCAAGTTCCCCCTATCCTTCATGAGACGAGTGGCTACTGGATCTTTACCAAACACAGCATCAGCCTTGCTCTACTTTCCCTTTCTCTAGATATGATTTAAGAGGTGCAATCATAGCCACTTCCTGACAGCACCCAATCTAAAACAAATTTCCATTTCCTTAAGCCCTCCCCAATGATGTCTTAAAATAAAGTCTGATTCCTATAATAAGTCCTTCCTAATATATATTGAGATGCCCCCTACTCCCCATGGTGTACTTTCTTCCTGACTGTGGAGATAATAGACCCAACTTGTTCAATCACAGGTGTGTTCTTGCTAGAGGACATTGATAATAGTAATCTAGTGGGTAACTTACCCATGAGATTACTATGTCCCCCACATCCATTGATTTGCTCATTATTCATTCTACACACATTTTTAGAGCACCTATTTTGTGCCAGAGCTTCTGTTGGACATTGAAGAATCTGACATGGATTATATGCTGCTGGCCATGGAAGCCCTCTCAGCGAGTGAGAACTACCATGTATCACATACCAGCAATATATCAGGCACCATACCAATTGCTTTACATATTTATCCCTGGTCCTCACCACAGCCGTCCTAGGTAAGACTTATTATTTCAGTCCTACAGATGAGAAAACTCAGGCTCAGAGAGGTTCAATAAACACTGCTAGAAAGAGGCAGAAGCAGGATTTACATAGCTCCAAAGCCGGTGTGCTCTTTCTTTCTAACAGGCTACAGAAAGAGAGAATTTACCTGGTGCAGCAAGAATAAAGTTATCAGTTAGTATATATTAGTTTGAGAGTGGAATTCCCAGAGGAAAACATTTTGAATATTTTTTAAATGTTTATTTATTTTTGAGAGGGAAAGAATGCATAAGCGAGGGAAGCAGAGAGAGAGAGACTGGGACAGAAGACCCGAAGTGGGCTCCGTGCTAACAGCAGAGAGCCCGATGTGGGGCTTGAACTAACAAACTATGAGATCATGACCTGAGATGAAGTTGGACACCTAACTGACTGAGCCACCCACGCACCCTGGTATTTTAAAATGATAAAGTCACTATCATGATCTCATAGAAAGATCACTTATATAGCCTAACTCAAAACCTGTTACTACCTTTGTAAATGAACTTCTGGTCTTTTTTTATATGCATAATTATTATGTATATATGTATACATAATATGTGTGTATGGCTCTGATCAATACATAAGCTTGTGTCTTATCATCTTAACTCTGAAGAAAGAAGAGTTACCAGGCCAGCTATGGTGGCAGTTGTGGTAGTGGTGGAGGGATGGAAAGGAAGGGCGTTCTAGACAGAGGGAATAGCGAGTGTGAAGACATGCAGGTATGCTAGAAGTTAGGAAATAATCACCTTGAGCCTTAGCAGTAGCAATGTACATTCTTAAAGTCCACCAGATTATGAAGATCTGTTGAATACAGAAAGAGGTGTATTAAGAGCAAGAAGAAGGGACTCACTTTCTGCATCGCTCAGGTAAGGGGACTTTCCCTGAGTGAGCTGCATACAATGATGGGTAGGGGGTTAGCTCATATCATATCATAGTTCTCTCATGGCTTAAATCCAATATCCCTCAGGTTTGTCCTGCCCCCCTGCTGGGTATTCAACTTCCCAACTTGCTCCCCCGATTCCGAGGAAGCTGAGGGATGATTATACTTTTCTAGTAATTTGGACTAGATCTGACATCCTGTCACTCATCCATTCTCTGTGACACTCGTTCCTACAGCAAGGACACTATTTGCCCTGCCTACCTCTTGGAGCTGCTGGGAGAATCCATTGAAAAACTGGAAACAGCTTTGTCAGAGTCCAGATCATCTGAAAATGTTACAAGGTTTTTTGTTATTCCTTTAGAATGACCCAGTTAAAAATGTCTGCTTTCCAGAAGCCTCCTTAAAGGGCGACCCTGAGGGAGGGAATTTCAGACACCACAGCAGAGGTGACAGAGAAGTTGAGCTCCCAGAAAACGTGCTGTGCACATAACTGTTTCATTTCACTCAAATAAGATTGGTCACATGGGAATAAAACAAAAGTGATGCCCCGAAACTATCTGTTTTATTGAGAGAGGATTTATGTGTGTTCAGGACTACGAAGTCTTGTGTTATAACTTGCTGCTGCCACACATCCCCTTGCGGTGTAGTTAATGATAATGATTTCATAACATATTAGTCAGCTCAGGCTGGCACAACAAAATACCACAGACTGGGTTGCTTGAACAACAGACATTTATTTCCTCACAGTTCTGGAGGCTGGAAAGTCCAAGATCCAGATCCAGCTGATTTGATTTCTTGTAAGTGCCCTCTTTGTGGTTGTGTCCTCACATGGCAGAGAGAGAGAGAAAGGGAGAGAGTGGGGGGAGAGAGAGAGCACATGCATGAGTGAGCATGAGCTCTTGTGTCTCTTCTCCTAAGAGTTTTAATCCCATCACGAGGGCCCACCCTTATGATCTCATCTGACCCCAATTACCTCCCGAAGGCTGCATCTCCAAGTAACACCACATTGGGGGTTAGGGTTCCTATGTTGAAACAGGAATTTTGGGGTGACACAGACATTCAGTTGACAGTCCACGGTCTTATCTCTGATGAAGCATCTGATATTGTAGACTGAATGTTTTACCCATGCAGAGCGCACATTGGTGGGAGGGGGGTGCATTTTAACAAACCTGCAGGAGAGAATGCACTGCAAGCTTTCTCGTTTCTTATTCTTAAATCCAAAGCAAAGCATGCTCCCCAGACTCTGAAGCTGTGCCATGTTTTCTGTGGGCCTTTTGTGAATATTTCACCAGCCGTCATACTGCCATCGACGGTAATAAGACTATTGGGCTGGAGGCGATGGCATCACCGTCTAACTCAATTCCTGCTTTATTTGTGGACTCAGGGAAGGTCCTAGCAGCCAGATAGAAGGTCAAAGGTGAAGTAGAGGCAGAAGAAAACTAAGCCTTTCGAATACCTCCTATATATAATATCATAATTGTGGCCAAACCACATTCTCTTTAGACTCTGTAACTCCTCGTTAAAAGTCTCAAACTCAGTTCAGATTTTCTTTCTTTTTTTATTTAAAAAATTTTACAAACTACATGTTAAATACCCATTGCCATTTTACTCGCTTTTTATGAGTTTGATTTTTTTAGATTCCACATAGGAGTGATACCCTCCAGTGCTTGTCTTTGACTTGTTTCACTTAGCCTGGTGTTGTCAAGTTTCATCCATGTTGTTGCAGCAAATGGCAGGATGTCCTTTTTCATGGCTGAGTACTATTCCATTGTGTATCTATACCACGTCTTCTATATCCATTCGTCTGTTGATGAGCACTTAGACTGTTTACGTTGGTTCTTGTGAATAATGCTGCAATAAACATGGGCATGCGCATATCTCTTTGAGATCCCGTTTTCATTACCTTTGGGGACATACCTAGAGGAGGAATTGATGGATCATAGGGTAGATGAATTTTCAATTTTTTGAGGAAACTCCATGTTGTTTTCCATTAATTATGTGGATAATTTTTTACATTTTTAATATTTATTATTTATTTTTTGAGAGAGAGAGAGAGAGAGAGAGAGCACAAACAGGGAAAAGGCAGAGACAGAGGAAGACACAGAATCCGAAGCAGACTCCAGGCTCTGAGCTGTCAGCACAGGGCCTGACGCAGGGCTTGAACACACAAACTATGAGATTGTGAACTGAGACGAAGCTGGATGCTTAACCAACTGAGCCACCTAGATGCCCCAATTATGTGGATAATTTTGATTATAATAAGGTAACTAGTGATTTTGCTGAATAAATGTAAAAAAGGAAAAAGAATCTTAGAGAATAGACATTAATCTTTTATAAGTGATTCAGTATATAACTTAGGGTGATAGAAACGATTGAATATATAAATACACATAATATATTAATCATGTGTAAATCACATAGGGCTATTTACTCAACCAGACATCACCAGGCCATCTGCACTGGGCCACCACTATGAACAGACCACCCAGACTTGTGCAAGAACAGTTAAGCTCCAACATCCTCAGTCAGATACAAAGCATGGCTTTGCAAAACTGTTTATTTGTTACAAATGCATATCTGTTAAGATGGGAGGATAGAACATATTTTTTGAACAGCTTTTTAGCTCAAGTTATATTTTTGATATATTTAGATATATGATATATAGGTCTCTATTTTTATTCTTGCCCTAGGCCTAACAATTGTTTGGGGCAGCATAGCTGGACCCCATTCCTATCTCTAGAGAACACCTCACTCCAATCCTTCATTTTTCCCCAGTTAAGTGTCAGTTCTTCTCTTTCCATCACCTTCTCTTCCTATTAGCACCCCTCATTTTCCACCGGCAGGAAGCCATTCTGACAAGCCTGGCACCGGGTCTGCTCCTGCCACTTCTGGGAACGTCCATGGTCCTTGATCAGGTGATGCTGGCGCTCTGACCACTGCTGTCTGCTGCAGAGTTGTGAGGCTTCATCGTGGAAGGCCAAGCCCAAGAGAATTGTGTTGGGGCCATGTGTGTGTATGTGTGTGTGTGTGTGTGTTGGAATGGGGATGGGCATGGAAGAAAGGTGTGGATAAACAAAGGAAAGTGAAGAGGAAAAGTGAAAATAAGATGTACGAGTTATCATTATTATAAAATGATAATTATGGGTATTTGTTTGTATTAAAATTTCAAAAAGAAAACCAATGATGAACATAGGGTTCTGAGGGTAATAACAAAGGTGGCAGTGAAATCCATCTCTTCATCAGTAGTCATGGGAAGCTCACTTTGGGGACTACAGATATTCAGAATCAGACTTTCTTTAACTTATGTAATCCAATTCACTTTAATGAATAAATCAGAATTTTACTTATTCTTTTTAGCCAAAGCCTAGACAAAGTAATTAAGAGGATATAATATGGCTTTCTGAAACTTTGACCCCAAATGGCTTTCCTCTGTTTACTTCCAGTTAAGCTTCTCAATGAGTGAAACCCTTTCAGTCAATTGGTCAAGCTAACTATGGCCTCATCAGTCCAAATGTCCTTTGATATTAAAAAGGTAGCAGGGAGGGGCACCTGGGTGTCACAGTCTGTTAATCCTGACTCTTGATCTCTGGTCAGTTCATGATCTCACGGTTTGTGAGTTAGAGCCCTGATAGCTCAGAGCCTGCTTGGCATTCTGTCTCTCTGCCTCTCCGCAGCTTGTGCTCTCTATCTCTCTTTTTTTCTCTCTCCGTTAAAATAAATAAATAAGTAAACTTAAAAAAAAAAGGTAACAGGAAGGAGCACCTGAGTGGCTTAGTTGGTTGAGCAACCGATTTCGGCTCAGGTCATGATCTCACAGTTACTTCAAGCCCTGTGTTGCGCTTGCTGCTTTCAGTGCAGAGTCCCTTTTGGATCCTCTGACCCCTTTCTCTCTCTGCCCCTACCCCCCTAAAAAATAAATAAAACATTAAAAAAAGGTAACAGAGTTCTGGCAATGGCTCAGGTCTTCAGAAAGCTATCAACGGGAATTAAAGGCAGTTAAAGATGAAAGGAAATCCCAATACCTTCTCCTTAATAATTGTAGTCTGAGAATCAGCAATCTGCTTCACAAACAAAAATAGGGAGAAATAAGATAAGATGAAAAAAAGAGCTCAAGAGAGCAGCAGAATCAATAGGCAAGATACAAAGCAAGGGGCTGGGAAAGCTTCCTACATTGTTACTTTAATGGGTGTGACTCCAGTGAAGGCCAATTACAATACCAGGGGACACCATTCCTGGACCCTGAGAAAATGCAATAGGATGATTTTGCTGCAAACCATAAATCATAATTTATAATTCTTGCTTAGGAAAGGAGATGTGAAAGAGAATCAAGATCTCTCCTAGCACACTCTGAGAATTGGAATCCAATGCCTGCATCAGAGTCACCTGAGCACTTGTGAGGTGGGTGCTTACAGCGTCTCACCAGAGACCTATTGAAGCACAAGCTCTAAGATCGAGGCTGGGGGTATGAAGTCTCCACAAACTCCATAGGAGGTTCACCTGTGCAACGAGGTGTTAGAATCTCTGGCTCAGAAGATAACCAGGAATATACATTTTCTTTTATCCATTGTCCCAACTTGTGTTTTGACTGGTGATAAATGAAGTAACACTGAAAGTTTCTAGGGAGAGCTCAGAAAATCTCTGTAATTATCATGGTCACGAAATCAGGTCATGATCTTGTGGTTCGTGAGATCAAGCCCTACATCGGGGTCTACACTGACAGTGGAGAGCCTGCTTGGGATTCTCTCTCTCCCTCTCTCTGCTCCTCCCCTGCTCCTGCTCTCTCTCTCTCTCTCTCAAAAATAAATATAAATACACATTAAATTAAAAAAAGAAAATCTCTGTAAAACAAAAGCTTGATTCCTAGTGTGCAACCAGATGAGCCAACTGCCAGTGTGGAGGGCAGTTTGAACATCCTTGCTGACATGAGCTTACCTAGTTTGGAATTTGAAGAATTACAAACTACAGAAATTTATTGAGCTCAAGGTATGGAAGAGGAATGAATGTAAATAAGACATGATGAAGTATTTAGCTAAATTGACATAACAAGCTCTGAATCTGCAATGTTTGGATAAGGTAACTATAGTTATTCTTAACTATTCATTGAAGCTAGACTGGGCTGAGCAATGGTTACATAACAGAATATTAAAATAGAAGCATCAGCTAACTAAGGGAGTGGTGAGAGAGAGAACACTGATTTGAAACTGAAAAATATAGGTGTCCAAGAATTAGTTGACTTATAACAAGAGAAAAGAGGATTTGGGGAAGAAGAGGACTTCGGAGAGAGTTGCTTGTGTGCTGGGTCCCACCTTCCTCTAAAGGGGAAGGAAGGGTGGGGCTTTTGCCTTCCTCTCAACTCACAGGGAGATGCCCTAAGGAGGTCCTTGAGAGCTTATTGAGATCATTCTGAGTTGCTGGCAGTTTGAGAGATTCACCATAACTAGGTGGGAATCCTACCTGATGATATAAAGGGCAAAAGGGTAGCTGCTGATGGATGGGCTGATGGATCAGTGTCCTGGGATTGACCTGCACCCTCGGAGGTGCAGCGAAAGGATACCTGCATGTTTCCTTTTTGTCAGCTTTGGACTGCACAGTGGGAATGTTGGACTAGAGTTGTCTTAGTTCCAAAAGACCCCCGCTGGGTGGACTAACAGGGCTCAGCAAAGAGAAAGCTAAGGATACAGTCAAATTCCTAGGATCTAAGCAACAAGGTGGAGTAGAGAAGTACTCAAAAGAATCAAGGGAACTTCAGAAAGACCACCCTAGTAATGGAAAGTTCCTGAACAATAAATGAATGTGCTCCTCAAGGGAAAGGCCAACTCTAATTATCTTCCAGGCACTGAAAATTCTAGGCTAGCTTATGATGGTGCCAGTCCAATGAGAACTTTCCTGCTTCCCTTCCCTTTCTTCCCTCTCACTCCCCCACATCCCTGTCGCCAACCTTAGAGGCATCTGAGACAGCAGCTGGTTGACTAGTGAGAATTGAGAGAAAGGGAGAAGAAGCCAGCCAACCACACTCTCTTTCCCAGCTTCAGCCTTGTTACAGGCAGCAGGGTCTGGCTGGGGATGAAGGGAGAAGTCTCATCTTTGAATGAGGATCAGACATTCTGATTCTGAATTGAGTCTTTTCAACTTTCAATAATCACATTTTAAAATATTTAAAGATATGTAAAGGCATAAAAAAAAAGATCTTCTGAGTTTTCATCCAGGAATAAGAAAACAACAATAATGATAAAGCAACAACAAAATAAGGACTGGAGGAGACAAAAAATTAAGTTGCTTTATAATTGTATCCCATGATACAACTGCTCGATGTACTAGTTATATTTGGTTAGTGTAGTTCTAGAAGTTGTGTGCCTTGGGTGTAATTTGAACAACTTTTTCCACTTTCTCAATGCTATTCTTTTTGCTTGGTTACTCAGGCTAAAAACCCAGAATTAAGGAAGATTTAAACTCTATGAACCCTGAAGTCCTAGGGGTCCTGTTGAAAAAAAGGATTATAAAATAATAAGTATGAAATTTCTAGGGCCCATCTCAAATGCCTGGAAAATGTCCTTTCAGGTGAGTGGCCTTGAAGCTTGAGCTTCTTTAGCTTTATGGTTTATCAACCTCCCTCTGAAAGTCGGCTTTTCTCTCTCCTGTCCATCTTCCAAATGATTAGCAAATCCTGTTAGCTCTACTTTCAAAATATATCCCAAATCCCATTACATCACAATATCTCACCGTAGGCCAACACACTATCAAATTCTCACCTGGACTGACTTCTCACTTCGAACGTGTCTCTGGGAGTCCACCTTTTTACCTCTTGCACTTCAATAGTCAAAGTGATCTTGTGAAGAGATAAATTAGATTCTCATATCATTTCTCTTCTGCGATGGATTCCTATAAAATTTTGAAGGAAACCCTAAGTCCCATATGGTTCCCATGGCTTATGGGAGACTGTGTGATCTGGTCCATAATTGTTTTCTGACTTCGTCTTCTGTTATTCTTCCCATTACTCAGTATGCTCCTGCCATATTGGCATTCTTATTCCTCATACACACCAAGCCATTCCTGCTTCAAGGCCTTCACATTTGCTGTGTCCTCTGCCTGAAATATTCTCTATAGTTTGCATTTCAGATTTCACCTCCTTAGCGAAGCCTTCTCTGAGCACCCTATCTAAAAAAGCCAAAATAGGGGCACGTGGGTGGCTTAATAGGTTAAGTGTCAGACTTCAGCACATGTCATGATCTCACAGTTCATGAGTTCGAGCCCTGCATCAAGCTCTGTGATGACAGCTCAGAACCTGGAGCATGCTTCGGATTCTGTGTCTTCCTCTCTCTCTCTCTGCCCCTCCCTTAGTTGTGCTCTGTCTATCTGTCTCCAAAATAAATAAACATGAAAAAAAATTTTTTAAAGCCAACACAGACACACAGACATACACACATACTACCACCTGATTTCAATCTCTATTCCCTAATGCTGCTTTAATTTCTTCACAACATTTAACATGGTCCATGATTGTATTAATTGCTTCAAGTTCATTGTAGATCTCCCTTATTCCCCTATGAGGCAAATACTTCATCTCATTTAATGCTGCATCCACACTTGGCTAGAACTATGTTTGGCACACAGAGAATGTTCAAACATACATGGGAAATTAATGAATACAAGTCTTCAATATATGCTGAGATGGAGACTTTCTGTGAATGCAGAAGACCTCCTTTCCAACAATCTGTTTTGGGGAGATTTCACTGCAAGAAGAGCATCTTCTAATTCTTCCCTCTTAAATTAGAAACATCCAGAGGTTAGTGATAGAGAGCATGGATGTTGGGGTTCTGTCCACAAAGACTCAAAAATGAGTGAAGCTCAGCCTCTTTTTTTTTTTTTAACAGAGTTTATATTTTAAATAGGCATAGATTCTCCTTCCGAAAAATCCAAGTCCTCTGAGGCCTTTTCAGGTCCATGATGGAGACCAGACTAACGGGCTAGAATTTGTCTGGTGCATCTGGCCAGAATATAACTTAATGGTCTTCTAGCCCTAAAGGATGCCCTAAATAGAAGACTGTTCTGACTGCATCTTTCTGAACTTGTCTTATGACACCTGTCAATGAGCAAAGTTGCTAGCAAGAGCATGTAACCACAGAAGGATGAGCCTCCTTCTTGCTGTTGCTAGGTGCTTAGAAATCCTGGTGCAATCATCAGGGTAGCCCCATCTATTGAGTGGCTACTGGGTGGAAGAAAGGGGAAGGATATGGAGTTCTGTCATTTCTCCCTTTGAAGATCACCATGTTCACTCATGTGGAGACATTCTCATATCACAGCATCTGCATTCTTGATATGCTAACCAAAGACATATGCCTGCCAAGGAAATACATGAAAAAGGTGATCAGAATAAGATTATACTCATCTGTTCTCCAGAGAAACAGAACCAGTGGTATTTATTTTAAGGACTTGGCTCATGTAATTATGGAGGCCAAGGAGTCCCACCATCTTGATGTCTGCAAGCTGGAGAGCCTGGAGAGCCTGTGATGTAGTTTCAGCTTGAGTGCAGGAGAAGACCGATATCCCAGCTCAAAACCCTTCAGGCCAAGAGCAAATTCTCCCTTATCCCACTTTTTGTTCTATTTAGGCCACTGATGGGCTGGATGAGGTCCACCCACATTAGGGAGGGCAATCTGCTTTACTCAAGTCTACCAATTCAAATGTTAAACCATCCAGAACCGCCCACACAGACACACCTAGAAAAATGTTTAAGTGTCTGAGTACCCTGTGGCCTGGTCAAGTTGACACACAAAAATTAAGGTGGAGACTTCTTGAAGAAAATTTCAAGGATGGTTTTGAAAAAGGAGAGACTTCCCTAAAGAAAAGTGATGTGGGATTACCTCTGCCTTTAATGTCTTTCAAGAAGTTTTTTCCTACTTCTGGCTGTACAGACTCCTTCCATGAGAAGCCTTCCCTAATCCTTACGATGGATAACAGGCCCAGTACCTCTTCTGTACCTTATTTATAGCTTTTCTGAATTTTGCCAAGTGTATTGTTTTGCTATTGCATGTTTACATGGCTCTGTACTCCATTGAAACTGTAAGTTTTTTGCAGGCTTTTTGGATATCCAGCTGTGTATGGCACATAGAAACTACTGTGTGTGTCGCAGAAGTGCTCGCTAATAAGTCAGGAATAGAGGTTGCAGGTGTAGATGTATACCCAGGGTGGAGTTAAAGAGTGAAGACCTGGGCACTCAATCTACTTTACATGGCTCAGGATGTGTGTCTGGGTTTGAATCAGGGCTTGGCCCTTTATCAGCTGGTTGGACAAACGATTTCACTTTGCTCACCTGCAAAATAGAGAAGAATAATGACGGTGTCTGCCTTTATAGGGCTGTCTGACTTAATACATGAATGAGTTAATAATATGGGAAAAGTACTGTGTGGCTGGAACACACTACAAATTTAATTAATTTCAGCAACTATTGTTGTTCTTGTTATTATCACTATTATTCTATGTATCATACTTTACAAAAACTTTTGATTTATTTTTCTGTTATTTAATCACACTACACATTCTGAGAGCAGAGTCTTATATAATATGCTATTCCCAAAACCTTGCAATGTACCCGGCACATAGCGGGAACTTTCCCCCGATTGCTGAATGAGTTAATTGAATGGATCTGAGTACCCTGGGAAGAGGGCAGAGAATTCTCCTGGTCTAGTTATGCTGCAGATGTGTATTTTGCTAGAAAGCTTGGGCTGGGGGAAACAGAGCTATACCCAAGGCAGGTTATAATATGCTCAGCAAGATAATCTGAGAGCATAGACCACATTTTGGAGAGAATGTTCAGCAGCAGCCCTGTGGGTTTTTCTTATTCCGTCTCTTGGCCTGCAATTTGACCTTCATGCACAAAATCCTAGTAATGAATTCAACTCATCTTTGAACAGAAGGTGATAAAAGTAATACTGCGCGGCAGGAAAGTAGGGGAATTAATGAAGTAATTAAACTTAGTCAGCATGTTATGTGACCCTGGCCCAAGGAACAGATAACAAAACAAGGAAAAATGCCTGAACCAAAAGAGGATTTATGATCAGTGGGGAAAGAGGAGGGTACTTGAGAGCCGTAGTGAAAGGGCAGAACCAGAGAAAGCTTTATGGGGCGAGTGCTCGGGGACTGCCCCCACTGAAAGGTTGTGGGTTGAGATTTGGGCTAATGACACACAGGGCATTCACTGCAAGGGTGGTTTTGATTGAGGAAGAAGGAGAATTTCCATTATTTTTTCTTTTCTTTTCTCTCTCTCTCTCTCTCTCTGGCTTCTCATCTGTTCCTGCCTCATCTGTTTCCATTATTGGAAGCTTCTTGCAAGTAATCCCCCTCTTGTGTGAATGCCCATCCCCTGATCCCTATCCTTAAAGAGAAACAGCCTGGAGTTAATGCAGTTCAGGAAAGATCCAGAGATCCATGCGGTCCAGTAGGACCCTCCCTTGACCACCATGCCTCCATCAGCAGGTGTGAAGGCTATACCCCAGGTCTCTGTGTGCTCCTGGTTGGACCCCTACCTTCTGTCCACGTTCAGTATTCTCTGTCTCACTTTCCTTATCTTCCTTAAAAGCATCAACACTAGTCTGGAGGCCGAACCAGAGTGGTGGAATAGCTGACCTGGAGGTGCTTTGCTTTCTAACCTACGCTCTGTTATTAGACATATTAGAATAAGCAGAACCCAATGGATATTTTTCAGTCCTTCCTATGAATATATAACAATCTATACTGAGTATCTGTGACTCATATGACCTGGTTTGCACTGTGCAAAATTCTGGGTAAGTGAGTAGGTTCTCTGCCCTCAGGTCACCTGTAATGTAGTCAAGGAGAATAGCTATGGAAACAAAGGAAACCAATCCAGTGTCTTTGCTGCTGAGACAGAATTTTCTCAGGATATACCAGGGGCACAAAAGGGGGAGGAATACATTCTACCAGGAATTGGAGAGTCAAAAGAAGCTTCACAGTCGAAGTGACATTGTGAAAGGTAAGAGATATTGCCAGGGAGGTAAGACAGCACAGACATTCAGGCCAGCAGCATCTGTTTAGCCGTATGACCAGGAAACCACACATAGTGCAAGTGGTTCAGTGTCACTCCAGTGAGCTTTCAGAGAGTAGGGCTGGAAGAATGGGGAGGGAACTGATGGCCAGAGCCTTGCATGCTGGTTGAGAAGTCTGGACCAACCTCTGGCAGTAGGGAAATCCTGAATGGTATTGAGCAGGATGGCAACGTGTCTACTCATTTATTTATTCATTGTTTTCTAGGATAAATGTGTTTTGAAGATGTTACACACCAGGCAATTTTCCGGGCACTAAGTACGTATCGATAAACTAAGAGATAAAAGTCTCTGTCCCTGTGAGGTTTACTTTCTACTGGTGGGAAACAATTGATATTATCACTAAGAACACTATATAGTACATTAAAAGGCTGTATGTGCTATGGAAAAATATAGGGCAGGGTAAGGGGATCCATAGTACTGGGTGCAGGAAGAGCTGCATTTCCAAATTGGTTGGGAGGGGGGTTAGAGATTTGAAGTAACCGGAGGAAATGGTGCAGATTGATGGACAGAGAAGGTGTTGACAGCAGAAGGAACTCTTGGTTCACCGGCTCCAAGCTGGGACCAGACCTGGCACGTGTGAAGAATCTTGGAGGCCTGGGAGGCTGGAGGTCAGTAAACTAGGAAGAGTGTAGGTGGGGACGAGGTGAGGGAAGTAATCAAAACGGGGGCATGAGCACTGCAAGGCTTTGTTGACCACTGTAAGGACTTAAGTTTATATTGTAATGAGATGAACAGCCATTAGGGAGAGACTAAGAGACAAAGAGAGGGAAAGAGAGAGAGGGACACAGAGAAAGAGAGAGAGAGAATGAGCAAGAGTGAGCAAAGGGTGACATGATCCAACTTAAAATTCAAAGAGACCATTCAGCTACTGAGCTAAGCACTGACTGCAGTGTAGGGTCCAGAGCAGAAGCAGAAAGAGTAGTAAAGAGGCTGTTGGAATAATCCAGGCAAGCAATGCACGTGGTCTGGACCAGACGGGTAAGGATGAAAAAGATGGGAAGTGGTGGATTCTGGATATATCCAGATTTTTATTGTAGAATTATCAGTTGAACAGTAAAGAGGATACAATTTTGCATGGGCTTGACATTTACTGAGTGCATATTATGTGCCAGATACCAGTCCAGACACTTGTCGTGTATTTACTCATTTGTTTTCCACAGCCAGCCAATGAAAGAGAAATCATTATTATTCTCCACTTTATGTTTGAGGAGACTGAAGCGGAGAAGTAATAGTGGGGCTGGTAAAGCCAGAAGATTATTCCAAGCACAGGACGATAAGGGTCTTAGTTAATGCAATAGGATTGGAAATGAAGTGGGAAAGCAAGCTATGAAGTGGTGAGGGCGACAAGATAATATTTTCCATCTTTAGTTATTTTATTTCTTTCTTCCTGAGCAGGGCATCACATACATGACCATTAAGATGGTGCAGACAGCCTAAATCTCTCCTCTGGACAAAAGACTTTTGGAGACATTTTCTCTGTGAAGCGACGAGAGACATTTATTGTTTGCAGGAGCTATCATTTTGATTCATGGGGAAATAGCATTTTAGATGATAATAAAGCAGATAGTTGAAATAACTTCAGCATAAATATATCCTTAAGCTGGGAGAGGTGATGGAAATGTAAAAATTGAGAGATCTGAGGGGAGGTTTTTATAATAAATGTTTTAATTTCTTTCCCATGCCATTTTCTGCTAAGGGGACTTCTAATAGAGGGGCATAATTTCTTTATCGTCCCTGGAATGATAGGCAATGCCAATTTGCAAGTCCAGATTGACTTGAAGTGGGTCTTATTAATGAAGTCGTCAGCTCGAAAGTGGCAGGATATAGTCTGCCAGATTATGTATTGGATTCGGTGGTAAAGACCTCGACTCTAGCTCTGATGCCCAGACTTGCCTTATAAAACTTCCTTATGCCTTACTTACAAAACAAAAACAACAAGAGACAGAAAATGGGAAGGGAGGCTTCCAGGCTTTTTTGTTAGGATGAAAAGGATGCTGAAGAAATGAAAAGGTACATTATGAAAAACGAAAATCTCACATTACGAAACTTTGAAGGGAGAGAGTTAAAGTTGTGTACTTACTCGGGGACTTTTCTGCCGGGTTTACCATTTTGACAGTTAGCCCAAAGAAAGGGATACAGCAGTTAGAAGTTATTAAGATTTACAAACGTCATTTGTCATCACAGCTGGAAGACTCAATAACAGCTTTTCTGTCTAGACTGCATTTCAAGTCTCACTCTTCATCTTCTTAGGGCATTGGCTGTAGTTACAATGAAGTCTTCCTTCAGATTTCTCTGCTCATGGGAATGGTTGCTATGTTTTAGTGCAGTCTATATTTGTTCCTACTGCTGCATTAAATCTCCATTTTGTGCCCTCAGGCATCCTTACAAACATTTTCGACATATCGTAAAGATGGTGGTTTGGGCTGTGTCAAAAATCTAACCTATGTAACTCTAACTCACATTTAAATGATTGGATAATCGACTTTACCTTGGACTTGCTGATAGGCTAAGAATGCAGAAATGGTTCAATTGTATCACTTAGGAGACCAAATAGTCCACGATTTGTAATAAATACATCTCAGTATTTATTTTTCATTTCTATGGGTGCAAGTGAGCATATAAATATTATGGGCCATAAACCAAAAAGACTAGTCTTAAATTAAATTGCAATTTGAAGATAGTCTAGAATATGGGGAATTCTTAGCCATTTATATGCTAATTTGATTTTCAAATTATTTTTTAAATGTCTAGTTTTATGGCAGATTTAAGCAGAAATGGTTTCTTAGTGACCATCTGGTCATATTAAACCGTGTTGAAAGAAGAAATCTTGACATGTTGTATTCGCATTTTATAGCTGAAAAAAAGCTGTTTAGGGTCACCCTGTCTTGGAGTTTCAGGATCCCGAGTTTAGGAGTGAGACGAAATTATCTGAATTTCCTTTTCAATACACAGCATGCACATTTCCAGTGCCAGGGAACTCATTATTTCCCAAAGGAATCTATTCTCTCATTAGAATTTTAGACAGATCTTCTTTCTATTGAATCCAAATTCATCTGCCTCTAACCCTTGGGTCCTTGTTGCAACCCCTGGGACTGAACAGTACGAATATAATTTAGTTTCTGTGTGACAACTCTTCAAATATTTGAAGAAATCTCTCATGCAAGCTACCTTCCCCACCTTCATCCTTGCCTATGTCCTCTCTGCTTAAGGCTAAACACCCCAGAAAGAACTGTTATTTATGAAACAGAGGCAAGAGCCCTCACCAGTCTGGTTAAGTTTAGCAGCTTATCATCTTCTTCCCTTTTGAGATCACTGTAAGTGTGTTTCCTTATCTTCAGTCTTTTGGAACTGATTTCACATAGATTGCTAATAGCTCATCCTCTCCCCTACCAGACCCCTGAGTCTTGGAATGTAATTCATCTGAATCAAAACCTTGAATTCATCAAATGATTTGGGGACTCTTTTAAACTCTCTCTTATTGGCTTTGAATTCTTTTCTGTCTTTCTGTCTTTCCTTCCTTCCTTCCTTCCTTCCTTCTCTCTCTCTTTCTTTTGTTTAAGTTTATTTATTTTGAGAAAGAGAGCATGAGCAGGGGAGGGGCAGAGAGAGGGAGAGAGAGAATTCCAAGCAGGCTCCACAATGTCAGCATGGAGCCCAACTCGGGCCTCAGTCTCACAAAACACGCACCAGACAGATCATGATCTGAGCGGAAACCAAGAGTCCGGCACTTCACTGACTGAGCCATCCAGGCGTCCCTGGCTTTTTTTTCTTTTTTCTTTTCGTTATATTGTGGTAAGAATACAACATGAGATCTATCCTCGTAACAAAATTTCAAACACACAATATATTACCGTTGGCTGTAGGGACAGTGTTGGATAACCAACCTCCAGAGCTTATCTATCATGATTAACTGAAGCTTTATGTTGGTTGATTCATAACTCATTTCTCCCTCATCCTGGCCCCTGGCAATCACCACTCTACTCCTTGATTCTATGAATTTTACTGGAATCATGTGATATTTGTCTCTATGTGACTAGCTTATTTCACTCAGCATAGTGTCCTCAAGGTATTTCCATGTTGTTGCATATGGTGGACACTCGCACCTGTCAGGATGGCTATCATCGGAAAAAACAAAAGACAACAGTTGCTGATGAGGATGTGGAAAAATTGGAACGCTTGCACACTGTTGGTGGAATATCAAATGGTGCAGCCAGTATGGAAAATAATATGGGAGTTCCTCAAAAAACCCCACTTCTGGGTATTAATCCAAAAAAAATTGAAATCAAGATCTCAAAGAGATATTAGCACTGCTGTCTATGTTCACTGTGTCACTCTTCACAATAGCCAAGATGTGGAAAGAACCTAAATGTCCATCGACAGATAAATGGACAGAGAAAATGTGGTATGTACATACAGTGGAATACCATTCAGCCTTTAGAAAGAAGGAAATTCTGCGCTCATCTCAGATTTTGATACCTCTTCAACTACTCTTTCTGTCTCTTTTGTTCTCCTTGGCAGAAAAATTAAATCACAACAAAAATAAAAACTTTTAAAGATGTGCGTATGCTTGTGGTGAGCATAGCGTAAGGTATAGACTTGTCAAATCACTATGTTGTACACCTGGACTAATGTAACAGCGATACACAATTTTTTTTAAAGCTAAAAATAATGTGCACGTATGTGCCTGTGTATGTTGCAGCATTGGCACAGACTAAATTGGTCAGGCTCCCATTCGCTATTTTCATTAGGAACAAATTAGGGCAAACTTTCCATGGTCCCAAGTCATTTTCATTTACCTCAACTTCTTCAGAGGCTATTTTCTTGGGTCTGTGATAGTGAAAGTTAAAGTTTATTTCTTTATTTTGAGAGCGAGCGAGCAAGCGAGCGAGCCGGGGAGGGGCAGCGCAGAGCCTGACTTGGGGCTCCAACCTACGAAGAGTGAGATCGTGACCTGAACCAAAGCCGAGAGTTCTGTGCTTAACCAACTGAGCCATGTGACAATCATTCTTACCCGCACCTGGCTATGTGACTTCCCCTCCAGCTGTCATAGAATTATTAACTGGAATTCTTAATAATTACATGATTGGAGTCATGTTTTTTTGAGAACGTATAACTCTTCTAAAGCAGTCACTCTTTTTAAAGTTAAAAAAAGCCCTCTATTTGTCTCCGACATGCCTTTGAAAGCCTGTCTTCCTTCAGGCTCCATAACTGACTCCAGCCTTTCTCCGTGTGGCCATGACTCATTTTAGGGTTGCATTGTCATTTCTTTCCTATGTTTTATTCTGTTTTTAACTTTACAACCAATTTCCCCTTGTGAGTTAAAATTACATACAAAGCAGCAATCCCGCCCTCCTACCCCTGTCTCTTCCTCTATATTTTCAAGAGATACAATTTTTTCTGGAAGTCAAGTGAAGAACTCATTAGATACGCTGTGGTTCCCAAATGAGACTTCCAGCAGGTGGCTGAAGGACCGACTTTACCTGCCACTGCTATTTGAGCTGCTTAAAGTCATAGTCAATGGTTTTCTATTCTGGGTCATTGGAGTTGAGGAGTGTGCTCAGGATACAGAATTTGAATATATGACAGCATAGCTCTGCCACAAATCAGCTATTTTGGACAACTTATTTAACTTTCTTCATTTCCGTATCAGAAAGGAGGATAACAATAATAGATAATTCAAGATATATCCAGCGAGCATTGAAAAAGTTAGCGTACATAAAGTACTTAGAATGGTGGTGGGTATACAATAAGCATCACTAAGTGTTCATTGTTACCGTTATTCTAGCAGAGGGATTTGGCACTTATGTCCCCTTCACTGAAAATAACCGTTTCTCCCTTACCTGTAAATGGGACCTATGGAATAACTAGGGTGGACAGGAATATTCACCTTGCCCACATTGGGATGAAAGATGCTACAGGCCGACCACCCTCATATCTGATGTGTTTATCTGGGTAATCAATCCCAGGACTTCCTAACATAATGACTGGTACAAGGTAAGCATTCATTATCTGTTTGATGAACTGGGATATAGGGATGAGAGCAGAAAAAAAATTCTTTTGAACAATTTTGCCGTTATATAGGTTAAGAAAATATTCTCTATCTGGCCAGTTGTTTGCAAGATAGTTTCACAGTAATGTTACTTCTATGTCTCTATCTCCCTCTTTTCTTACCATTAGTACTTTCCGTCATGCTTCAGGAAGCTCTGTTTTCGGCTCCTGAGATCCAGCTTCCTTCCATACCAGTGATTGCTATAATTGCACCAAATCTTGGGATAACCTGAAGCAATCTTGAGCACCATTGTCATAGTTAATACTGAGTACTTACTATGCGCCAGCCACCATTCTGCATGCCTTATATGAAATCTCCCCCATTAAACCTGCTATAATTGTCAATCTAGAAATGTAAAACTTTGAGTGTGGAAAAGTTGTTACTAGCCCAAAGTCACATAGCTGATAGGGGACAGTGTAAAAGTTTGAACTAAAGTTGTATCCTTCCTTAAGATTTAAATTTCAAGACTGCAGTATTCCTCATTTTAACTTTTTAACTTCTACTTTTTGTACTTAGAACATTAGCACATGTAAGACAGTGTTGTCTAAAAATGTTCCCAAGTTATTTTTCTCATGGAGTTTATTATAACTGTTATGGATTAAGTCTTGGCCACTTACATTAATCTCTAGGGAGTGCTCTATATATCCCTCTGTACTTCATTCCAAGGGAGGAATAAGATATAATGGAGTCCCCAGACATAGACAATTGAGCCACTGTGCTAAGAGGTGAAGTGTCTAGATGGAAAAGCAAGAGATCATTGTTGTTGTGTCCTATACACTAGTTAGGAGAAGACATTGAGGTATTGCAGGACCAGGATATGGTACAGGGTAAAGGAGGTAGACAGGCTAGACCAGCTTTGCCCTATATCTGGGGGAAATGGCTCTCTCGATCCTGGGCTTGGTCTCCTTACCTTCTCTTGAAAACTGTCTGATAAAATTCAAAGGACAGAATCAGGATATTACCCAGAGAAAAGACACTGAAAAGATGGGTATATCATCTTTTAGTTTTGCTATGCTTGGTTCCTTGTAAATTCTCCAGGAAAAATTACTAATTAGCGTAATCAAATGATGAACTAATTATTATAATGATTCAGTTGACTAGGGGTTTGTTCACACTTAATGTTCTTTCCTTTGTTTCCACATTAAAATTTTTATAATACATTTCCTTTTCTTGAGAACTAATTAAGAAGCTGGAGGACATAATCAACTTTCTAGGTTTTTCTTACAGGTTTTTCAGAAATTTTGCATCTTAATGGTGGAAGAATGAGTCATTGAGATTATTCCTGGGAGGTCCTCTGAATTTTAGCTGTCTCGATTTAGAACATCTCAACCCCAGATCTATCCAGCTTTGCAGAGTCCTACGTTTTTGCTACAGTCTATAAAGTTGGTCCAAGTTTCCTGAGAAGTTTAAATACTCTTCTATTGTGGTTGCAGTGATAGAATGCCACACCACCAAGGCACACCTCCCACATTCAGGCTCTGGTGAAGAAGGAAAGTTTGTTTCAAGGGCCTGGAAGATTCCATCTTCAGGATATACAGCACCATCCTCAGAACGCCTGTATGTAATTACCTGTATTATTTCCCCTATGATTTTGTTTTACCTTCACAGCTTGAAAACCAAAAGAGAGGCCTAATCTTATGTTAGAAAAGTCTGGAGTTCTAAACCATAGGCTCTGAGAGCGAGTCCTAGTTATATCACATCCCATCTATGCATCCTTAAGCAAATCACTTAATTTACTTTAGCCTTGGTTTTTCATGTTTACAATGGGGGATGTAACACCTCACAGGGTTATGATGAAAATTACATGAGAAAATACAGCAACAGATTCTTTGTATATTTTCTCCATAGAGGAGGTTTTACAAAATTAGTAGCTTGCATCACTATGTATTAGTACTTGCATCACTATGGTGCTCATCTTAATCAGATTTTACCTGTGTGAGTATGAGCCACAGGAGTAAGGCCCGCTCTCCCCAGGTTCAGCTCTACCCCAGGTCAAGTGGGGAGTCACCTAAGTTTGCATGTCTAGTGGAATTCTACAGATCTTTCGGCTAGTTGAGGACTGGAAGAAAGTTCACCCTGCCGGCCAAAGTGGACCATAAACAAAATGGAGGAGAAGCAAAGATTGTCTGGACTCTCCCTCCCCTGAACTTTCCCCAGGATCTTTCTCTCTTCTCTTATTCCTTAGCCACAGTAAGCTGACCTAATTTTGAGACTCACCTCCCAAATAGCAGTCTTCCATGATGCTTTATATAGCAGTCAGAAATTACTTGTCACATCTCACCTTCCACTAAATTTGTTCATTGAGACTAAGATGATGGTAAATGGTATTAATGTCTCAACGTGTTAGCTCTCTCAGGTAACAACTCTGAAGTTTTTATAAGCTCCTCTAGGAACTTTATTCACTGGAGAAAATAATTTTAGTTAATGGGAGTTTTAGCAAACCATAGAAAGGCAGTTGAGTGTTTATATTGGAGGCCCCTGAAATCACACAGCTGAGTCACCAGCCTGTCTGCTGAAACTGCACTGCCCCAGACTAGGAGATACAGAGGAGTTTATAATCTTGTGTCCCAAATGCCATATTTTATCTAATATAAAATATCATTGATAAGATGCACCATTATTTTATAACAGTTAAGGAGATTTGTTTAATTAAAAAAATTTAAACTATGACCAATGCGTTCTTTTTTTTATAATGTTTATTTATTTTTGAGAGAGAGAGAGAGAGAGAGAGAGAGAGAGAGAGGG
The DNA here is from genome assembly GCA_028646485.1 of Cryptoprocta ferox. Classification (NCBI taxonomy): domain Eukaryota; kingdom Metazoa; phylum Chordata; class Mammalia; order Carnivora; family Eupleridae; genus Cryptoprocta; species Cryptoprocta ferox. Next base: position 134,791,932 of record CM053567.1, read on the forward strand.
AGAGCAAGTGGGACAGGGGCAGAGGGGACAGAGGAGCCAAAGCAGCAGAGAGCCAGATGCGGGGCTCAGGGTCAAACTCACAACTCACAAACGGTGAGTCATGACCTGAGCCACCCAGATGCCCCGTATACTTTCTTATTACTTAGAATTTTAACTTTACCCTAGTTGAAAGAGGTATTTTAGACTTATTTGGACATAAATTCTAAGTATATATGTTATACACACACACACACACACATCAGTATTAGTACAAATATATCAGTATTAGATGTGCATAAAAAGGAACACAGAATAAAGTGAAATAAATTGGTTAATATATTTCTAAGACTTTTTCAATTCCAAGTCCTACTTTTCCTAAGCACTTTCAACTTTGAATCTTTGGTATTTTTGTCTTTTCACACATTATTTTTTTATGCCTTTAAAAATGTTGGTGACATAGCATTACTTAAAAGGGCGTTCCCCTTTGGTCTACAGAATTTTCTTCTAAGCCTTTGAAACTACTCACAAGCCATGGTCACTTCCTTGTAACTGCTGCCTGACAGCAGCAGGGATACATCCTGATGTCAAAGATATTAAAGTATCAAAAAATATGCATCTTAGGATGGATACATTCTAAATTAGTTATGATTGTTAAGGGTAAATATTTGCATTTTCAATACATTTTCACTGTATTTTTCACAGTACATGAAGCTAAAATGAGAAATCACCATAATATTTCACCCTTGTGTGTAACTAGTTGTCATTTTTATACACCTTATCTGATTAAAATTTCAGCCAAGAGCCAAGGTTAGCAGGAATCTCATTTTCTCTGGTAGTAGATAATGTAAATCAATGTACTCACACATGTATTCCTTTTCATTTCATTTGCTAGCTGTGGCAGAGGCTATATGTCCACCAAAATCCATTCTTCTCTTTCCCTAGGGCACAAAATCTAAACACAACAAATTTAGATAGAGATGTTTGCTTCGTTTTCTTTGAATTTGTGGATTACGATTCTTTGAATCTCAAAAATAGCAATTTGTGTGGACCACCATTAGGTGTTAATGCTGAAGACAAAATTATTAACGATCTCTTATAGTTATTAGGAGAGACAATAAAAACTTTCAATGCATCAGGAAAACAGAAGACAAAAATAACAGAATATTCTGCAGGCCTGATATATTTTCCGGGAAGTCATTTGAGAACATTTTACATCAGTTTTAACATTTTAAAAATACAGTATCAACAGATAGCAGGTATATATTACAAGGTTAAAGAAACATTTCAGAAAAAAATTATGCTGGGGCTCCTGGGTGATTCAGTCGGGTAAGTGTCTGACTTTGGTTCAGGTCATGAGCTTGCTTTTCATGAGTTCGAGCCCCGCATTGGGCTCTGTGCTGACAGCTCAGAGCCTGGAGCCTGCTTTGGATTCTGTGTCTCCCTTTCTCTCTGCCCCAACCCTGCTTGTGCTCTGTCTCTCTCTGTTTCTCAAAAATGAATAAACATTTAAAAAAACTTTAGAAAAAGAAAAAAATTATGCTATGAGAAATACAAAAACAATTTAAAGCTACCATTAAAAGAACACACATGGTTTTCTCTGAAAAACAAACTCCAGGGATTTTGAGGTTAGGACATAACTAAATTGTTTGTGGGAATCAAATGCTGATACCAGTATTAAAATTAAAAAAAAAAAAACTTAAAAAAAGGATCCTTGAAGGACTGAACAGGAAGGTACAATAAAACAGATAAGAAAAAAAAAAAAAACAACAAACCCCAATCATCCCCTCCTCCCAGAAAAGCTAGACTGTAAAATAAAATCACTTGAATACAATTTTTGGGTAGTGCTTTTTCACTGGTTTTCCTTAGAGACTAGTTCAGTGATTTCACATGGGATATTTAAAAGCTCTCTACATATATCATACTACTCATTTTTAATAAACTACAATGGAAAATGCTTATCATTGCTACAAAATATTATCTTTTAAAAAGTTTCTTGCCATTCATATTTCTTTTCATTCACCCACTCTTACTGGTTTAAATAAGTAAGACGACTTCCTAGCCACTACTGAATGCCTTAAAGCGATAATCGGGAGAATACAAGCTGGCCTAGAATGAATACATTCCCAAATTTTCCTTTCTGCCACCACCTGGGGTTTATGTGTTGTGCCCACAAATAACCACAAGCTTACATGGTCCCATCCAGAGGCTGGCAGGAGTGTTCTAGCTGGAGGCTGACCTGTGTGGGAGAAGATTCGTGCGTAAAGGCCCACTAAAGGAATCCACTCACACCTCATACCACATTTGGGAGGGCTGGTTTTACCTGCCTAAAGCTGGCACAGGAAAGACACCACTAAGCAATCACGTGGCTGGGGACAGTGGGGATACAAGTCCTACCTTGTGACTCTGGTGGAGTTTTGATCCATTCTTTTCCTGGCTTACAATCTTAAACTCAGTTTACAATCTGAAGCATTGAGACACGCCTCAGCTACCCGAATGAGGCCACAGAAAGGTCAGTTCTTACCTTCTACTCTTTCAAAGTTTGTGGCTGGATCACAGATTGACCTTCCTCCATTGAGTGAGTGAACTGAGAGAGAGTAGGGGGCAGAAAGGAAGGAGGAGGAAGAAAGGTAAGAAGGAGGTGAGAGGAAGGAAGGAAGGAAGGAAGGAAAGAAGGAAGGAAGGAAGGAAGGAAAAAGAGAGTGGCTTGATCTTGAAGAGATTGGACCTCCAGTGCCAGTAAATTTGGAAGGCATATTCTCCAGAGCACTTATTTTATTTCCGGCATTAAATAAAGCTCTTAGGGATGGCTTTTAATTTATCTGTATATTAAATTACACTCTTTCGTACTCTAGTGGCCTGAAAAAGTTAATTTACCATTTGAATGGTATGAATGATGAATAATACTTACGCCAAGGCCAGGCACTTTACAATAGTCAACATACAGCCTTTTTTTTTTTTTTTTTTTGCTTAGGTATGCTTTATTTTTTATTAGTATCTATGGAAAAGGAAAATAAAATAGTGACCTTCTGTTGGGGATCTCAGGACAGTTCCTCGATAGGGTACCATGTCACCATGAAAGATACTTTAACATAAGGCCTTGGAGGAAGGAGAGACTGTCAGAAAAGAAAAGGGAGGGAGGGAGATGAGGCCAAATCCCTCTCCTCCTGTGCACCTGCCTTTTATATTCCGGATGCAGTAACTTTCTTCACAACCTTGGATTTCTCTAACCCCCATGCCTGTCCTATCAATGCTTTATGAGCTGTCGTGTGGGGGCTAGAATGGGATTCTGAAAATTAACAGCTGATTTTTATTCCTCTGGGAATGGAATATCAGTTGCCTGGGGCGCTAAAATAATGTGAATTGGTTTTGAGATGAAATGTCACTTGCGGAAGAAAAGTGCATTATAATTTGTTTAATTTAAACAATGCCGAGGGAGGGACGGCCATCAGAACTACATTTCATAGGCTAATGAATGTTTATTGGACTTTTGGACACTATAGAGATAGGACTTCTGTTCTAAGGAAGCAGGATTACATAGCGATCTTGCAAAAGGAATATAGATCAGCATGAAGACAGCTGTATCCTCTAGTTATTTTAGAGGCAAATATATGAATCACATAAGGTAACACTGGATGTTGCTGTAAGGGTATCTTGTGCTCCAGAAAATGACTGGTTGGGAACCATCCGATTCCACCTCTCTATAAAGAGGGGGTGTGATGAAGCAGAGAGTGCTGGAAGAGCACAGGCCAAAAGCATTTTTTACATAGATCCAATACAGTAAATGAAAATACAATGAATAAAGGAGTAAATGGATACAGAAGAAAACAGAATGAAATTTCTAAAGTAGCTCTTCGAGAGCCAAACTTCCAGGGAGGCAACAAAGTATCCACGTGAGAGAAAGGCTTGTAAATTGTCAAATGCCTGCGGTTACCCACCGGGAATGTTGGCTCTGGTCCCTCCGGAGACCCCGTAATTGGTTGCAATAAGAGAGGCTAGAATTCAGGGCGCGCGTGGGGCTCGGATGCTCCCGAGGGCGTTCCTGGAGTTTAGAGCCTGCTTCTCTCAGTGCTGCCTGCTGGCCCTGCACGTCTGCCACCCCTCCGGGAGCATTCTCTCGGCCGGCCGGCCCCCCACCTACCTGGCTTAAGCCCCAAGGGGGAGGGAAGCCGAGAGCCAGGTGCGACCCAGCAGGGGGAGTGGGTGAGCTGGCCCCAGGGCAGCCCGAATGTGTCCTTGAGCGTGGGTGTGGGTGTGGGGTAATTTGGGTGGGAACAAAGTGGAGGCTACCGCCGCCGGGTCCCGCGCCTCGCTGGCGGGGTGTGTGCAGAAAGAGCGAGGATAAATAGGAGGCTCCCTCCTCCCAGCCCCACTCCCGGAGCCGGCCGCCCGCCCGCCCGCCCCGGGTGTTTGCCCGCCCTGCGGCCGGGGTGCCAGCCGGAGGAGTAGTTTCGTTTCCTGCTGGCCGGACAGTAGTTTCCAGGCCCGCCCTCGGGCGCCCGCGGCCCGGGAAGGGGCGCAGGAGGAGGCGGGAGACTGGGCCAGGGGCTGCCCGGCCCCGCAGCGTGGGGTTGATGGACCGGGCCGCCCCAGGCAGCGGCGCCAGCTCCCTGTCCCTGCTCCTGGCCCTCGCCCTGGGTAAGTGGAGCGCCGGGCACTGGAGCCCCAGAGGAAAGTCTGGGGCGGAGTGGCAGGGAGGGCGAACCCTGAGCTGCGCGGGCATCTGGGCCCCAGGGCGCATTGGGGGCTGCAGCCCAGGGGCCGGTGGGAGCCCTGTGACCATCGGGCTAGCGCTGGGTTAAGGTTTGGGCACTTGGCACCTAAGGCTGCACCTGTCGTGGGTTTCCCGAGGGTGGAAGGATCCCGTGGGCTCCGCTGCTGGGGCCGCGGACGTGGGCGCAGGTGCCGTCGGGGCCGTGGGGTGCTGTGTCCTCTCTCGAGCGAGGCGGGTGGGAAGGAAGTACAGCAAAGTAGGAGCAGGAAAGACCAGCCGGAGGAAGACCTATGGAGGGAAGCAGAGGGGAGGGAACTCACTGGCTTAAGATGTGACCGGCCTGGAGGACCGAGCAAGGTGGAGAGCAATTTGGCAGGTGTGTGTGCACCCTGGGTGTGTTGGGTGTGTGCGAGAGTTAGAGACTTAGAGGGTGACTCCTGGAGAGCCTGGAATGGATTCTGACACCCAGTTCTCCTCAGGGCATTTGGGAGGGGCTGCAGGAGAAAAGGAGACAACTTCTGAGACCTCAGTCTCCGGCTGCTGATAGGGAAATGGCATATTTTACTGAGGACACTATCTAAGAAAGGCAGAGATGTTTTACTTGGAATATATTATTTCCTATTTTAAGAAGAAAGAGGGGAGAGAAAAGTTCTTCACTGAGAAAAGTTACACTTAGGCTGTTAAGTTCAGGAGCACTGGGTGAGGTCACTGGTGAGGAAGGGTGGTGGGGGTAGGGGGAGGAGCAGGATGCCGGGACCCCACGGAGGCTCTCCTCACTTCCTTGGGAGGCAGTGGTGGCGGAGAGAGAGCTGGAACAGGGTGCCAGGGAAAGTTCATGCACCTGGGTGTGGGAAGGGACCAAGAAGACATTTAGGTGGAAAATCCTCCCACATCAAGACATCCCCCTGCATCATGGTGTTTTGAGGGAGGCACAGGGAAGGGAGCAACAATAATTTGTAGTCTGAGCTGGGCTGAGGGGTAGGGACACCTGGGCTTGAGCATTACTGTGGGAGGAGGGGCGTCTCCACAGCTGAAGTGTCTACATGATCTCACCCCTAACTTCAAGCCTGGGAAGCGCTGGATTTCTCATGTGGAGGGCAAAGGGGTGGAATCTATATGGACACTTTTATTTGGCTATGGTCCTTGGAGTAAGAGAGGTGGCTAAAAAGGTGTCACAACCTTGGTTGGAAGAGGATCTGACTTAGGGCCATGATTAGAGAGAAGGGACTGGTTTAAGAAACTCAGCAGAGGAAGAAGTTGGTAACAATGTAGTGGGGGCATCATGCGGAGTCTGAAGAAGAGCGATGGGCATAGAGAGACCCAGAAACAGTGCTGATGCTTTGGACAGCATCACACAGATGAAGCAGGTGTTTTCTTCCCCTGCCTTGTCTGGACCGACAAAGTACTGACGGAGAACTGTTACCGTCAGCAAGATATTAGAGTATATATGGGGATAGGGGTGGGAAGAGGGCTCAAGAGATTCCTAAGACATGAGTCCTGCCTTAAAGATGTTATGCTGAATTTGGAAATGCAAGACCAACCGGTGGGAAACAATAAGAGAAAAATTCATAAAACCAGAGAAGGGCTGGCTGGCCAGTGAGGGATGGAGCAGGGGGGAAAGCTCTGGTCAAGGACACGAGTGGGGGCCTTGATGCTTGGGTAACATTTGAAAATAGGGGAGAGAGGCCAATGATTGGCCAATGGCCAATGGCACACGGGTGCCGTGTGAGTTGAGGTGGGGGAGCTGTGGGCCAGAGGACCTGATTGTCTGACAGGTAAAATCCAGGTGTGAGCGATTTTTTTTAAAATTTTTTATGTTTTATTTATTTTTGAGAGAGAGATGGTAGGTTGGAGAAGGGCAGAGAGAGAGAGACACACACACAGAATTGGAAGGAGGCTCCAGGCTCTGAGCTGTCAGCCCAGAGCTCGATGCGGGGCTCAAACTCACGAGCTGTGAGATCATGACCTGAGCCGAAGTTGGAGGCTTAACGACTGAGCCACCTAGGTGCCCCCAGGTGTGAGCGAATTAAGGCCTAGGGGAGGGCGCTGTGTCAGCGGAAACGTTATGGTAGAAGTGGTTATTCCAGGCTGATAGACATTCTTCCCCCTGTTACTATCAGATCGTGCTTTATTTTTTCCTCAAAACTTGTTGCAAGGCAGCAAGGAAAAAAAACAAAACAAAACTCTAATCCGGTAGTGTTGTATACTCAAGATGATGGCTGACTTCCATCTGCCCTGCTGAAGGTTGGGCATAGGGAACTGAATTCAGATTCCTGATCCACTAAGGGCCACTGCTTGCAAAATTCCGAAGGATGTAATTTGTTGGCCTCAGACTTCCCATAGTGTGGTTCTAGTTCTCTCGCACACGCTTAACTTTCCTGTCTCATTTCTAGTTTAAGTCATATGTTCAGCGTTATTTACTTTTTGGAGAAAATGTGAGCAATGCACTGTGTGATGCACTAGTGTGTGTGTGTGTGTGTGTGTGTGTGTAACAGTGGACAGTGCCTGAGAACTGTGTGTGTGTGTGTGTGTGTGTGTATGTGTGTGTGACAGTGGAAAATGGCTTGAGAACTGGGCATGTATGTGTGTGTGACAGTGGGAAATGCCTTAAGAACTGGGGATTGTGTGTGTGTGTATGACAGTGGAAAGTGCCTTGAGAGCCGACATGGAGCAGGCAGAGACCTGATTCCAGCTGGGCCGTCCTGTGACTCTGAGATGTCTATAAATGACAGCTTTCTGGACATTGTTTTTCTCATTTGTGAAATGAAGTGGTTGCTGTAGATGAGCCTAGGGCCCTTAGCAACTTGACATTGTACTCATCTTTAACTAACATTTCCACTGGGAAGTTTAAGAGAAATCTTTGTACAACACTATTTAACTTCCATTTACTTTGAAATGGGATCTTTGTTTCATACAAACTATAATAACAGAAAGAATCGTGGCCGCATATACCTTTGAGAAAGAAATTTCTTTGGTAAAGAGGCAATAACTTTGCTTAACATTTTTTTTATCTCAAAGAAATCGAACTATCCCTTTATAAATTCTGTTTTTAAATTTTTTCCTCTTATCCAATTGCTGTGTAAAACTAAAACTGAGGGGCGCCTGGGTGAGTCAGTCGGTTAAGCGTCCCACTCTTGATTTCGGTTCAGGTCATGATCACGTGGTTCTGTGGGATCGAGCCTTGCATGTGGCTCTTGGCTCCATGGTATCAGCAGGGAGCCTGCTTGGGATTGTCCCAATCCCTCTCTTTCTGCCCCTCCCCACTAAATAAATAAGTAAATAAATAAATAAATAAATAAACTTAAAAAAATAACTAAAACTGAAATCATAACCAGTGAAAAAGGTAAAAAAGGGTACCTTTAAAAATTGAGTGAATTTTAAAATTAAAAATAGATCTCCCTTATCATTAAAATCACAAATGTTAGTATTTGTGAGTTGGTTTAAGTTCTGCTTGAGAATACGAGCATTGATGCCATTTACCTAGCTTCCAAGTTATAAAGCAGGTAGGTGACAGGAAGCAAAATTCCCATGAAGCAAAGGAAGTAACCGAAGCCCCAAATGCTGTAAGATTTGGGGCTTCTCCTCTGGCTCAGAAGAACATTAGGAGTGTTTTTTTCCTCCTCAAAATCCCAGGTTTTACACATAAACAGCTGTTGCGAATTGATTTTTTGCTCTTGCTCCATTCTCAGTTGTTGTGTGGAAATTCCCCAATGATTCTGGAAGATCCCACCGCTGCAGGCCTGCTTTGTTATGCCCACAGGAGTTGCCCCTGCTGCTGCTTTGGCCTGCCAGTGTCTGTGCTGAAGTCAAAGGGCCTGCGGACAGAGAGTTCCTATGTCTGTCCCAGAGTCCCTGCTGACACCCCTTGCCCCAGCACCTCCCTGTTCCTCAAGTCCTCAGAGAACCCAGTGCAAGGATCTCATCTTGTTTTTCTCTTACTCTTTTACTGTAGTCCACTCATGCCAGGACATGGACATGAGTGTCACTAAAAGGACAGTCAGGCAGACAGTCAGAGGCATAGGCACCAACTGTACCTTGAGTCAGCCCTGTGAACCACACACCTTGCTTGTAAACATCTCCGTTAGGACTTAGCAGCTTCCCAGGAGGGTCCAGACAAGCCAAAATTGAGGCTGTATGCCCTTGGGCCTAAGCCATGGTCCTGATACGCTTCCAGAATTGCTATGACAGACTCCTGGGTCCACAAAGAATCCATAGACCAGTGTGTCAGGGTCAGGAGGGCTCTGAAGTAGTATTTAAGAGAAAAGCAATCTAAATGGGTATGCTTTGTAATGCTACTAACAGTTAGCTTTCCCAGGCATATTACTATCTTAAAGAAGGAATCTTCGTAGCTCAAATGACTCTCTAATTGTTAAAATTTAAAGAAATCAGAGAGTTTTTAGATGGTTGCAGAGGGAGAGGGGGGATTTCCTCTTAATTCAGATCAGTTAGGCAATAACCTATTTCGATTATCAGCAAGGTCAACTCAAATAGCCACGAAGTACTTTTACTCATTCTTTACATTGTTTTGAGAATATGTAGCATTTTATTTGCCTGACCTGTAGAGGCGAGGCACTGATTCCAAAATAGTGATGAAAACTATAACAGGGTTTGTGTTCAGCCTTTTTAATTAAATGTGCCTGAGTTGGTAGCATAACAGGATGATTTATTAATATGACATTTCCCTCTTTCCAAAGTCATGGATTTATTCATTCATTTAGCCTTATTTACTCTTGGGGGAGGGTCCATAAAGAGTGCCTGGCACATAGTAGGAGCTTAAAACATATTAGTTAATTGGATGAATGAATGCAAGTGTCTGTTGGTGACAATGCACAGTCATTGAAAACACGGCAGATTCGGTAGAGAAAACAGGTCTATTTCTTGTTGGAAAAACATTTTCACAATCAGGGACATAGAAAGACTTGTTTCTTCATGTCTTTTTACTTGGGACTTGCTTCCAATACTGCTAGAGATCCTTTCACAAAAGGACTATTGTTCTGCAAGTTGTAGTTTACTTCTGTTTCTTACGTGCTGTGCTGGGGGGTTCAGAACTGCTACAGGTATCTCACATGTGTGCTCCAAGGGCAGATCTCATCAGTCAAAATAGGAGCTTTTAAAATAAATGTTTAGGGGCACCTGGGGGGCTCAGTAGGTTAAGAGTCTGACTTCGGCTCAGATCACCATCTCACGGTTTGTGAGTTCGAGCCCAGCGTCAGGCTCTTGTGTATGTAGCCTGCACGAGGCCTGCTTCGGATCCTCTGTCTGTCTGTCTGTCTGTCTCTCTCTCTCTCTCAAAAATAAATAAACCTTAAAATAAATGTTTAGGGGTACCTGAGGGGCTCAGTTGGCTAAGCATCAGACTCTTGATTTCTGCTCAAGTCATGACCCTAGGGTTGTGGGACTGAGCTCTGTGTCCGACTCCGTGCTGAGCATGGAGGCTGCTTAAGATTCTCTCCCTCTTTCTGCTGCTCCCCCCTGCTCTCTCTCTCTCTATCAAATAAATAAAGTGTTAAGGGGGGGCAGGAAGGGCATTGGATTTAGAGCGTTGTCCAATGGGTGATTTAAAAATAACCTTTGAATTCTGTGAGGTGTGAGGTAATTTGCTCTCTCGTCTGATTATAACTTTTCCCAAAACACACACGTTTCATTAACTGGGAGTAACCACGTTGTTATATCCATGGTTTATATGGATATAAACTGTTTAGTATTAAATGGAATGAAAACGTTTGGTGGAGCCTATAGGAGTTGAGACAGATTTGCTGTGGAGGCTGACAGCAGTCTGACTTGTTAGTGTGGAAGAATCCTTACACAATCTAGCATTATATATAACTATTTCATAGCCATCACTTGTCTGGAATGACAGACCCATGTCCCCCTGCCTTGAGGTGAATTACATAGTCCAGGCCTTTCCAGAGCAGAAGAGAAGACAGCCCGCTTCTGCCCCCTACTCCTGGAAGCCTAGTGGGAAGGCCAAGAACTTGTTATCAGAGCTGAATGAGGCATTTTTAGGAGATCCAGATTTGACTTTTTCATGGCCACCGTCCTGCTGAAATGTCATTCTGTGTTTCTGACATTTGACTGGTCCAGTCTCCCAGGGTGCCTGACACAAGATATTGCTGATGACCCAAGCAGATATCTGCTTGACCTTTGCAATGGAATCTCAATGTCACCCTTTACATTTTGGGGGCCTTTACAATTGAAGAATCATTCTCATGTCATCATCTCATTTGATCTTCACACCAAAATAATAAGAGAGCAGTTATGTGGTATGCATGTCAGGCACCAGTCTAGAACCTAATAACTTTTTTTTATCTGGGTGACAGTATCTATCCACACAAACTACACATCATTATCATTCCCATTTATATAGGAGGATATGAAGCACAAAGGCATTAAGTAACTGGTCTAAGGTTCTGGCTTTATGAACATGACCTATGGAAAATGAGGTAATAGTGCCTGGATCATAGTAGGTAAATACTTGTTGCTGAATGAGGTGAATAAGGGGGAGATGGGACAATGATATATCATTGCATTACAGAGGAATCCAGCGCTTCGGACTTGTTGAAAAAGCATTGAACTTCATCCTTGTTGTTTTCTACCATCTTCGCTTTCCCTGCTGCCCGCCCATGTATTTGTGGCATCCCCAGCTCTGGCTACACCTCAGCTTCTTGGATTCCTGGCTCTTTATCTCAGCCAGGAAACCTGTCTACTTATATATTAGGCCCAGGCCATCCTAGCTGATGGTGAACAGTTGGTGGGGATGATGTTCCTAATTGGATCACAGGCTTATTACTGAGAAGGGCTAAAAAAGAACATATCCTGAGGCAGTATGATGTTGTGGTCAAGAGTGTAGACTCTGAGGTGGGCCATGTCTGGACACGACCCCCTAGTGCTGCGACTTATCAATTCCTTAATCTTAGGAAAATCTTAAAAAAATTTTTTTATGTTTTATTTATGCTAGAGAAAGAGAGAGAGAGAGAGAGACACAGCACGAGTGGGGAAGGGGCTAAGAAAGAGGGAGACACAGAATGTGAAGCAGGCTCTAGACTCAGCTATCAGCATAGAGCCTGATGTGGGGCTCAAACTCACAGTGAGATCATGACCTGAGCCGAAGTCATGACCGACTCAGCCACCCAGGTGCCCCAGGAAAATCTTTTAAATCCTTTTGGCCTCAGTTTCTTTATCAATAAAAGCCAACAGTAATAGAACCAAGGCTATTATATGGATTAAATTCGTGCATAAAGCACTTAAAATGCACCCAGAACATAGTAAATTCTGGAAAAACCTGGGCTATTATAATGGATAATGGGAAAGTAGAGAAGAAATCATTAATTATAATCTGTGTATTTTTAACATTGTGGATATTTTGATTTGAGGTACTTCTTTAATGTAACCCAGGTCTACCAACTGATAAAAGCAACTTTCTCTTGCCTTTATTTAGAAAATTCTGGCTCCCACTAGTTATGAAATAGGAAATAGACAAAAATTCTCAAAAGAGTCCTATTTGACTGCTTTGTTAGTAAGGAACAAATGTAAAAAAAAAATAATCCTGCAAAAGCAAAATGCATGTCTGCTATCTAAAAATGTCTCTACAGATTCTTCTTCATCTGCCAAATCTGATCCTAGTTTTATGCCATGAAAAGCTTTACAGCGCTCGCCTGGCATTGACCCCCAAACCCAACATCTTAAGATTGAGCCAGACACAAAAGTCATCCTGCAATACCAAAGAGAAATGAGATATTTAGAGGATCACTTTAATATTTTAGATAATCTCATCAAAATGGGATTATCTCACTTATTTGAATTACACAACTAATTACTTTAAGTAAAAAATAAAATTCGTTTTGGCAAAATGACAACACAATGTCAAAATTTCTTTCTAAAAATCAGAAAAATGGAAAAATAACTAGAAATTATTTTAGAGAGTGTTCTTGTGACAAAATAATTTTTTCAGATTATAAAGTGTAAACAGCCATGCATAAATATTGTCATTCTATAATATTGTTTTGTAACATTGAGGAAATTATTTAATCTCCTTGTGCCGTATTATCTCATCTATAGAATGAGGGTGGTGATAATGATGCCTGTCACCTAGGGGCACAGGATTGTTTTGGGGATAAAATGAGAATTCTCAAGAAAAGATTTTAGCAGAACAATTGTCTACTGAATGTTCAAGATGTTATTAATATTCTCTCAACTTTTTGAATATGTAAATAAGTTATTTCATAGGTATTGACTGAAAAAGAGAAATGGAATCATTGTGTTTTTCAAGCCAATTGAAGCATTAGTATTTGTTCTTCAGTTAGAGTAAATTGGTGTAATATTCACCACTGGAAGCAAAGGGAAAAAAGCAGGAATCCGCTCTATCATAACCATGCTTTCAATAGTGCTTTCAAGAGTTCTATTAGAATGTAAGTTCCATTATGGCAGAGATTTTTGTATGATTTGTTCACATCTATATTCTCAGAGCCGAGAACAGTGCCTGTACATAGTAAGGGCTCAATAAACATCTATTCAGTAAATGAACCTGAGTGCCCATTTGGGAGTACTCCTAGACCAGTAGCTTCTCATACTGAATCACAAAGATTGTGATGTAAACTTTGTGTACACACACACACACACACACACACACTTCCATATTCAAAAACAAAGAACCCTTCATGGTTTCCAATAACTCTTTATATTTCATCTTTGATGTCTTTGAATTTGCGAACAATGACTTATTTTAGGCAGTTCTTCACTTGGAATGGCAGCTGTGCCTGGTTTTATTGAGTAGGCTGACTTGATAGAATGAGATCTGCTCATGGAATTTTGCTAATGACTGCCACCACCAGCAAAACATGAGCTTATCCAAAAGCAAGACTCTCTTGCCCATGGCGTAGTGTTGGGCGGGTTGTTGGAAAGTACTCTTTGTTTCTAAAACATGTAATAATAAGGAAGATGTATCTAAAATTTTTTGCTAAAGTGTGTCTAATTGCATTATAAAATGTATCTAATACTGTGTTTAGTATTAAGGAGAATGGTCTAGGTATGTCATTGTCTTTCCGAAAAGAGTTTGGATTATAATGGGAAAAAATGTTAATCAGAAATGAATACCTAATAAAGTTTAAATTACATAGTAAAAACTAAATATGACCTCAGAGAAGGAGAAGCTGTTATGGGCTGGAGGGATTGGGAAAAACGTCATGAGGGGACTAGGGACTTGAGTTAGTTTTTCTATGATGATGGTGGAGGAAACCATGGGAGAAAAATTAGAAAGGGGACAAATTAATAATTACCTTTTCTTTATGTATTCAGTAGAGAGTGAGCAGACCCAAATGCCTAGAACAAAGAATTAAATTTGTGTGGTATTGAGAGAAATATTGATTGGATAGGAACCTGGTTTCCAGAATGAGAATATTAGTCAGAATCCTGAGTTCTTGATGTAGTGCCATTTTTTAAAATGGTTGTTTCTTTTTGAGCAACACAGAGACAGAACATGAGTGAGGGAGGGGCAGAGCGAGAGGGAGACACAGAATCCAAAGAAGGCTCCAGGCTCCAAGCTGTCAGCACAGAGGCCACCGTGGGGCTTGAACTCACAAACTGTGAGATCATGACCTGAGTCAGAGTCGGACACTTAACTGACTGAGCCACCCAGGGGCCCCTGATGCAGTGCCATTTTTGCAGGATTTTCTAGGAATTAGAGCCAGAAGATTTTGTAATTTAGATAAATACATGCATTTAGTAATATGTTAATACTTAAACTTTAAAATGTTATACAGTCTCCTACCTGGGGAACTTGTTTGAATACTATGGAAATATCCAGAATCCATTTTACTGCGTGCCCAGTAGCTTGGTGAAGAGCTGGCCTTACCCTTGCTTAAATCCAGATTAGAAGCTGGTCTGAGTGGTTTGCTTCTCATTCCTGACCATGAACTGCTAGGCTTTCTAAGGCTGGGGGTGGCTCATAATCACAAGGTAGCCCCAGACCCATCTTAGAGTAATCAAAGCATTTGGAGAAAGAGACTAATCCAAGAGGACCAATTCAAGAGAGTTAACTCCTGATCATAGAACATTTAGAGAAAAACAAAAGGGAGTGAACTTAATGAACTTTATTCCTCTCAGTGACTCCCTCTTCCCCCTTTTCTATGACAGCTTCATTCTCTAACATTAAAGATGTCATTTAGTCCCTAACTCATGTCAGAAGGCCTCCTTCTTGGGCGTGTAATAATAATGGATAATGGGTAGCTATTGTAGTATTTTCAATAGGGGATTAATACAGAGAATGCAGTGGTTTTAAGATTGTTTTTCATGTGCAGAATGGATCAGATGAGGAGAGATTAATCAGAGGCAAGTAAAGTGGAAGCTACTGTTCTAGGCTAAGAAGTAGCCTAGAAAGTCTGGACCAGGAAATGGAGAGAAAAAAATAAATTCAATAAATACTTCTAAGTAAGAATTTATGAGATATAATGACAAGTCATGTGTATGTAAGAAAGGGGAAGAGAAATGAATTAAATCCATCTCCAAGACTGCTAACCTGAGAGAGAAAAAGAATACAAGAATTTATGGTGTCATATGTAAAATAAAGCTGGTTTTTGTTGTTGTTGTTTTTGTTTTGTTTTGTTTTGTTTTGTTTTGTGTTTTTTTGGTGGGGATGTGAAATGCTTTTAGGGCGTTCAAATGTCTTACTTATGAGCGTTTGGAAATATAGAAGTTGACTTCAAGTTAGGGCACTGGATCCCAAATCTGATTGTTCTCTCAAGAAATATAAAAAGTACAAATTATTAGTCCTCTTCCTAGACCTACTAAAGTCTGGTAGAGATATCCTTATGAATCTAAATTTTTAAAGGTTTTCCAAGAAAAAACCAAACAAACAAGTATTTCTTATGGAATAATTGCAAATAATATATGTAGATACTCCCCCAAGTAGGGGGTGGAGATTAACTCCTTGCTCCTTGTGAGTGTAGGCTAGATTTAGTGACTTGTTCCCAAAGAATAGAGTATAAACAGGAGAAAGAAAATGATAACTTTACAGTGTAAAAATCTGGCAAACACTACTTTTAACTAAGTGGTCAGGATTAATATCACCAATGATGTCATGTAGATATCATATGTCTTTTATATAATGTGATGAGAGGAACACTTCTCTCTTTAGTGTTTGTTCCTAAAATCCATAATTCCAGGTCAATCATTATAAAAATATCAGGTAAAACCAACATTGAAGGGCATTGTACAAAATACCTGACCAGTATGCATCAAATTTGTCAATGAAATCATAAAACAAAACAAAATAAAGCCAAGAAAGAATGAGAACCTGTCACAGATCATAGAAAACTAGGAATCTTTATAAAGATAAGGCACATTAATGGAAAATTGGTGGAGTTAGGATGAAGTCTTGAGTTTAGTCAACAGTAATGTACCAATGTTAGTTCTTAGTTTTGATGAAGGTACCACAGTAATGTAGGAAGATGACATTAGAGGAAAAAAAAGTGGGTGAGGGGAGCACAGAAATGCTCTGTATTTGCAACTAGTCTATAAATCCAACATTATTACAAAATAAAAAGTTTAGTACAAAAAAAAGGCTTTACAGGAGCTTCTAATGGCTAGGCAGTTTGGACAAGCATCTGGTCAGAAAATAGGGGCTGAAAATATAAAGTAATCATTTAGCTGATTATAATTTCAGGATCTATCACAGTGCCTAGCACATGATAAATTCTCAGCAAATATTCATTTAAATACTGAGTCCATGGGTATTTTGTGACATTGACTGGTATTATGAAAAAGAATACCAAGGCAAAATCATAGAGATAGAAAGTCGAATGGTGGTTGCCAGGGGAGAGGAGAGAATGGGGAGTTATTGTTTAGTAGGTATAGCGTTTCAGTTTTGCGAGATGAAAAAAAGTTCTAAAGGTGAATGGTGGTTATGGTTGTACAACAGTATGAATGTGTATAGACGGCTAAGATAAAAAATTTTATGTTATGTGTGTTTTATCACAATAAAAACATTTAAAAAAATTAAAAGACTGAGAGTAGAGTGCTGGTGGCACCAATTTTTGTGGTGTGGGAGACAGGAAAAGGGTTGGCAGAGTTGAGTGGAAAGGGAAGGACAAGGCAGGAAGCTGAGAATGGGGGTGGATTTTAGATGGAAGATTTGGGAAGGTCAACCATACCAAATACTGTGGAGGTGGAGGAGGCTGAGGATCAAGAAGAGGCCACTGGTGGGTGAGCTATGAGGAAATCACTGGTGCTCTTAAAAACTCAGAGATAAGACATTGGTGGTAACTGAAGACCCCCCGCCCCCATGACTGAAAGGATAGAAGTTGAAGCATTGGGTAGAAAAGAGAAAATTTTGGTTTATGATAGTCTATTTAAACCCATTGAAAAGTTGTCTCAACAAAGGTTTTATCTGTACGGTTCAGAGGGCACAACTTGGATTAATGAACTAAAATTCCAGGAAAACAGCTCTCACCTTAATTCTCTCTCAAGTGGAGCTTTGAAAAAAACCAGGATCAGCTGCTTGGGATGTGGTGGGCTTCCTATGCCTGGACATGTTTATGGTCTCCTTACACTTATGGAAGTTGTGATTTACTTATGGAAGTAAAAGTGATTACTGAGGTAGGTAGGAAGTGTGTCAAATGACCAGCAAGGGTTCTTGTGTCTCTGAACATAGCATGATGTTACTGTACTTTGGGAATGCTTTGGAATTTGGAAGATAGGGTTTTAAGTTAAGACACTGTCAGAAGACTTCTCTGGGAAGAGAAGAGACAGGACACTTGGAGCCTTGTAAGCCAATGGTGAAGAGTTTTGAAAAGTAGTTTGAGTTTTTCCTTCCTAAACTCTACTCAGTGACCTTGTCTCCATGAATGGAGATATCAAGGTTAACATCACCAGTGATGTCATGTGGGTATCACGTACTTGTTACATGATATGATAAGAGGATATTTTGGGATTTAGTACCAATCCCATGCCCAGGCTCAGTTTTGACCTTCTACTTTACCTTTATTAGGACAATGATTTATCAGCAGGGATCTGATTATAAATGCAAAAAACCTCTGGCATAACTATAATTGATAAATTATATTGGCAAAAGTTTCAAATGTGATTATTTCAGGAGACACATTTCTAGTATTGCCATCCTTTGACAGGAAACTTCTATGAGAAAATTCTGTAATCACTTTTAGATACATGGCAATTGTAATGAAGGGTACAAAGAGTGATTGAATGTGTGATTTAGATGAGAGAAGAAATCACACCCAAGAATAAGCTATGCTTCCCATTTGCCTTTGCAGAAGCACAACAAAGGAAACACATCCCTTTTTCTTACTGGTGTCTACCCAACAGCATTCAGCACTATTAAAGACTTCTTAAGTGGTTTTCTAGACTAGTCAGATTCTTTTACTGGGATTCTGTCTTTCAGGATGTGGTGAGCAGACACTGCAAAGCTTCGTCTGGAAATATTTGGTGTGACCATGTCTTAATGTGTCTTATTTTCATAGGTCACACAAGGAAATCAATTGAATTATTTCACAGTCACACCATGCACATCAAGAAGGCCCTTGTTCTTAATACTCTTTGTGGAATACTTCACTCTAGCTGGACAGCTTTACTCATTATCTCCCAACACACTACACTCATTTCTATGTCATTGCCTTTGATCCAGTTTAGTTCCCAATCTCTGTGAAACTTTTCCCTAGGATTTCTCCAGCTTAACACATTGCCTCTTTTTGGAATTCCAATAGAATCTATTTTCTATATGCCTGACACTTAAAGTATATGGCTTAATATTTCTTTCTTTCTTTATACTTTTGATCTCTGCAAATAGTTTTATTGATAAAGAAAATAATGGATTAATGTTAAGTTGGACTGGCTTTCCCTAACTCATTTTTAAGACCCTAAATTCTGGGGCCTTTTCAGGTTGAGTAAGCATCCACTCTAAAATTCTATGTTCTTTTCTTTACCATTATTAAAGTTTGATGACTGTTTCCTCATGGGTCAGAGACTATGTTATCACTAAATCCAGAGGCCAACTCCACTTTTTCTCCTCATTTTGCAATCGGATAATCCCCCCTGAAAACAAATTGTTCTTTTGCTTGGTTCCTTTCCTCTCCTCTCTATGAACTATTATGGAAATTCAGTGAGCCCAGAGCTTTTCATTTAAAGTATTATAATGTATGACTGTCTGGAATGGTCTTATCATAAAGGAATGGGAATCAAAAAGTCAAGTTTTGACAACTGATGATTTCTAAGAAACTAGCTCTAGGTTATTATGGGCCTCCCATTCAATTTAGTCATTGTCACAGATTTAATAATGGCCATGATGAGAAAAAAAAGAGGTAGATTTACTGGCAAAGGCATTATTGTAGTGTTGACAGTTTTCAGATATGTGAGTTAGTTTATGTATGACAGGTTGTTAAATTATTTCCCTCTCTGGCTTTAAAAATATAAGCTTGTGGAGTACTTTTGTGAAAAAAGTGCTATACATCATTCCTTAGCCTTTCTTAAAGACCAAGATACTATTTCTACCATTTGGGATAAAATTTTACATTGGAGGAAGAAAGAGTTCATATTTTGCTTTCCTAATTTTGAATGAATATAAAGTATTTGTGAGAATTCCCTTATTTTTTTTCTGTCCTATCTCCGCTTCTCTTCCTAGCCCTGAAAATCCAGAAACCCGTCTTTGAGTTTTATAGAATAGGCAGTTTTCCAGGTGATGTGACTTGAGTGATCTTGGAAAAATCCCTCCTTATCTTAGAACGTGTTTTTCCATGAGATGTCCTGATGCCCCAAATCCTCAGTGTACTGGGACTCAAACGTTATGCCCCTCTTAAGAGTCTTCGACTATTTCCTTTGTCTCTGCTCAGCTCCCTACCCATACCAGGATGCCCCTCTTTTTTCTTTTAAAGTAAGCATTTGTGTTTTTTTTAATGTTTATTTTTTTATTTTTGAGAAAGAGATGGAGAGAGAAGCAGAGAGAGAGGGAAAGAGAGAACCCTGAACAGTCTCTGCATTGTCGGTGTAGAACCCATTGCAAGGCTCAAACTCATGAATCGTGAGATTATGACTTGAGCCGAAAACAAGAGTCGGATGCTAACCTGTCTGACCCACCCAGGCATACCTAGGTTGCCCCTCTTCTTGAATTTGGATAACACCATGTCCCAGGACATGAGTTCTAGCCTCTCATTCAGCAAAGGGCCAGAGATGGGAGGAATTAGCACCCATTATTGGAAATGGGTGATGAAAGTGATTGGGGCAGATAAATTTCTCCTTCATTCTTTTTTCCATGAACTACTTCAAGATGGATTTTAAAAAATATTTTGTATCGCTTGTGTGTGAGTGAACATGTTGTCTCAGCAAATTTCAGTGTCTTTTGTGGTGTATTTTGGAGCTGCATCGGTATGATGGGGACACAGATTGCATTCATTGCTTTGCCTTCTTTGCTTCATTTCCTTTTTTTCCCCATTATCATGACCCCAGAACATGTACCTCCCAAATAAAGTCATAATCCCTTAATCTGTATCTCAGGCTCTGGCTTTCTAGAGGACTCAGGTTGAAGCACTTGATTTTAGAGTATTTGAGTGAAGCCATTTCTCTCCCTGCATATCTGCTTTGAAAGCAAATACATTTGGAAAAGAAGTTATATTTAAAAGTTATCTTCTATTTGGAGGAATGTCGGGCCACGAAAAAGATGCTGGTTTATAAGAGGACAAAACAACAGTGAAAAAAGATGTAGTTAACAAAAATAGATGGAAGAGAACACTAATGTCAAACTTCCCCTATTTCAGCTTTTGTCTCAGTCAACCACAAGCCCACAGTGATAAACATCATTCCATTCCCTAATATTTTTTTCAACTGCATGTTAAACATGATTTCTTTTGTCACCTTAGAAAATTCTCTTTGTGTAGCACACATACTCAGGATTCTGTTTTTCTTCTTGACAATGAAGAGACAATGAGAAAATCTCCCAGATGCTTATAGTTTCTACTCTGATTGTTGATTAAAACTTTGCAAACTTTGTTCACTTTATTTTTTAAATTAGAGATAGGATTTATGACCCACTTGGTTGTTAGATGGTACCATCCAAAATCTGCCTTTAT
The DNA here is from genome assembly GCA_028646485.1 of Cryptoprocta ferox. Lineage (NCBI taxonomy): Eukaryota > Metazoa > Chordata > Mammalia > Carnivora > Eupleridae > Cryptoprocta > Cryptoprocta ferox. The sequence continues at coordinate 134,812,692 of CM053567.1, forward strand.
CTGTTGTATTTGTATCACTGAATCACTTAACCGACCAACTGAATCAGTAATCCCGTCAGACCAGCGTGCTGAGTCAGGGGCTGAGGTGTCCTGAGAATACAAAGAGCCATACAAGTAGAAGATGCCGTATTTCTATTCATCAGTTGAGGGGTGTTCACTTCTAATGTCTTTTAAAAACGCTGGAAAGGAACAGCATGGGGGAAGGCCAACATATAGTTTTGCCTCACTAAGTACATACATACAAGTACACTGTAGGAATGTGGTAGGTACACATATACGTGTATGTATCTTTTGTACTTTATTTCATAACCATGTTTTATACATGGATCAAATCACAGCATAAATGTAGAAAAATGTCAATATCCACTTATGAGAATGATAATCTACTGTTTTACCAGAGTAATTAGAAGCCTTTTTTACTTCGGGTCTTTAGAGCGGCCACTGTGTTGAGTACCTACCCTGTGCCAGGCATGATCAAGGTTAGTAATTCATCATTTATTTTTCTCGTTCTTTAAGCACATAGCTAGATCTCTACCATGTAAGTTATTTATTATGGACCTCAGTTTACAGATGGAGACCCTGAACTTCAATGTTGAGTGACTTAATCATAATCACAAGCTAGTGATTAGAAGGTACCTCCAGGATTCAAAGCCAGTGCCATTTGACTCCAAACTTACCCTTTATCATTAATCTATACTGCTCCCTTCTAATATAAATAGAATTTTAGGGATTTGATTATGAAATATTATTCCAATTTCTACTTATATTCGTAGACTGATAAATTCTCCTCCGATTTACAGTTGGATTTTTTCTTTCTTTCTTTCTTTCTTTCTTTCTTTCTTTCTTTCTTTTGAGAGAAAGAGGGTGCAAGTGAGCGAGGGATAGAGAGAGAGAGAGAGAGAGAGAGAGAGAGAGAGAGAGAAGCAGGGCTTACCTGAAGCAGGACTCACCCAAAGTAGGGCACGAGCTTACCAGAAGCGGGGCTCAAGCTCACTAACTGTGAGATCACGACCTGAGCTGAAGTCAGACACTTAACTGACTGAGCCACTAAGGCACCCTTATAGTTGGATTCTCTAGTGGAGCATGGAGTGTGGTTCAAATCCTAAAATCATATATATATGATATCACTGGATATATATTGAAATCATTGGATTTGGTAGATACAAGTAGAACTTGAGACATCAAAGAAAATGTTCTAAATCATCAGAATACAGATGAATGGCCATTTTGTGATAATGTTATATTTATTTTTAAAATATAAAATGCACTTGGCTCTTAAAATGGAAAATTCAGCTCAGAGATGAGGCAAATACAACGCGCATGACTGTTTAGGTTGGTCACATTTGATCTTTTTAAATAGTTGACCCAGCTGGTGTACAACTTACCTCAGCATTTAGCAGTTAGCTATGAGACCGTGGGTCATGCTCCTTGTCAAGCTGCATCTCTTTCAATGCTTATATTGTTCCCAATGACTTCATTCTCCGTGCTGGCTGACAGGGATAATACTTTTAGTAAATTCTGTAATTTTTAATTTGAGGATCTTGTAAATGGAGCTTTGACTCACGAAAATAGAATTGGGTTGCTTTCCTTTTTTATCTTTAATTTTATGAGTACAGTTGATATTTAAAAACTAGCACCAGAAATACTCAATTTCCAATCACTTAGCAAACACAACTAATCTAACGTTATTTTGTTTTATTTTGTTTTTATTGCTTTAATGCATCTTTCAGAAATCCTGCCAGTCATATGAAGTAGGTTGAATGCAAGAATAAGAAAACAAAAAGATTGTGAAATATTTGAATGATAGGTGAAATCTAATACAATTTTAAAAGAGACATTTAAAAACTCTAGCACTATTTTTTAAGTAAAAAGTAAAAAAAAAACAAAAATGACAAAAAAGAATAAACCGTCAATACACCACTTTCCAAAGTACAAGAGATTTAGCAGTTCCCTTTAATTGTACACAGACTAAAACCTCTGTATTCAATCATACAGCCAAAAATGGCCAATGTGCTTTAGGGCTGCATTACCAAAAATAAGGTGCCCACAACGTGGGGGCTGAGAGCCCCTTTCTACTGTCTTTGCCAGACCATGTGAAATGGCACTTTGGTTTGACCTTACATTTAGGGGACCGTGGCAAGGCTTATGAGGGTTTTGATGATGACAGGTAAAATGTGCTTGAAGGATCCATGGATGTTTAGCCTGAAGAAGAGCAATCCTTTCAGGAAGACTTGATAGCTGGCTCTAAATAGATGAGAATCTGTTATGGGAAAGAGGGAGTAGATTTGTTCCAGGTGATTCTAATGAGCAGAGTAAATTGCATGAAGGTAAAACTCATCTCCACATAAAGAAGCATTTATAGAGCTTAAGAAATAGGTGCTTAATAATCTTTAAAAAAATTTTTAATGTTTATTTTTGAGAGAGAGACAGACAGAGTACAGGCAGGAGAAGGGCAGAGAGAGAGAGGGAGACAGAGAATCTGAATCAGGCTCCAGGCTCTGAGCTGTCAGCACAGAGCCCAGTGCAGGGCTTGAACCCACAAACCGTGAGATCATGACCTGAGCCAAAGTGGGACGCTTAACCGACTGAACCACCAAGGTGCCCAATAATCTTTGTGAATGAAGGAAGACTGCAATTGAAAGAATGGTTGGATGGTCTCATTGAAGTGAATTGCCTTAGAAGAGAGTATAGACTCTCTGTACTGAAATTTTAAAGGCCATCTTGATGAACTCTGCCAGAGGATGATTTTAGGGAAGTTGAGAGTTGGTTGGTAGGATATTTTAATACCTGTAAGATTCTTAGTAATTCTGGAACTGAAATTTAATAAACTTTGTGACTCTTCTGAATGAAAATCTTATTATGTTTTCCACATCTAAGTACTGTATTTTCTTTCATTTTCTCTAAAGTACAACCCATACTTTCTCTGATGAAGATAAGGATTATTTTAATAACAAGTTTTTTTAAACAAATTCTTTTACTATATTATTTCATTTAATTTTAATGAACAAGATTATGGGATGGGCAGAGAACCTATGATTCTAATTTTTCTTGAGGAAAAAGGTCAGGAGAGATTGTTAATTAGCTCAAGGTCACATAGTGAATTAATGACTGAGTTCCATGATCTTTCCATAAGATCATGGAACTCTCCCGAAGAAATGTTTTAAGAAGCCAAAATTTGAGCCTTGGAAGTTGTGTGACTGGTTTATATTAAAATAACACAGTCAAAATGAAAGCTATATTTTGGACAAAAAATATTAAAACATGTTGGAGAGAATTTTAGCGGCTCTCAACCAGGTCAGTTTTCCTCCCTGGAACATTAGGCAATGTCTGGAGATACTTTTGATTTTGACGACTCAGACTTAGGAGGAGGGGAGAGGTGGGATGCTGCGGGCATTTAGGAGATAAAAGGCAGGACTAATCATCCTAGAAAACACACCTTCCCATAGTACAGAATTATCCAGCGTGAAAGTTGAGACACCTTTGGATGTTTTGCACTCATTTTAAACCAGAACTTGGATTCCTTTGAACAGCGAGGTGAGATGTATAGAATGTAAAATACCTTTAAGCTCTTATTTTCTAAAGACTTTTCATTTACTCAGAGTAAATTTATATTTGCCGAATTCCTAGCTTTGACTGCCAAGGATTATACATTGTGGAAGAGGCCTGCTTTTCAGGCTAAGCAGTGTACATCTCGTCTGCCTCTACTGATCGACCATTCTTTGCCTCTTTCCTACACCTTTGGCTGCTTTCTATCAATTTTCTCTCACATTAATACAAAAACAACCCTCTTTTTTCTTTGTATATCGACGAATCTTTTCCCTCTCTTTCTCAGTTTGACATCTTTGAAGGGTAATCTGCAGTTATTTGCATACTTTCCATGCATTAATATTTCTTCTTAATGTTTGTCTTTTGGCCTCCCTTATATCTGTGCTTGGTACCACAATCCAGCCAGTCACTCAAGCCACAAACTCCAGGCATTCTAGACTTCTGTTTTTCTCACTGCCTACCCTATCCCACCAGTCACCAAGTCTTTTATATTTTATTTTGTGAATATCTCACTCCATACCCACTGCTACCACCTTGGTGTAGGTGGGTCCAAATCACTTATACTGGTGTTAAAGTAACCTTTTCAAACCAAAACAAATAATTCTGTTGTTTCTCACTTAAAACTTTTCGTGACCCCAATTTAGGTGCCTAAGAATCCAAAGTAATTAATATGGTCATTTGTTACCTATGTGCCCCCCAGTCTCCTCTCCATCACAATCCCCACCCACCCTCCAGACAAACTAGACAAGTTGTCTTACTCGTATTGTGTCTTCTTACAAGTTGTCCCTTTTGTTTAGAATGCCTTGGTCAGTTACAACTTTATGTGTCCTTTTCTTAAAAATTAATTTGGGGCACCTGGGTGGCTTAGTCGGTTGAGTGTCCGACTTCGGTTCAGGTCATGATCTCACGGTCAGTGAGTTGGAGCCCCGAATCGGGCTCTGTGCTGACAGCTTGGAGCCTGCTTTGGATTCTGTCTTCCTCTCTCTCTGCCCTTCCCCTGCTCACTCTCTGTTCTGTCCCTCAATAATCAATAAGCGTTAAAAAATTTTTTTAAAATTAATTTTATTTTGGGGCGCCTGGGTAGCCCCTCACTGGGCTCTGCACTGGGTGTGAAGCCTACTTAAAATTAATCTTATTTTAATTAATATGTATAATAATAATATATAAAATAAATACTTAATTAATTTATGTATAATTAATATACATAGGTTTTTAAACATCCAATAGTACTAAAAGGTTTATAACAACAAGTAGCATAAAAAATTAAAAAAACAAAAACAATACAAACGAAACAAACAAAAAACAAAGAGCAGATCTTTGCACCAAAGCTTCCTGCCTTTCCATCTCCTAGAAGCAATCACTTTTGTCTATTTTAAGTGTCTCTTCTGTATTTACCTCTCTCATGCTAAATAACTTGTTTGTAATGTTATTTCTTGGCTTGTCAACTTTCGACTTTCCCTACTGAGTTTCTCCTCTCCCATAATCTCCGTGTAGCTACCATAGAGATGCTGCTCAAAACATTGAAAACCAGCACAGCAAAGATACTGATTCATCACAATGGTCTCCCCACGTGATGTATGTGGGCTAATTACTGGCCCTGATTTTATGACAATTTTGATATAATAAATTTAAATTATCAGTGTTTGCATTATTATAACCATATAAATATTGTTTACTGCAGAAACAAATAACATCAATCATCATGTCATCTTACTTACACAATTTTTGTTCTCTAGAAGTTACCAGTTGATGTTTAAAACAATCATTTCTTCCTCATTAAAAACTTACCACGAGCCTCACCTGCTCTATCAAGTCTTTGCAGCTAGGTAGAGCTGATTCTCTAACCTGTGTTACTCTTGGTAATCCTGTGTTACCTCTGTTGTTGTTCTTACTACACACGTGACACCTTAAAGATTTGTGTGTCTCTCTTCCTCACCAGAATGAGAGCTCCTTCAGGTTAACGATAACATCTGTTATCTTCGAACCTTCAGTGCCTTGTGCCCGTGCCCAGCACATTGTACTTAATAAATACTTGTTGAATTATGGATGGAACAGGAACGTCTTTTCTCTTTGAAGCTGCCTTCAGTATTGAGTAAATGGTTTTGTGAGCCTTTCTCTGATTTCTGAGTCACTTCATACAGACCACAAACTGAAATGCCTGTCAAAATGTAGGCAGTTAAAATAACTGAGTGCCGCCAAGTCTGAGGGGATCCATGGCATTAAAAGGGTCACCCGCTGCTTAGTTCTGGCTAGTTGCTGCCAGGAAGGTATTTCAGACCTGTGTTGCCAGACCTTCTGCTTTTTCAGTGGAGGTAGAAAAATCCAGGTTAAATATGAACTGCCATGATTCAATTTTTTAAAACTGTGCAGATTGTGGCGCCTGGGTGGCTCAGTTGGTTGAGTGTCTGACTTTGACTCAGGTCATGATCTCACCATTGTGGGTTAAAGCCCCGCGTCAGGCTCTGTGCTGAACGCTTGTTCAGAGCCTGGAGCCTGCTTCGGATTCTGTGTCTCCTTCTCTCTGCCCCTCCCCCACTCAGGCTCTGTCTCACTCTCTCAAAAATAAATAAATGTAAAAAAAAATTAAAAAAATAAAACTATGCAGATCAAGAAAAATGGTTCTTGGGACTGGATTTGGTGCAAGGCCACCAGCTTGTGGTTGTGACCTAAAGATTGTGGGTGAGCAGTAGAATAGTACATGCTACCCCAGTGCCTTGTGCTTGGTGTTTGATTTGCCTGAGCATGGATCCTCCCAGGGGTCCTCTCCAGGGCTGTCCCCAGTGGTGGCATCCCTTTACCAGCTGATGCCAGCTTGTGGAGTGAGTTGGAGCAGAAGAGAGTCTGGACACAGGCCCCAGCCTGCCAGAATGTTTGAAGGCACTGGGCAGGGTTTCAATGGAATCAGGGCTTCCTTTGGTAGGTGGAAGTGGAGAACGACGGGTTAAATAATAAGTGGTAGGAGAAAGGAGTGCACATAGACTAAAAATTATATACTAGGTGCCAAGCCATGTGCCTTTTCATATGTTAAGTTTTTTAATTTTTTTTAAAAATTTTTATTTATTTTTGAGAGAGACAGAGACAGAGCACGAGTGGGGGAGGGACAGAGAGAAAAGGAGACACAGAATCTGAAGCAGGCTGCAGGCTCTGAGCTGTCAGCACAGAGCCTGGCGCGGGGCTCCAACCCACAGACTGGGATATCATGACCTGAGTGGAAGTCAGACGCTTAACCGACTGAGCCACCCAGGTGCACCTTATGTTATTTAATTTAATTTTTACAATAACCTGGAGGAGATGTTGTCATTTCCAGTTTGCAGATGTTGAATCTCTAAATAAGATTTAGAGTGTTTTAATAAAATTCCCACCGTTAAATAGATTAACTCCATAATTAAGGCCTCCTGATTCTGCTCATGCAGAAAGCCCATGTATGGGATTTTTAAAATGAATTAAACCTATTTTATAATAATAAAGAGATGGATTGGAATTTTCCACTAGAAATGGATACTGGGATTTTTTAATCTGAAAGTTGTTTTGTTCATTTATAGATGGATTATTCATTCTTTCAACATTTGTTGAGTATCTATTGTCCTCTGTTTTGGTTACCAGGATTACAAAGATGAGTAAATATACAATCCCTGTGCTTGGAAAGAGCTAAATGATCATATGTTTCTGGTCTGTTATAAGTGTGAAAGGAGAGTGGCAGGTGTTGGGATAAAAGATATGAAAAATCTGGAAATTTGGTGGCCAAATTGTGTTTTTTTTTTTAATTGGGGAGATACTCCTTTTTTGTTGTTGCCACAAATAAAATATGCTAGTAGGAAATTGGAAAATGCAAATAAGGAAAATTATGACAAAAGTCTAACCAGTGTGAGCCACTCTGTCTGCTTACTTACCCACCTTCTTGATTATCTATGTATGTGAACATTTTTTACACTTCTCACACACAGATACAGAGAAACGCACAGATCACACTGCATTATTATTCTATAGTCTATTTCTCTTATTTAAGAATATATCACCATGTTCTATTACTATTTGAATTATTCCTGAATTGTATTTTATTGCATGATAATAGTTCTATGCATTTAATCAAATCTATCTCATTAGATATTTAGAAAATTTTCAATTTTTTATAATCCATGTCATACAGAGAAGTTTTGCAGCTAAATCTTTTTATGTATCTTCAATTATTCCCTTAGGAAAAATTACTAGAAATGAAATGACTGGATTTAAGCATTTGTATACTTTTTGAGTTTTTTTTTTTGCATTTAGCAAGTACAGTACTAAATTGTCCTCCAGAAAAGTAGTACTAATTTACCCATCACCAGTGGATTCGAGTTTCAATTTTTATGCATTATTTCCAATGCTAGTGACAACTTTTTTTTTTTTAACTTTTCTAATTAGATAGCTAGAAAAGAGTCTCTATATTGATCTTTTTGGAAAACTGTTTTGGCCTTTGAACTTGCTAGATACTATTGTCCCCTGATATAATACTCTCACTTCTTATTATGGTTAATTGATTGGCTGATTACCTGCCTTACTAGCTTTGGAGCACTTTGAAGGTAGAGCATGTCCTATCTGCCTGCGTATTTCTGGATGCTCATGGATATTTGTTGAATTGAGTTGAATTAAAGAAGATGCATAGCTTAGAAACCATTGGCTAGATGGATAAATGTCAATGCACCCAGTGGGCAAGTTATTAGATTCCTGCCAGTTACATAATAATGAGTACTTTAAATGATCATGGTCACATGCCAGCAATTTGTTAAGTGCTTTGCATACTTACCTGATTAAATCCTCACAGAAATGCTCTGGAGAGGAGATAATCATTATCTCCACTTTGGCAATGAGGAAATTGACAAGTTAATGAAATTTGCCCAAGGTACATGGCTGTAAAGTGGCAAAAATAGGTCATGAACTCAAGACTAGGTAACTCCCAAGTCTTCTTATCTTTTCCCATCTGCCCTCCCCTACCTTCTCCTCCCCTCTCTAGCTTCTTATTATAAATATTTAAATATATTATATATAGTAGAGAGAAGAGCATAATAAACCTTGGTATAGCCAACATCCGGCTTTGACAATTATCAATATGTGGCCAATCTTGTTTAATCTGTAAGTTTCTCTCACCACCTTGCACCCATCTTCTCTTGTTGGATTATTTTAAAGTAAATGTTGGATACATTATTTTTATTTATAAGATTTTAAATATATATCTTTAAGAGATATGGACTCTGTTCTTTCATGTAAACCAGAATATCATTAGCACACTTAAGTTATCTAGAAAAATTCCTTAATATTATCTAATGTCTAGTCAGGATCAATTCCCAGATTATCTCATAAGTGACTTTTTACAGTTGATTTGTTTGAATAAGGTCCACCCAAGGACAACACATTGTATTCTAAACTGTTCTAACTACAACACCATATTCCTCTCTCCCCTGCACTTTTTCATGAGACCTGTCCTTCTTAACAATAGAGATACTTAGCTGAGGGAAACGCACATTTTCAAATAATTCCCACAAGCTGAATATCTAGTTCAATCTAGTTGAATATCTGGGACAATCTACTCTTGCTCCATATTAATTCCTTTTCAAGAACATTTTGCCCAAGTTCACATATCCCAAGAAAGAAGTACAAACAATAGTTCATACCAGAGAAACATTAAATCTGTATGGAATGGAGAAAGTATGTTGCCACGTGGGTTTGTCATGCATTCTCCCTAGAAATTCATCAGTGTATTTGTGCAGCAGCTGAGAACTCTATTTCTCTGCTTCTGTGATGTCTCCATCACAAGCTATGGCCAAATCTCTTCGCTTAAAATGCATACTTAGATGTAAGTGTTGCTGGCTTGAAAATTCTGTCCTTGGCATTGAACTTAAAAAATGAGACATGTTGGCCTATGTACCACCCCCCTTCCTGTGGGAGAATGCCTTGGAAATGGAAGTCACAGGCTTGCTTTTTCCATAAATGGGCCATGACTTTGATAGAGTATTTTGCATTGAGGAAATGTTCAAGTTTTCATGCTTGTTTGGTTCTGTTTTGAACTTGAAGGTCTAGTGATCCTCCACTGTGTTGTGGCAGATGGGAATTCAACCAGAAGTCCTGAAAAGGATGGCCTTCTCTGTGGAGATCCTGGGGGAAACTGCACAGGTAATGCTTGACATGCAGTGCATTTGTGTTTTATCAGCCTCATGTTCCATCTTGGAAAGTTGATTTCCCTAAGTTTTAATTTTTAATACTACAGTAATCATAAGACTAGGTAGTTTTGTGAGTACAAACTAATGTGCCAGGCTCTCTGCCAAGTGCTTTATATATAGTAATGCATTCACTCCTCACAAGAGCCCTCTGAGCTGGATAATATTTTTGACTTTATTTTAAGGTGAAGTCCAGAAACATTAAGTAAATTGCCAAAGGTTACACACCAGGTAAATTGCAAATCTGGGATTCATACTCAGGTCTTTCTGATTCTAGTGCTTCCATTTTTAATCATTACACTATTTTAGGTATTGCAGGTGTGTGCTCCAGACTCTAGCATGGGATATTTTGGACTAGATTCATAAGAACTTGGCATATTCTATTCAGTTTAACTTTTTTTCTATTCTATAACTTAAAAGAAGGGAAGAAGACAATGATTTTACATATTTTTCCCTTAGAGATGCTTGAATCAGTATTCTCAAAGTTATTAGTCTAAAGCAAAGATGAGCCTTAATAAAGGGTGGCATTGGATATGTTTCAATAAAACTTTATTAAAGAAACAGGCTGTGGGGCAGATTTGGCCTTTGGGCCATAGTTTGCTGACTCCTCTCTGTCCTTTATAGATTGAATGGTCTGTTCTTCTCCAGGGTTGTTTCTGATTTAAAACAAAACAAAACGAAACAAAACAAAACACAGGCCAATTCTAAAAGTAGGTTGGAGAGAGACTCCTGCATTCCCAGGAAATGTTTTGGAGCTCGGAGGGTAGGGACTTGGTGTAAGTGCTCCTTTCCTAGAACCCTGGAGAAGCTATAACCGAGCCAGGAACAGGCTGAGCAAGTCATCCCGATGTGAGTCATCAGGTCCAGCCCAGTCTTCCGCTTTCTTCCCTCACACTAATGGGTGGTCTGGTAAGTGCCTACAGACTGTAGAATCCATTGGTGTCTTAAGTCATCCTTGTATGGGTCTTGTCACTCATGTAGAGAGAAGAATGAGGCTAATTTTATGTGTTTGTGTGCTTTTCTTCAGTTGGGTTTTAAATATCTTCAGTGATGGCATTTTCACATTTCCCTTGGGGGATTATTCCATAATCCAGTGATTGACAGTTCTAAAAACTTTGCCTCATCATTATTCTGAATGTGTTTCCTATTTTTTTTTATTTTAGTGAGAATATTTAACATGAGATCTAGTCTTTTAACAAAAATCACCACAAAATCGTTAACTATAGGCAAGATGTTGTACAGCACATCTCTAGAAATTATTCATCTTGCATAACCCAAACTTTATGCCCATTGAATAATGACTCCTCATTCCCCCACCCTCCCAACTCCCTGGCCCCTGGCAACCACCATTCTACTCTCAGCTTCTGTGGATTCAGCTGTTTAGATTTCTTTGTTAATAAGTGGAATCATGTAGTATTTGTCCTATAACTGGCTTATTTCACTTTGCATAATGGTTTCAAGGTCCAATCATGTTGTTGCAAATGGCAAGATTTCCTCCTTTTTAAAGGCTGCATAGTATTCCGTTGCTTGTATAAACTACATTTTCTTTATCCATTCATATGTTGATGGTATTTAGGTTGTTTCGACATCTTAGCTATTGTGAATTGAATCATGCTGCAATAAACATGGGAGTGTGTGTATTTCTTTGAGATTCTGATTTCAGCTCTTTTGGATAAATACCCAGAGGTAGGATTGCTAGATCTTATGGTAGTTCTGTTTTTAATTTTTTTTTTTAAAAAACTCCATACTATTTTCCATAGCAGCTATAGGTTGCCTTTTCAGTCTATTGTTTCTGTCCCGTGCAGAAGATTTTTAGCTCGTTTAAGGTCCCACAGTAAGCAGAGTAGCCTGACATGAATTTGGAGAGACTGGCTCCAGAATGCCTATTGCTAATCACAATGCTAAACTGCTAGAATCATGTGGGAAGATCAGAATGCTGAATATGTGAAGGAAATTCTGGAAAATAGTCCTTGAAGGTAAAGCCCAAATAAGGGCAAAATGTTCTTGAAAAGGAATTAATATGGAGCAGAAGCAGATTGTCCTTATTGACTGTGTGACTGTGGGTGAGTCACTTAATCTTTCAGACATCAGTTTGCAATCTATAAAATGAAGGACTAGTTCAGATGATCTTTAGGAGTTGGTCTTATATTTTTTCTTTTTTTTAATTTCAATTTTTGTATTTTTTATCTTTCAATTTTTTAGAGAGAGAGAGAGAGTATGCAAGCATGTGAGCAGAGGAGGGGCAGAGGGAAAGAGAGAGAATCTTAAGCAGGCTCCACACACAGCATGGATCCCAACACAGGCCTCGATCCCACAACCCTGGGATCATGACCTGAGATGAAATCAAGAGTCAGGCAGTCAACCTGAGCCATCCAGGCATCCCAGGAGTTGTTCTTATTTCTAAATGATTTTATTATTTTAGTTTCAAATAGCCCCAATCTCTAACCATTTCACTTTTAGTTTGTCCTTTTCAATCTTGAGTAAGGAATTTTTTTCATTCCAACAACACTTATGCAGCCGGCCCTGTTCCAGGTACCAAGGAGGCAACAATGAACCACATCGTCAAAGATGAGGTCAGAGAGGTAATGCAGAAGGAGAGGTAATGAGTAATGTCGTGCAAAGCCTTGCCGGGGATTATAAAGCCTTCAGCTTTGAGTTTTAATAGCATCACTCTGGTGTCTGTGTGCAGACTAGACAGTTAAGAGGGGACAGGACAGGAGCAGAGAGACTAGTTAGAGGTTGTTGTCATGGAGATTACTTCCAGCCCAGAGATGATGTCAGGCTTAGACCAGGGTAGTAGAGATGGAGGGATGATTCTGCATAGTTTAAATACAACCAATAGAGTTTTCTGATGAATTGGATGCAGAGTAAAAGGGAAAGACATCAAAGTGACTCTACGATATTTGGCCTGAATAACAGAAAGAAAGGAAGTGTCATTTACTGACATGGAGAAAGACCAGATTTGAGGGAGAAAATCAGGTATTTCATTTTGGAAGTGTTAATTTGAAATGCCAGTTAGGCATCCAAGTGGGGATGTTGGTTGGACAGTTGGACATTGAAGAAGAGACATGGGATGGAAACATAAATTTGGGAATTGTTACCATAAAGATGTTTAAAGTCAGGAAATGCCCTGAAAGGAGTGTAAAAGCACTGAGTCCCAATCATTGCAAAATTTAGAGGTTGGGGATATGGGGAAGAACCAGTGAAGGAGACTGAGCAAAGGGGGCATTATATACATAAGAATTCCATAACATGCATTCTTGGAAAACAAAAGAAACACAAGTTTTCTTCCTGTTCATTGTTCTTTGTTTGCCCCCCAGCTCTGAATACTTTTAAACATGCAAATATACTCATACATCTATACTAAATTCTTTTTTTTTCCTTTAAAGGGATACAATGAAAAAGCACAGCTCTTTTTTTGTTTATATTTTTGTATTATTTTAAATTTTTTAATTTTATTTAAATCCAAGTTAGTTAACATATAGTGTAAGAATTTGATGATTCATCACTTACATATAACACCCAGTGCTCATCCCAACAGGTGCCCTCCTTAATGTCTATTACCCACTTAACCCATCCCCCCCATCCAACACCCCTCCAAGTTTTTCTGTGACTACTTAAACTCTTCTGTGCATTAGCAATTCCCTTTTTTTTTTAAAAAAAATTTTTAATGTTAATTCATTTTTGAGAGAAAGAGAAACAAAGCGTGAAGAGGGGGAGGGGCAGAGGGAGAGGGGACACAGAATCCAAAGCCGACTCCAAGCTCTGACCTGTCAGCACAGAGCCCGATGTGGGGCTTGAACTCACAAACTGTGAGATCATGACCAGAGCCAAAGTCAGACATCTAACCGACTGAGCCACCCAGGAGCCCCTACCTGTTCCCTTTTTAAGGTCAGATATGTATGTGGGAAGATAAATTTAATAGGTATTTGTTTTACTTCCTCTCTCTCTTTGTTAACACATATGGGACTTTTATCTCAAAAATAGCACCTCTTTTTAAGTCTTTTGCACAGAGATTTAACTATGTATTTAACTAGGGGGTTAGAGATACTATGAGGTTATCAACATTGTAATGAGAATTACATAAACGCATGGTAATAATAATTGTATATTACCCTTAGAGTTGATTTTAGAAGAGCTGCTGACATTAATATCATTTATAAAATCATTAAATAGGTCTGTAATGAGCACAACTAGAATAAGTAAGTGAATGTTTTATGAAAAATAAACCTAATGTGTCAATTCTGAGGAGTTTTTTTTTTAGTTTATTTATTTTGAGAGACAGTGAGAGACAGGGGAGAGATAGAGAGAGGGAGAGAGAGAGGATCCCAAGCAGGCTCCACACTGCCACTGCAGAGCCCGACACAGGGCTCAAACCCACAAACTGTAAGATCATGACCTGAGCTGAAATCCAGAATCAGACGCTTAACCAACTGAGTCACCCAGGCACCTCAAGGAGGAGGTTTCTTTAAAGTTTATTTATTTATTTTGAAAGAGAGAGAGAGCCAGCTCGAGCAGGGGAGGGGTACAGAGAGAATCCCAAGAAGGCTCCGTGCTGTCAGCACAGAGCTAGATGCAAGGTTTGAACTCACAAACTGTGAGATCATGACCTGAGCCAAAATCCAGAGTTGGACATTTAACCGACATAGCCACGCAGGTGCTCCAATTCTGAGGGGTTTTAAGCAGAAAAGCATCACGAGACCTGTTTTGGTTTGAGAATAAGAGTTATGTACAAGAAAGACTAGGGAACCATGCTGTTTAATCAAAGCATCCATCAAACTGAAGAAGACTCCATATTTAAACAGAGTCATCTGAGTGTGTGCTATATTCCTCCACTTTAGTTTGGCCCAAGAGAATCTCGCATCTCACTGAACTATTCATATGATCCAAGGAAGATGATCACTTCTTGTCCATCTGTCCATATGATGGAAGAAAGTTGTTCTCACTTAGAATTAGATTTTGACATACACCTATCTGCAGTAACCCTAGTAGTTCCTTATTTAACTGGCTTTAGAATCTTTGGAATGTGGCATCTCAAGAAGAGATTGAGATACATTACCCCACAAGTAATGTGGGGCCCATTCACTTAGGAGATCGTGTTGCAACCTGGCCTGCTACTAGATGTAGTTTTCCAGTGCAATTTTGTGGGACAGACTCAATCCCAGAGAATGTTTTGGTTTGGGGGATATGGGTTAGAAAAGAGTAAGGTGGGAGGGGAAAAAAGAACAATTAAGATACCCCCCGGTATCAGGGGGATTTTCATGTTGCATTTTCAAGTCCAGGTCATTCACTTCTCAACAAAGAAACACAATATATGGGACTAATCATTCTTCTGTCATAGGATTAACTTTTCCTTCTTGATAAGCATCTTTGGAATGGAAGGATAGATTTTGCCCTCCCCTGCCCTATGTCATCAGGTCTCATGATAGGCAGAAAATGTTAGAGTTAACAGTTGTTCAATTTTCAGATAATGTGACTTGATGAATATTAGATGAAAGCAAGTGGAATTTTAGGTGCATTTTGAAAGGGGGTATTCTGATAAGCCTTCTCATTTCCATCAGAGAAATGAGATGATCCCATCTATTTTGGGGAGGGGGTGGTATGTGTGATGTATTTTTTTTCCTCCACGTTTTAAAGTTCCATAGAGAAATCACTGGACATTTTGTGCTTGGTGGCGGGGAAGGGTTTTTAAATCCAAATAATGCTGGGAATATTTAAGATCATGTTTATTTGGCAAAGGAGAGAGCTCTGTGAATGATCCAAACAGTGCCTGGCAACCATTTCCCTGGCATGGATCTGTGCTGCTTGGATGGGCTGAGGCTGGTCAAATCCCTGCACCTAGCAGCTTGCCGGTTAAGGCACTTTTTGGAATCATGCTCCGTATGGTGTTTATTAAAAGGCCAGCTACATTTAAAGGGACATAACCACTAGAGGAATTAGTAAAGCTCAGGATACAGAGCCGTATGGCTTATATTTAAAGTCAGGTATGCTTTGCAAAGTAGGAAGGACCTTCCTGGATCACAGCAGACCTGTCACTAAGTCTTATTGCTTTTTAAATTCATCTCCGAGCCCTCGGTCTCCTTCCCACGGGTCCACATCACATATGTTTGCATGGCTCAAGCATGCCTTGGTTTCACCTTGCTCTTAGCATCTTCCTACTCTAATCCAGCCTGCAGATTCCTACCTAATACACTGAAAAATGCTAAACTCAAAAAAATGTAGTTTTTACATATACCATTTAAGTAATGAGAACCTTCTTCAGCTCCACCTTGCCTCGTATTCCAAATGTAAACACTTCAGCCTACTGCAATTTGATGTCTCTATCTTTGATTCACAGACCCCCTTGGCTGTTCCCCTCCACATCCCCAACATTTCCATTAAATCTGCCTCCTACTCTCCACATTATTAAGCTTGCATGTTCCTGACCCTGAGCTTTTGTTCCTAACATTTTCCATAACTTAATAGATTGCTTGCCTCCTCCTAAAAAAACATCCACATTTCCCAGAACCTTTTCTTTAATTAGATAAGTGCTCTTTGTAGTGATACCACATTTCTCTTAGAATTGCTAAGATTTTTCAAGATTCTAGAATCAACTCATTTACTTGAGGACTTTACTGTGCAGGGTACTCTGCTAGGAACTTGTGCATGCAGGTTTTATTTGAGTTCTTCAATAGCCCTTTGCGGTAGATGCTATCATCTTCAGGGTACAGGTGAGGAAACTGAGACTCAGACAGCTTCATAAGCTTGCCCAGAGCCATTCAGCTAAGCAAAGGCAGAGCCGAAAATAAGACACTGATTTCCTTCCTCCTCATCTGATGTTCTTTCCTTCCATGGTTTCCAGTGTGCCACAACTGTCTATGTGGTTAATATGGTTGTTTTTATGGATTGGTTGCTTATTATTGTCTTTGTTTTGTTCTGTTTGCTCCAGTTTAGATAGACGAGATACGCTTCATTCTTTTGACGTTTTCCAGTGCTTACTACAGGGCTCTGGAAATAGAAAGTACGCGTGAGTGTGGACCGATCACGTTTATTTTCCAAAACCTACAAATCTTTGTGTTTGAGACACTTTGGAGTTATTTCTGGAAGAAATTTCAGGAAGAGTCCCACTGACCGGCATGCGTGGGAGCAAATGTCTGGCATGTAGGAGCTGTCAGCCTAGCTGGTAATCAAGTCACCGTCCAAAACCAGGTCGGCCAGTCCCTCAGCAACATACTGCCACCCCCTGAAACTTTGGGAGCCGGCATTACAGGAACTGGCTGTGTATAGATCTTCTGGAGTTCTTGGCAGTTCCTCTCTCTGGTTGCCCTGGGGGTTTTCTGTACTCATTTTATAATACTAATTAAGAGGTTTAGTAGTCGTTACTATTAATGTCATTGGGATGCCAGGTGCCCTAGCAAACCTAGTGTGAGATGCCCTTCTGAAATGAACATCATGGTCTTTCTGGCTCCGCAGGTGTCTGAGTCCTGTAAGCTGTTGGTCATAGCACGAATGTGGTATGATGCCTGGGCTGGAGCTGGCTACTTAGCTGTTGGCTCTGGGTGTGGGCACATGTCTGGTGTGAATGAACACATGAAACAGCAAGTTAGTATTTCTGTATCGTTTCTCTTGTCAATCCTTATTAAAATCTTCTACATGCACACAAGGGAGAAACCGTTACGGATCATTGTCCCCGGTTGAAAAATTAGGCAATGAAGACTCTAAATGGTAAGACAAGGAAGTCAGAGCAGGATCGAAATCCGGGATATGAGAGTTCCAGTATCTCCCTCCTTTTTCTTAGGGCAAGAGAAACCATTCAGAGGTTAAATGAGAGGGAGAGTCTCCCATACAGGCAAGCGAGACTTCTGGATGCATCAGGCTAAGAGCAGATGACAGCTACCTGCTGAATGGCTAGCTTGGCAGAGTGCCAAAGTGGAGAGGTCAAGAGCATGGACTCTGGGGCAAGACCTGCCGGGTCTGAGTCTCAGTTCTGCCCCTTACTAGCTGTGTGATATTGGAAGATAGCTTAGTCTTCATGTGTTGTGTTTTGTTCATCCACAAATAGGAGCTAAGAATGATGTTTACCTCACAAGGCTGTTACAAGCCCTAAATAAGTTACTATATATGAACTCTTATGTATATAACTATTATAACTATATATAGTAGTACTTTATATATATGGTAGTATTACATATAATATATACATAAGTACTATATGCAGTAAATATATATAGTTATAATAGTTATATAATAACTATTATATATAGTTATAATAGTTATGTATATGTATATATATGTGTGTGTGTGTATATATATATATATATATATATATATGATGACCAGTATCTAGCACTTGGTTATTGCTATGTGCATGTTGAAGGGAAGGGAAGGGAAGGGAAGGCAAGAGAAAGGAAGGGAAGGGAAGGGAAAGGAAGGGAAAGGGGGAAAGTCCTTCTCTTTTTTTAATGCCATCAGCCCCATGGCTCCGATAACCTTCACAGAAAGAAATAGCCTTCTCTCACCACAACTATGCTTCCCCCCTTTAAACAATACCAAGGTTTCTAAGAAGTAGGTTGGACACCAATCTTAATTAAAACATGAAACATTCCCACCAAGATCCCTATCACCCTATCTATAGAGCTATTTTGGGATCACAAATGTCTGGCTTTTATCCCAGTGTTGAGAGAAGGAGAAAGGAGACACTGGAGTATCTTCTATAGAAAAACTGACAGCAAAGAGGGGAATATGATTCCATGTAGAACTGTGTATCTAAAGTGAGTTGATTTATCAGGATTTTTTTTCTCACTTGCCAGCTGCCACCACGCAATCGAAGCGGAGAGGCCACTTCTCTCGGTGCCCCAAGCAATACAAGCACTACTGCATCAAAGGGAGATGTCGCTTTGTGGTGGCCGAGCAGACGCCCTCCTGCATGTAAGTGGAGCCCTGAGCCAGCAGGCGGAGGGGTGCAAAGCAGTGCTGGCCATGGACTTGACAGGACTGGAAAGTCTGAGCTAACCAAGCCTTCTCTGTCAGGACACAGCTCTCTTGGTCCTGCCCTAGGCCACTTGTTTCGTGGCCCTTTCTGCAGCCACTTATGGAGAAAGTGACGCACACTTTCCTCCTGATATAGGAGGGTGCAAGAGCCCAGATCTGCTCCCAGGCTGTGTTCTCTGCTGCCTTACGCTAACAGAACTTTCTGTCCTGTGTTATGGATGCTTTTCGGTTCCATTCATCTCCCAGGTGGTTCGAATGGAAGAAAATTCTTCTGGCATGTGTTAGGTGGTTTGCAGTTCATGTAAATGTGAAGGATTTTCTGCCAAATTACAAGTTACTTTTTTGCAGGTGTCAATTAAGTACAAGGAAATGAGTCCCACTTATGAGCAGAGATTTGCAAAGCCTGTTTATTACAGGAGGGAATTGGAAGAAAAGTGCTCTTTCTGCCTCTTAGGAGGCTGAGTCCAAGTTAAGTTTTACTCAGGCACAAGCAACTTTTTTGCACTTACAAAATATTTATTTTCTTCTAAAGAGATATCCTTCTGGGTGCTCCCTGAGACTTTTTCTGATAGATGAGCAAAGTGATTTTTTAAGTGTAATTTTGACCTAAAGTTTATAGAATGTTTATGTTTTTATGTGTAGTTCCCGCGGTATACATTTTTTTTTCATAAGTGTCTCAGAACAGTGATTCCAAACCCCGAATTTAGTGGAACATTTAAGGGTCATGGACTTCATAAAAATTTAATTATAATTAAATTTAATTAAAAAATAAATATACTAGATAATACTTTGAGGGGATAGGAATTGCTAATGTAAGGAAATAAAGTGTGTGTGTGTGTATGCTGTGTGTTGGGAAAGAATAGAGTTTTTTTTTTTTTTAATTTCCTCTAATTGCTCACTGGCTTAGAAGAATATATTGAATTTTAAAAATATTAATGCCCTTTAACCCAGTACATTTTTCTAACTTGTCCCTATGTCTGCAGATTTATTGTTCTTTAATCCTGCTGCCTTCTAAAATGAAAACCACAATATATAATCTCCTTGCCCAAGATCGATACATAGCTTGTCCCCTTCAGTGTGAGGTTAAAACTCATTTCCATGGTCTCCATAGCTCCTTGGATTCTGGCTTATCTTTCTAGCCACATCTCTCACCATATTCCCAGATGTTCCTCTGAAATCCTGCATTCCTTTTTGTAGTTTATCACACAAGCTCCCCTAGTCTGAAAGCTTATGCTCACTGATGTTTTGGGTGCAACTCAAACCTCAGCTCCTCCTGGACCCATGCACCGTCTTCCCTCTTTTGGGCCCACACTCAGGTGTGTTAGATGTCCTGTCTCTGAGATCTAGTCACCCTTCCATGAAAACTCCTTTCCTCTAGAGCATAGCTGTGGGTCTTTCTGAGTGTCCCTTCCGTGACCGTGAGCACCCAGAGGCGGGGCCTCGTGGCTTATTCATTTTTGTGCTCCAGTGCCAAATACAGAGTCAAAATTGTAATAGGTGCTCAGGAAATGAGTGGCGAATAAATAAATAAGTCCCTGTAGCATGGCACATCTAATGCTATGCTAACTGACAATATCAAGGCTTTACTGTGAGCCAGGAACAACTTCTTAGTAGTAAAATGGTAGAGAATCAATAGCAAGCAGAAGACCAGGGAAGTCAGGATACAGATTTTGAAGTCACGTAGACCTAAGTTAAGATTTTGTCTGTACCAATTATAAGCACTGCTAACAACAGGTCAATTATGCTTCTGGAGCCTCAGTTTTATCATCTGTAAAAGGGGATGATGATATCTTCCTCTCAAGTGTTGAAAATAAAGCAAAAGAATACATTAGGCAAAAATACTTACTCCAGTACCCAACGCAGAGTAGATGTTCCATAAATTGTACTGCTGAGGGGTGGGGTATGTTTGACCTGGAGGTGACTTTTCATAGCACAGATTCGGGCAAAACTGTTGCCATTGGTGACTCTAGCTCAGAAAACCAGAAGTGTCTCCTTTTGCTTGGAACTGCAGGAGTTTGAGACTCCTGTTTTTACATTAAAAAAAAAAAAGTATGTCTCAAATAACTCAACTACCCCTTAGTCTTCTTACTATTTTCTTGGAATGGGAATGATTTGTTTCCAGACACATATCTTCATGTATCTATGCAGTACAGTTCCTTTAAGCAGTATTACATGTGCTCGAGGCATCAACTTGAGAGTCAAACAGTTTGAATCCCAGCCCCACTCACTTAATGTCTGTAAGTTTCTCCATTTTTTAAATGGGTTAATAATGACACCTACCTCAAAGGTTGTTGTAAGGATCAATTGCGTTAATAGTTACAAATCCCTTATAACAGTTTCTGGTGATTATTTCAGGACAGTGATCCAAAATCTGATTTTTCAGAGTCCTGAAGGGTCTTGGGCATCTTTAAAAGTTATTTAAATTTTATAGGATGTTTATTAAATAAAAACTGATTTATTCAGTTACTCAGCATTTCATAAACATCTAGTAGGATCGTATACTCTTTGCCTCTTCTTTTCCCATTGAAATGACCATTAGCTGACATGTTACTCATTTGATGGGAAGTTAAAAAACATGGGAGCTATTGTCACTGCGTGGGTAAAGGTTGACCTTCTGGCCTGGCTTCATGAGGTTATAGCTTGCAGGAAGCAAGCTGTACTTAACTAAGAAATTCAATTAAAGCACAGTTACACCACTGAGCCCAGAGCCATAATCAGAAAAACATTCTAAAAGAGCAGCAAGTAATTGCTGTGTATTTTATGGGCAAATTTATTGTTTAAAAATGCCATATTTAGTGAATGTGTTAGAGAAGCACTTAAGCTAATTGGAAGAGACTATATTTGTAAGATTTTAATTATGACCTTAAAAGAAACTCTTTAAAAAATTTCCCTCCCACACATGCAATTAAAAGTGATTCCCCCTCACCAGTTCCAGTTTTATGTGCAAGAGATTTTTGATATTTCGATATATTTCTAAGCTCTCTTCCTATTATTTTGACCTTGCAAGGAAGCAGTTTTCCCTCCTATATGCTGGGTCCTCTTGCAATAGATGCCATCAGGTGTCTTTTCTCTGTGGCTTGAGCTGAGCGTCACCTTTCAGTATGGTTGTGACCAAGCTCAATTTTTTTTTTTTTTGGTGTTATTGTTTCAAGCATTATATCAGTGCTAATGTTGGCATTAAGGGATCTCCTTACTCGTGCAAGATAGGCTTTGTGGGAATTAACCACCCTGCTCTTGTCAAACATGAACTAGAGAATGGTCTGGCCATAGATCCTTTCTTTAAAAACAAAAAAAGATGGGGTGCCTGGGTGGCTCAGTTGGTTAAGTGTCTGAGTCTTGGTTTTGGCTCAGGTCATGTCTTACAGTTTATGAGTTTGAGCCCTGCGTTGGTCTCTGTGCTGACAGCTCAGAGTCTGGAGACTGTTTCAGATTTTATCTCTGTCTCTCTCTCTCTCTGCCCCTCCCCGGCTGCTATCTCTCTCTCTCTCTCTCTCTCTCTCTCTCTCTCTCTCTCTCTCAGTAAATAAATACATACATACATAAATAAACATTAAAAAATAAATAAAAAACAAAAAAGAACAAAAAATAAATAAGCAACTGAGGTTACACAGAAATCTTCTTAAGAAGCAGAATTTCATCTTTTTGAGATTTAAGCAATTATGTATATGACCAGTATCTCTTCATTTTGAATAAGTCTGAGGAGATAAAAGGGAAGATATCTGTTAATGCAAAGGTACTGATGTTACAACATATGATTTCAGTTTTGCAATGTCCTCAAACTTCTCACATACCTTTTAGCATCTAACATATTTCGGAGAATACTGTGGATAGTCTCCCACTCTTTAGCTGAGTGTTGATCAGACAAGCCTTGGCTTGGTCAAAGGGAATCTGTTGGGTTGGGGTAAATCCTAAGGTTGTATTGATAAAACGTTGAGAGACTGAGTAGCGTGACAGTCGCCCTTAGAGATTCGTTGATTTGTGGCCACTGCACTTTACGAGGGCCGCAGAGAAAGGGGTCATTTACAAGACAGTGGAGGGAATGGTGTGCACATCTGAAAACGGGCCTTTGAGCATCAGATAAAGGAGCTGGGGAGGACAAGGCCTATTGTGTTTCATGGGGATATGGCTGGAGGGGTGAAGAGCATCATGTAATCTGTGGCTACCGTGAGCAGAAGAATCAGAACTGGAGGGTGGAAGTTAAGAGAGAGAAAGGAATTCCATGGAAGAACATTTATGGAGCTTTCTATGTGTTAAGCATCGGTCTATGAACTTTCACACACGTTACCACGTGTGATCATATAAAAGAGCATAACTTCTAAAGAATTTGTAACAAGAGGACTTGGGCACGTTGACTGCCCTCCAATGAAATGGGCTGTCCTGAGGATTTTGAATTCCTTGTCATGGAGGTATTTAAGTGCTCGGGAATGCCGCGGAGGGAATTTTGCCCTCTCCTGTTCTTAAAACTCAGAATCGAACATTTTAAAGTCAGTTTTAGTAAATTGTGATTACCTCTGTTTATTTATATTAGCCATATTGCTAATGTTCAAGTGATGACAGGCTTTCAGCAAAGCAAAGACAGTGAAATTACTTGTGAACACAGTGGTATACAGCTTTATTTGAAAAAAAAATTTTTTTTAAAGGGACTGAGTTCTTTATTAATTCCAGTGAATGACAACCATGTTAGCTCCTTCAAAAAAGAAATAGTAGAGATTCTTAAAAGTCTGGCGCTGTTTACCTTGTTGTTTTATTTCTACAGCTGTGATGAAGGCTACACTGGGGCAAGATGTGAGAGAGTTGACCTGTTTTACCTCAGAGGAGATAGAGGGCAGATTTTGGTGATTTGTTTGATAGTAGTTATGGTGATTTTTATCGTCTTGGTGGTCGGTGTCTGCACATGCTGTCAGTAAGTATTTTTTAAATCTAATTTCAAGTAAATCTGAGAAATTTTTATTTTGCTATTTCTTTTCTTCTCGCCTTCCTTCCTTCCTTCGTATAAGTCTTCTTTCCTTTTTGCTATGATTTAAATAAGTCACTTATATTGAAGTATCTACTTATAATGAAATACGTGATACATGTTTTTTGTCACTTTACTGAACATAATTATTATAATTTGAAATAAAATGTGGGGGCACCTGGATGGCTCAGTTGGTTAAGCGTCCGACTTTGACTCAGGTCATGATCTCACAGTTTGTGGGTTGGAGCCCCGCATCGGGCTCTGTGCTCACAGCTCAGAGCCCGGAGCCTGCTTCAGATTCTGTGTCTCCCTCTCTCTCTGCCCCTCCCCTGCTCGTGTTCTGTCTCTCTCTCTTTCAAAAATAAACAAATATTTAAAAAAATTTTTTTAAATGAGTATAAATCTCTTCATTAAAAAAAAATGAAGAAGGTGGGCAAAACGTATGAAGGTGATCAAAGGTACAAACTTCCAGCTAGAAGATAAATAAGTCCTGGGGATGTCATGGGCGGCATGGAGACAGTAGCTAACAACATTGTATTGTATATTTGAAAGTTGCTAAGAGAGTAGATCTTAAAAGTTCTCACCATAAGAAAGAAACTTTTTTTTGCTGTGTGTGCTGACAGATGCTAACTAAACTTACTGTGTTGATCATTTTGCAATATATATATATATACACACACACACATATAATCATTGTTGTACACCTGAAACTAATCCAATCTTATATGTCAACTATATCTTAATAAAAAAGCCAATTATATAGTCTTAAAGTCAATCATATTCTATGTGGGTTTGTTAGTAGGCTAAATAAGACTTCACTTATCTTAAATTGTATCATGACCCAGTAACTTAGGAAGGTAGACACATGCACACAAAAACATTTTTCCCCTTTGGCCACATTAAAATACTGGATTTTATTTACAAAAGATGATTACGCTGGTTTTCCTGTTTCTACTTTTCATGATGTACCACAACTTTGGAAATCAAGAAACACCTGAGTTTTTCTCTGAGACAGAGTGATTTGGTACACTTCTTAAGTTAGTTTCTTTTGTGAAGCTATCAAAATTTGTTTCAGACCTGGACTCCAACAGAGTATGTTAAAAAGATATTTTTTAAAGTGCTGTATTCTTGTCTTGAGAAGCTAGTCGAGCCTCCTGATCTGCTCACTTTACTTCCAGGCTACTGTACGCACCAACGAGAGTGTCTTATGACTCCTTCCTTCATACACACACAAAAAAGCAAAAACAAAAAAAACCTTTAGTGTAGCTACCAGTAGTCTAGAGTCTTGGATTTTTATCCCAGCTCTGCCATTCAATATCTTTGGGACCTTGGACAAATTTCCTAATATCTTTAAACTTGACTTATTTTTTGTAAAACAGGAAGATTAAACCAGGTAATCTGTAAGATTCCTTGTTGCTATAAAATTGAAGGGTATTTGAAATTTTTTTTACCTGCCAAATGGCAAAGAAAAGAGTTTTTATAAAGCAGCGTTGGACAGAGCTCAGAAAGGACCTATATTCTGACATGAATTTTGAATTATACTTTAAGAAACTGGACTGTAATCCAGAGTAGCTAACACATTTTTTAATGTATCGATGAGCTTAATTAACACATCCTGAGGCTACCCTCACTCCCTTGGTTTCCTTATGTCTGTTTCCAATTTGTGTTATTTCTTATTCACATACTACACAATGCTTATTAGTCCGTTTTGTAAAATGACTTGTCCTAAACATTTTTCTAACCAAGCTCCATCAACAGTCAGGTACCCTGTTCTTTCTATTTAGGTAACTCTATTCACACTTTTGCCTACTGTGGCTATCATGGGAGCCAGGAAAAAGAGATAGGTTAAGGGAGAACCTAAAATAGTTAAGAAAAAAAGGAACCTATACATTTTTAACCCTCTAGAAATGAGATCAGAGACCCTCCTGATGGTTAATTTTGTGTTCACATGGACTAACAGGTCCATACTAACATCTAACACGTTATCTTCCAAGCCCTCTTCGGAAGCGTCGTAAAAGAAAGAAGAAAGAAGAAGAAATGGAAACTCTTGGTAAAGATATAACTCCAATAAATGAAGAGATTCAAGAAACTAGTATTGCTTAATGGTAAGGGTGATAAATTTGGTAGGTGAGAAACTATTCAAGTGATAGTTACCTGGTGAGATCGGGCTTAACTTTATCTAGTAAATCAGTGATTGGAATTTAATATGCTTAGAAACATCTAAAAGTAAATTGACTTTTTTCATAGAATCTGAAATCAAATGAAAGACTCTCATATCTTTCTTTTGCATGTTACCACATTGACAGGCATGCAGAAAGAGGCCTTTTATGCATGTATGCAGTACACTTTTTCTAGTGTATTGAGATCAATCTGCTTTCTAATTCTATATGGTTGTGGTGGTTATTTTATATTTTTTCTTCCTCATTTTTGGGCACAAAGAAGAGGCATTTTAGTTTAAATATCTCACACTGAAAAAAATAATACCTATGTTTTAACAATAACCACACTTACTAAGCATTTACCATATGCCAAATTTTTTTTACATTTATTTATTTTTGAAAGACAGAGAGAGACAAAGCATGAGCAGGAGAGGGGCAGAGAGAGACAGAGACACAGAATCCAAAGCAGACTCCAGGATCTGGGCTGTCAGCACAGAGCCCGACGTGGGGCTGGAACCCACAGACCACAAGATCATGACCTGAGCTTAAGTCGGACACTCAACCGACTGAGCCACCTAGGCCCTACCATATGCCAAATATTATTCTAAGCCCTTTAAATGTTCTATCAGTTAGGATCTCAGCAGGATCCAACAGCAAGATTCTGTCGAGGGACTGGGAGGGCAGGGTTGAGGAACCCGCAGGAACTTTGAGGCTTCTGGAGGCTAACATTGGCAGGAGACTGCTCCCCTCCTATGCCTGGAAGGGCTGGAGAAGGTTACCTTGGCACTGAGAGGCTGGCTGCCAGAGGGCCTATACTCTGTAGGAGCTGTATCTGTGGTTGGAAGTAGTCCAAACAAAGAACAGGAGCAAATGAAGAAAAGAATTCCCCAAACTTTCTCAC
The DNA here is from genome assembly GCA_028646485.1 of Cryptoprocta ferox. Taxonomy (NCBI): domain Eukaryota; kingdom Metazoa; phylum Chordata; class Mammalia; order Carnivora; family Eupleridae; genus Cryptoprocta; species Cryptoprocta ferox. The sequence goes on from CM053567.1 coordinate 134,839,413, forward strand.
TCCTGCCAGCAGGGCCTCTCATTAGCCAAACCCAACAAGAACCCAGGGGATAAGGAGGCCCTTGCGATGTGTCAACCCCCCTGGAGCTCAGAGCAGAACAGAGAATGACTCCAAGGGGGCAAATGGGTCACGGCTAGTCCAATCAGCTAGGGTAGTTTGGCTGTGATAGCATCAAACCCAATCAGACAGATTTAAAATGAAGCAAATGTTAATTTCTTCCGGAACTCAAGGGTGTTATCCTAAGTGAAATAAGTCAGGCAGAGAAGGACAGATACCATATGTTTTCACTCATAAGTGGAACAGGAGAAACTTAGCAGAGGACCACGGGGCAGGGGAAGGGGAAAAAATAGTTGGGGAGAGGGAGGGAGGCAAACCATGAGAGACTCTTGAATACTGAGAACACAGGGCTGAAAGGGGTAAGGGAGAAGGGAAGGGGGGTGATGGGCACGGAGGAGGGCACTTGTGATGAGCACTGGGTGTTATATGGAAACCAACTTGACAATAAACTATATATGAAAATAAAATGTTGATATAGTAAAAAAAAAAAAAAAACAGTGAAGAAAATGTGTTGGCTCACGAGAACTGGCAGTCCGGAGGGAAGGCAGTCTGCACACTTGGGTGAACGAGAGCCTCCCACACAGGGAAACATTATTCCTCTTTTCCTGCTCACTCATGAAAGAGTTGGCTTCATCCTTGGCTAGTTCCTCTTGAGTCACAGAAGTAGCAATGGGAGCCACAACCTTCCTTGTTCATTCCCCTCAAGAGAGAGCAGTGGCTTTCCATAGCTCTGCCAGCAGGAGAAAGCGTCTCCTTCCCCCATCCCCCAAACACCCAGCAGATGCACGGGGTATAGTAAATGCTTATCAAGAAATTATATGTTCTCCTAACTTATTACAGGATGACACTAATCATGAATGAATGGAAAACAAAAATGTTGGCACTAGATTTTTTTTTTTTAATTTGCATTTCTTTTAACTAGCTTGCTCTCTTTTCCCTCATTCCTACAGGCCATGAAGTTCTCTCCAGGCTGGTGGCAAGCTGCAAAATGCCTTGCTCATTTGAAAATGGACAGAATGTGTCTCAGGAAAACAGTCAGGAGAAATGAATTTTAAATAATGTATTTACTTTTTGTTTGTAATATTAGTTTGTGGTTTTTTTTTTTACTATTTTTATAATAATAAATAATTTTATTATTGTTTAGTAATTGGGAAAAAACCTTCAGTGAAGAAATTTTAATAAACTTCCACTTAAAGTTTTGTTACCAGGATTACTAGTCAAAAAAAAAAAAATAGAAGTGAAAAGGAGTTTAGATTTTAGAAATGGAATTAATCATAAAGCTGCCATTTATCCAGCACTTACCATAGGCAGAGTTTAAAGTATATCATTTCTTTTAAGCCTTTCAAGAACCTATAAGATATCTAGTATTATCCTCATTTCCCACATGTGGAAACAGACAAAAGAAGTTAAATAATACAGTTAGGAATTGGTGGAGCTAGAATTGGAGCTAAGATTTACCCACTTTCAGTTTGTGTTCCTAACTGTCATTTTTATTGATCTGAGTGGGTACAGCTTAACTCACTAATATAGCCAGGACTTTATACTAAACTGTGTTTCGATAAGACTCTGAGATGCTGGGGCTATTTTCTGGCAGAAACTCAGAATGCAGAGTTCTGGATTTATATTACTGTTACCATGCTGTTTTCTGTAGTACAGACTTTTATTAGGTTTCTTTGCTCCTTTGTAAATTCTCGGTGACATGAATAAATTCCTACGTTAGTAAAGCAAGCAGATTCGCCCCACAGCTAGGGTAATGAATAGAGATGGAAAATAAATGCCCGGGTAAGTGTTTGCACTCACTGAGGGATAAATGATAGCCCTGGAAGAGGCTGTTGATTCCAGGGCAGTGGTCAGCGACAGCACACGGGAGCCCAGGCAAACACTGCTTGTGACCATATCCTTACTGTTGTTCTTCCTGATTGCTCTCAGGGGGATGTTGTTGCAATGAAATCATGACCATAAGAATCTACTACTTGGGACCATCTCCATAGCATATTTAATAAAGAGTCTTTTAAAACTGAAAAAGCTAGGGTGCCTGGGTGGCTCAGACGGTTGAGCTGAGTCTTGATTTCAGCTCAGGTCATGATCCCAGGGTCGTGGGATCTAGCCCCATATCAGGCTCCACACCGAGCATAGAGCCTGCTTGAGATTCTCTCTCTCTCTCTCTCTCTCTCTCTCTCTTTCTCTCTCTCTCTCTCTCTCTCTCTCTCTCTCTCCCCCTCTGTCCCTCTCCCCAGCTTGTGCTCTTTCTCTTTTCCTCTCTCCATATATATATAAACAATTGAAAAAAAAAACCACTGAAAAAGCTAAATCTCCATTTAGCCAATATTCCATAGAAACTGAAACTTTCTACATTGACTGGGTGGGTAATTTACAAAACCAAATAAAAAATGTCCCCAAATTGCTGTACTTTGGCTGTTATGATGTTAGCCAAGCAACTTTTTTTCCAGAACCTTTGCATATTTTACTTCGCAATATAGACTTCATACACAAAGTAAAGTGGAAAATTCAGACAAAAGGTGAAGTTGTGTATCACCTTCTATCACACATCATGTTTTGAGTGGGAATGAGGCTGTCTTCACAGAAATAGCTCAAATATATTAAGAGCTAAGCCAAACAACTAATCACCTTCTAAATCTATTTTTTTCCAACTTAATAGCCATCCTTGAAATAGGATTATATCCAACTGATTCATGTTGCATATGCTTTATTTTCAAAAGTCTTCTGGGCTCATTTATGCCCTTGCTTTTTCTCGGTGTTCTTTGATCCCAAAGTGCTTGAAATAAATGCTTGTTAATAGCATTTTAAACAAAAAACACAGTGCTATAAAGGTTTCTACTTCCCTGAACTGATGTTGGTTGACCAATGTATCTCTTAAGCCAATACAGGCTTAGGAATTTTGTTCTGATTCTAAAATGTAAATGGTATCTCTTGAAACTTGGTAGGTCCCATATCAAGAAAGGACTTCAAAGATATTCACATCTCTTTAAAATGTATTTTATAATTATTTTGCATGTTCTAAATGGCATTGTTTATGTAAATTGTCAACATTATCATATAATAAAATAAGTTTATTTTTAAAACAAAGCAAACTTATTTATTTGGAAAATTTTAGTGGTCATAAATTAAGAGCAATAAATTTGCAGATTATTGCTTTAAAAACTTTATATTTTATAGGAATGACCATTGGTACATTTGAAAGAGTCCATTTTGATTATATGTTTTTATTAGAAACCAATGAGTTTGGAAGTGTGGTGGACACCTATGAGATTGTCTGTCCAATGGCCTGACCATATTTTTGAATGCCACCAACAGCTGCCTTTCATTGGTCTAAGGTGAGCACTTCATGAAATTCAGTGAATTGGAGTCATTTGCAGCAGGACCAGGAACCAGAAAAGAAGTTAGTCTTTTGGGGTTCTTGGGGCATAAAAATGTACATTTTGAAGATATTGCAGTCATGTTTTCCTCCATGTGGTCCAGAAAAGCAAAAGAAGCTGGTTAGAGAAGAAAAGAGACAAGACTCAAGTTTCCTGATGGTCTGAGTCCCCATTATGTGTATTCTCAAAGTTTAACCTCATTCTGTTCCTGCCTTGGGCTCTATGAGACATATCATCATTATAGTAAATACTCTATTTGGATTTCTGGAACCTGGAACCAAAGTCCTGACCAACTGTGGTGCATCATGAGATTGTGGACAAGTTTCTTAAAACAGAAATGACATCCTCTATGAAACAGGATATTGAGCTATGTTTTCTAAATAGTGCCTTTGATTGTTGGAGAGGAACAGTTCTAGCAACAATATTCCATCTTCACCATACAGCCTTTCAAGATGATGGCTGCAACAGGTAGGGAATTCAGTAAGGACTGACTGGGCACCTACTGTTTCTAGGTACTGTGCCACCATGACAAATGTGAGGGAGGAGTAAAATATGGCCTCTTAGGAAGCTTATGGTTTAATGGGAAAAGCAGCAATTCGCTGATGATGATTTCAATATAGTTTGGTGTTCTGGGAGAGGTTCGAGGTAAAATGAGATCTGAGGACTAAACTAGCTTAGAAAGAATGGAGGAAGGCTCCTGAAAGATATTACATCTGAACTGATGACTGCCTCTGAGAAATGAAGGTCTCTGCCCCAAATTCTGGGCCAGGCCAAATATATCTTGGATCCTTGTCAAATTCTATAGAATTTCTTGGAAAGCTCTAGCAGTGGAGGAACAGGGAATAAGAGAAAAGAACAATGCCTTTTTCCAGAATGCCCTGGGCATGATGGGATAAGGTATATGGACATGTGAGCTGAGAGGGGAGATGTTCCTGGTCCCAATGATGTTATATTATTAAGTCATGGGCTGAGATGGGGAAAAACTTTTGATGTCCTTCCTGAAGTGGATTATGTGAGCCTTTCACATTTCCCACTTCATATTTTTGCCCATGGAGTAGGCAAGTTACATAGTGAATAGAGTAAGATCTCTGGGACACATAACTTGCTATTTGGACAAGGCTCTGTTTTACGCAAAAATTTGTGATGCCCAGGGCAGATTTCAGTGCCCATGGCTTTAAGACCAAGCTGATGCCACAATCAGACCTTGATTTTAGTATGTTCTGCATATATTTTGTTATGAGAGCTTAAATATATTGGGGCATTGCTATCATTCATTCATTTCAGAATATTTAGTAAGTACAAAAAGTGCCAAGTATCTTAGATGTTGGGGCTACATCAGTGAAGAAAAAGGTTAAAAAAATCTGTGACCTCATGGAGCTTATATCCCAGTGGATATAATCTTTCATAGCATGGAATTTAAAACTAGGCTTATCCAAGAAGTTATGTTATCCAGAGCACATTGTTGTTAGACTTTCAACCTGTGCCACTGTCTTGGAGCATGAAACTCAAGATGAGAACTCACAGAAAAAACTCATTATATGGAAGGACTAGCAGATTCCCCTTGATATCCAAATGATTTACCGGTTTTGATAGTGACTTTCAAGAGCAAAAAGAGTACAGCCATGTTTCTTTGGTGTAAAAATCTTGGTTTATGCTTTATTTTATCTTTTTTTTGCCATGATTAATGAATAAAGTGCTGCATTTGGGCATCTGCTCTTCTTCAAAGAATCCTCTATACTTCAAAGAATTTTTCAGAAAAGGACTTCATTCCCATGTGATCATCTTTGGCAGCTGAGTGTTAATACCAGAACATAATGTGCGAATAGTTTATTCTTGCCTGTTTGCTAATGTTACTGGATCCTGGGAATGTGTACCTTATAATAACATCTAGTTGGCACTTCTGTAAGCTAATTCTTCCCCAAGACCTTTCAGCTATTGGTGCTTGAAGCCATTTGAAATTCTGTATTAGGAAACTAAGTAAATTGTATAGCTTGGAAAACTCTGTCAGCAATTAATTTCAGGAGATAAATTATGAGGGACTTTTCTGCTACTGGAAATTTCAAAATGTGGATATCTAGGTATGTTTAGCCAACAATTCCAGTCAGTACTTATGTTATAAAAACAATGGTAACCAAATATGTTTTTAAGGTTTTTTTCTTCCATGTTTTATTTTGTTTACTCGTTTAAGTCACAAAAAAATAAATGGGCAACAGAGGTACTTCGAGAGCTGTTTTCTTTTTTCTTCTTTGGTTTATTTAAAAGGAGTCAAACAGAATTCTTCACAGAGCTCCTTAATATTGCTTGTTCCGGCAATATTATTTTTGTAGGATGTGTGCAGAATAATAAAATATTCTGAAACTCTGTGATCCAAGCTAGAAGAAGAATTTTCATATGCTGGGTTTTAGTAAAAAGTGAGAGAGAATCTTTTTCTGACTTGCTCTGTAAAACGATTTTTGAAATACTGCAGTGTATAAACTAATTTCCATAAGCCTGTTTCTGGCATATTCTTTTTTAACATCTAAAAACATTTGTTTACTCAATGACCCAGAACTAGCAATTCTAAAAAAAAAAATCATTTACACAGTGTTTTTTTGTTGTTTGTTGGTTGGTTTTTGTTTTTGTTCTTTTTTTAATGTTTATTTATTTAGTTTTGAGAGAGAGAGAACAAGAGGGAAATAGCAGACAAGAATGTGAAGCAGGCTCAGCACAGAGCCTGAGGGGGCTCAAACCCACGAATTGTGAGATCATGACCTGAGCTGAGGTCAGACACTCAACCATCTGAGCCACCCAAGTGCCCCTGTTTGTTTTACTCTTAAAAATAATCTAGTCTTGGGTACTGGACCTCCAGCCCTCTGCCTCCTAACTTTGACTGCATGTCAAAGTACGGAACTCTTAACCAAACCAGTGCCCCTGATCATTCTCTAAATGGCATAGGAATGGAGTAAACTTGCTGCTGAACTGTTAACATGTAAAAGGTATGAGGACAGAATCTTTGTTCAGACAGACCTTGTCTTTCCTCCAAGGTATCTCACAGCGAGGCCCTGGGCAGGTTCCTTAACCCTGCTAATGTTCTCATCAACAAGGTGAAAATAAACAATAAAACCGGGTGGGCTGAGAGGATTAGATGAGAAAACGCAAGCAAAATGCTTAGCTCTCTGCACCTGGAATATTTTAAACACTCTCTGGGGAAGGGTTCACTTCATGTTAGTTATTATTAGTAAGATCAATAATAATAGTGACAATGATGACTATGTTTTCAAATCACTGTTATGGAAAACAAGGAATTTTTTTGGAAGTTAAGTCACGGCACTGATTTCGTGAAGGTTTCTGTATTTTTAAGGATTCATGAGCCCTATGGGAAGGCATGTCTTTCTACTCTTGTCTGAATGAGCCGTGAGCCATAGGTAAGTGAAGAATTCCACCTCAGTGACTGGCTCTATGAGATTGCCTCTTTTTTTTTCTCTTTATATTCTTCCTCTCTCCCTCCTTGAAAGTACCCAATGTGAAAAATTAAAGAATTATTACAATGTCGAAGATACTTCAAAGCCTAATAATTTTTAAATGATGCAGAGATAAGTTTGTTATTTTTGGAGATGGACTTTACTACTTGCACAGTTAACATCACTAGAAGTGCTAAAAGTGTTAAAAATAGCTGGGACTAGGGACGCCTGGGTGGCTCAGCTGGTTGAGTATCCAACTCTTCATTTTGGCCCAGGTTATGATCTCATGGTTCCTGAGGTGGAGCCCTGAATTGGGCTCTGCACTGACCAGTGTGAAGCCTTCTTGGGATTCTCTCTCTCTCTCTCTCTCTCTCTCTCTCCCTCCCTCTCTCTCTGCCCATCCCTGCCCTACACCCTCTCTCTCAAAAACAAATAAATATACTTAAGAAATAGCTGGGACCAGGGACTGGGAATAACCTGTCATGATTGTTGTTCACAATGTGCTTGCACAGTAATAGTTATTATACCCATTTACTTGACAATAAACCTAAGGCTCAGGAAGCTGAAGTACCCACCAAATCCTAGTACTGGTAAATCCTTGTCATTGTCTCTTAACCCTGGTATCTCAGATCTTGAAAGAAAAGTACACTGGCATTATCTGCCTTTCAAATGGAAAGAGACAGAACTGTGTTGTTCTGGACTCTGCCGATTGGCTAAAAATATGATTACTAAGACTATGTGTTTGACAAATCTTTGAGATATTTTAAAAAGTGAACAACCCAACAGGAAAACAAATGAGAACATTCTGTAACAACCAGCTGATTTGTTTTTTGTTTGCTTTTAAGAATTCAACCTTCCAGGGGTATCTGGGTGGCTCAGTAAGTTAAACATCCAACTCTTGCTTTTGGCTCAGGTCATGATCTCACAGTTCATGGGTTCAAGCCTCCCACTGGGTGAGCTTGGAGTCCTGTGTTGGGCTCCTCACTCTCTCTCCCTTTCTCCCTTTCCACTTTCTCTCTGTCCCTCACTTGTGCTCTTTCTCTGTAGATAAATAACAAACAAACAAACAAACAAACAAATAAAATTCAACCTTCCATACAAGTTTACCAGGCTTAGCTATTTTTACTTAAGTTAAAATATCTGAAAACAAGAGAAAAGACCTTGAGTAAAACACATATTGATTGAGCAATATGGCATGCACACTAACTTCTTAACATATGAATATCATGCTCTTACTGGAGAGTATTTAATTTGGTGGGGCCAAAATAATTTTTCAAACCAGAAAGGATATGAAGAGGTAAACAACCTGGAAAATATTTGGCTGTTCCTAAAGCTTTTATAATTAGTAGAGTTTTTAACAAACTGATATAATTTTAAGAATATCTTTTGAAATTTTTTTAAATGTTTTATTTACTTTTGAGAACCAGAGAGACAGAGCACGAGCAGGGGAGAAGCAGAGACAGAGGGGGAGACACAGAATCTGAAGCAGGCTCCAGGCTCTGAGCTGTCAGCACAGAGCCCGATGTGGGGCTCGAACTCACAGACCATGAGATCATGATATGAGCCAAAGTTGGACGCATAATGACTGAGCCACCCAGACACTCCAAGAATATCTTTTGATGGCTAATATTAATTCCACATTGCTGAAGTCTCTTGAATTCAATGGAACCTCATTAATGTAAACCCACCAACCCAGAATTTTCAACAATTCAGGCATGGACTAGGCAGATGTTTACCTACATAATAATTAAGAAATAGTGTTTTGTAAAAATCAGTCTTGCAACCTTTTCCAGTACATTGAACATTGCATTTGTACAGCAGCATCTTGTAATTTTTTTCATGGTAATACCATCACCTCACATGACATTGCTTATATGTTTAAAATCAAACTCATCATTTTTATAAACTACCTTCAGATCCTAATTCAATTGATTAAATATTGCCAAAAGCTGACAATGGATTCACACACAAAAGTGTCTTATGTGCAGGGAGGGTGGAGAGGAGAACGAGACAGCATATTTTTCAAGTAGGAGAAAAGACATACACACAAGTAGCTATAACAAAAATCAGAATAAGTTCTTTCACTCATCTAATGAATATTCAACATTTACTATGCATAGGATAGCACCCAGTGCTTAGGATAAAAGAATGAATGGACTAGACTTAATCCATGTCCCTATGAATTTTCCTTCTCTACCAGAGAGTAGAGGAGATGAGAGTTTTTTTTTTTAAGTTCATTTATATATTTTGAGAGAGAGAGAGAGAGAGAGGGGAAGGGGCAGACTGAATCCCAAGTAGCCTCTGCACTGTCAGTGTGGAGCCCGATGCAGGGCTTGAACTCACAAACCATGAGATCATGACCTGAGCTGAAACCGAGAGTCAGCTGCTTAACTAACTGACCCACTCAGGCACGCTGAGAAGTTGAGAGTTTTAAATCTATGAAGAATGCCTTGCTAGTTTGTGCTAGGGATTGTAGTGGTTAGGGAAGACACAGAAAAGGTGACATTTACCTAGGCCTGGAAGAATGAGTGGATGTAATAGGCACGTTTAGGTAAGAAGATATTCTTGGAGGGAAGTTCAAGCTGAGACCAAAACTAACCATTTTTCCTGCTGGGTCACTCTGTGTGGAGATGTTCTGAGTAACCTCAGTAGCCCACCTTGAACAGGTGGCTGGTCAGCCTGTGACCAGGGGTTGGGGGACACTCATCAACTTTGCCTGAAAGTGAACATGTACTGGACATCCATATAATGTACCCATTCCATCCCTGAAGAGATTTTAGCAATTGTCCTCAGACTGTTCAAACTAAAAACAGATAGGGAGGAAGCTGGCCTCAATCAAGGCTGTCCCAGGACTTCAGAGGGTCTTCTAGTCCCCAACGTCTTCCTCTCTACTTCCCCTCCAGTATTCTCCTCAGGTCTGCTCTCCCCTCCCAGTCCATTGATCCTGTTCCTCCTTGATCAAATCTCAGTCTCCTCAGGTTCTTCTGGGGTCTCACAAGTTTAGCAGCCTTAGCCATAGAACGCCCATGTCCTTTCACAAGAAGGGATGGGCTTCATCTCAGGGTCTGCTGGTTTCTTTTCCACCCCCACCCCAGGCAAGGGGGACAGGGATTCCACTATTTCCCTATTAAATATCCAAACAAGCAAACCTTGGCACTAGAAGAATTCAATGTCTACCATGCCCCTCCCAGAGAAATCGGAGTCCCTTTTATGATGAAATTTTTATTTTTATTTTTTGAAAATGAGTAACTTCAGCTACATCACAAAAGTTTCTCTCTTTAATAGAGGGCACCTTAGGAAAAGGGAGAGGGGGCTCTCAGGTTTACCCAACTGCAGGACTTTAGATGAGGTCTATGCCCCAGGAGGGAGAGGAGCTGGATCTCTTCTATTGGTAAGAGATCTATAGGACGTCGGGAGATCCGTAAGTCGAAGAGTCGTGCAAAGAATTCCACTTGAAAAGAACAACCATTACAAATGAGATCCCACGGGTTTGTAAATGTGGGGAGCATTTGGAGAAGGCTGTATGGGACAATGTTGCAAGATAATTAAAAGACACCCAGTCAGATTTGAATTTCAGATAAACAAAATTTTTGTATAAATATTTCCAGGCATTGCTGTCTAAGTGGGCATTCTGTATCATTTTATTTATTTATTTATTTATTTATTTATTTATTTATTTACTGCTAAGTCTGACAACCCTAGTGTGGGAGAGTGGAACATGGGGTGTTGAGGGGAATACAGTTGAAGACGAGGCTGTCAGGTAGGGATGGGCAAAATAATACTGTACCTGCCATGTCATGTTAAGAATTCTTGGACTTTACTGGATGGGAAGGAAGAAATGTTTGGGGCAAGCAAGTGACACGATAAGATATATTATTTAGGAAGATGATTCTGCAGGCATCGTGAAGAATAAATTGGAAAGCTGGGAGATGAGAAGAGAAATGACAGGAGCTGCAATTGGAAGATATACTTATAAAGGCTGTGATATACTCTGGGCATTTTGGTAAGAGAATCCACACGATCTCGTGATCTGTTGTGTCTGGGGATGTGACAGGAGGAAGAGGCAGAGAAGACTCCAAACTAACAACTAGGTAGCTCTTGGTGTGATTAGTTGACATATGGATTGAGAAGGAAGAATAGGCATAGAGGCTTGGGTGAGGGCATCAGGTGGTGAGTTGGGCTTAAAAAAAAATGGATTGAGGACTCCAGGAACATCTTTGTAGAGGAGCTAACAAGCAACTGGGAATGTAGACCTGGACTTCATGGCAAGTCCAGGTCAAGAAAAAAGCAAGCCTCAAGCAGGGAAAAGATATAATGAAATTATAGCTCCAAAAAGCATCACCCAAGAGCGCTGGAGATGGACTGAGAGCACAGATGCTGAGATCATGAAAAGCTTGCATGTTGATGTGCATTATCTAGATGTGCATTATCTAATGTAAAATAGATAAATTGTATCTATCTATTAATCTATTAATAGATCTATCTATTAATGTAAAATAGATAAATGCATTATCTAATGTAAAAATGGGAATGAGAAATAAGGGGTAAAACCTATCTACTTGGCATTAGATGCAGCTGGGGATGGATGAGAAAGGTGGAGGAGACAGAGGGCCTTTGAATATGTGAGCACGGGAGACTGGGATGGAGAAATGCCACGTTCATGAGAGCAAGAGCAAGGTAAGACTGGAGCTGGAAGTTAGGGAGAGAAGACAGGGTCCAGTGTGCATTCACTAAGTTCGAGATTGCTTAAGGAACATCTCAGCTAATGTGTCTTGCTAGTAGTTTCAATATATAAATTATGCACAAGGGTTGAGAATACAGAGTTTGCCAAGATGTAAAATCAGAAGTGATTGGTATTTCTGAAGCTATGAATATAGAGCAGGAACCTTTGCTCTCAGAGGTGCTGTGGACTCCTTGAAAAGAAATGCAAATTTTGAGTGTTTTAGGAAAAAAAAAATGCAACTCACACTCCAAATTGGTTGTGCAGAAAAAAATCCCATAAATTAATTTGGTTCACTACTAATTAGTTTTTCTGTCCTGAATGCTTATATGCTAGGAAGTGAGGAAGCAAACTAATTAAATGTCCAATCTGATTTAAGTGGAGCCCAATTGACTAATGTAAAATGCTCCATCCAGAAATTTCCTGGATCCCTCAGAATGCAAAGCTCAGGCTCTCAGAGACTCTCCATGTCCTCCTGTCTCTCTCACGAGGTGGTGTCCAGGGATGAGAAGAAAACTTTGGCCTCATGTGGGTCCTTGGAATGTTCTGGCAGGTGTTGTCCAGGGGCATCCTCCTGGCCCCCTTGCTGTGGGTTCTGCTGCTTTAGGGGCTGACTTTTGAGGCAGGTGACCGAGGTGGGAGAACAACAAAGAAAGCTTATTGTAAGGAAAGAGGGAAGAAATATGCAGGAGCAGGTGACCTGTGGTGGCATCTGTCAGAAGGATGAAACTAAGAAAAAGTCAAGTGTCAACCAGTCACAGCAATGATCTATTCTCTACATGATACATAAAGTTGCACTTTCAAGCCACCGACAGATGGGGCCATTCACAAGAAAGTGTGTTAAGAGTCGCTCTTAGTAGATGACGAAAGCCTACGCACAAGCGCATACTCAGCACGGTGTTTTAACTCAAGTAGAGAACCCAGGAGGAAGAGCCAGATTCAGGCACTGGCGGTCATGGGGGCTGTAGTGGGGTAAAGTGGTGAAAATGATTGCAGATTTGGAAGAGGTCTTGTAAAGACTAAGATGTTTGGTAATACTTGGCTGAAAGCCTAGCTAGGGACATCAGAGAAGTCAAGGTGGCTGGGTATGTAAGTTGTTCTAGAATTCTCTGACTTAACTGGTTGAACTGGAACCTCTCTGCATAATTATATTATATCAAATGATATTGGGGCACCTGGTGGTTCAGTTGGTTAAGCTTCCGACTCTTGGTTTCAGCTCAGGTCATGATCTCATGGTTCATGGGATCAAGGCCCAGGGCAGGTTCTGTACTGATAATTCAAAGCCTGCTTGGGATTCTCTCTCTCCCTCCCTCTCTCTCTCTCTCTCTGCCCCGCCCCTGTTCAATCTCTATCCCTGACTCAAAATAAATAAACATTTTTTAAAAATGATATGATATGTGGTCATCCTCGTGGAGTCTAGAAAAGAAGCAAATGAGTAGCAAGGATCTGTGTTTATCCAGCACTGCCCGAGGTCAGGCTTCTGGCCTCTCCAGGGCATCCTACCTGTGTGTGCTGATTTACCTGCTATAATCTTAGCATGACCACCTCCTTTTCTACACTCCCCTCTGCAATGCAGGGCAGAGACCTGGAATCCTCTAGGATCCTTTTCTTCTTACAGTTCCAGATGAGAATCTTCCAACTTGTATAAAATTTGAAAGGCGCAAGAAAAGAGAAGCTGTTTTCCTCTAAGGGCAGTTATAAGCTGCTGTCCGGCCAGATGACGGACATAAAGGCTGTGGTGTTTTTCATGTGCATTCCCGAGGACCAGAGGCTTCTGGCTGGAGCTTTCCTGACCTTTGCCTCTCCAGTGGTTGTATGTAGGCCTCCAATTGCCTACAGTAACACTCTTCTACGTGGAAATCCAGGGAGTTTCTATTTCTCTGATGGAACCCAGAATGAGTCATTGGGGAAGAAATATCAACTTCCTTTTGCTTTAATTATTAATACTAATAATTACTAATATTAATTGAATTATTAATATTATTTCCCATAATACCTTAAGGCCAAGAAGGGGATACCCTAGTACCCCTTAGGAGTAGAGTTAGGTCCAACTCACTTAAAAGCCGACTTTGCCATGAGTGCTTGGGAGAAACTGTTTATTTGGGAACCAGATCCAGGATACACAAAGTGGGGTGGGGAGTGCAGAGAGAGAGAGAGAATCCCAAGCAGGCTCTGCGCTGTCAGCACAGAGCCCGATGCGGGACTTGAACCACGAACTGTGAGATCATGACCTGGGCTGAAATAAAGAGTTGGACTTAACCAACTGAGCCACCCAGGCACCCCAGAAAAGGTGGCTTTTCTAAATCTGTGCAACCGATGCCCAGGCATGGTGGTGATGTTGGCACATGGCTTTCCTGTTGAGTTATCCTGCCTCTTTTTCTGCTTTGCTTCAGCAACAGGAGCAGCAACCAGAGTGCAGAAAGAGGAGAGAAGTGTGGATGTAGATAAAATGCCCTAGGAGTATGAAGGCAAACAGTGAAAATGGCTAGAATTTAGCTGGTGGCATCAGAGAAAATGCACACACCTCACTTGTGTTTATTCCTTCCTTCTTCCCTCCTCCCATCCCTCTCATCTTCTCTCCCTGTTTCTCTCCTCCTTTTCCTCCGCCTCCTCTTTTCTTGTAATTGATTTTGGTTTAATTCATCTTCCAGATAATGCCCACCACAAAGTTTAAGAAGTGAATTTAGCCAGTTTTAAAGAATGTAGCCTGAGAATTCCCCCCAAATAAAATAAGATACCTTCTTCTAAATGACCTCTCTCCAGATTGCCTTTCCCTCAACCCCCTGGACTGAGCAAAAGCAATCACCTGCCTTCAGCAAATACACACTGAATTGCCCAATAAATATGAGTTGCCATGGAAACCAAACCAAAAGAGACTAGAAAGATGAGGCTGAATATTAAGGATTTGTTTGGCCTTAGTGCCTCGTTTCCCCAGATCTGAAATTGTTTGGTCTGTGAAAATGTGAGCCACACAGTTCCCTCTCAGAGATATACCAAATGAATCCTAAAGGCACCCGTAACCCCAAGTTTCTGAGCATTTTGGTGCCTTTGACCAGCCCCCACTATGCCTCTTTGTCCCTTTTTCTGGAGCTCATAAAAGAGCAATTGCAAATGACCTCTGGTGGTGGCATGTGTTGGTGGGGTGGTGTGGTGGACAGGCCAAGGGATTTGGGATCAGACAGACCTGGAGTACGTGCATCCCAGCTCTCTGCAGAGGTGTTTTCCCAGCGGTGTTTTGGCA
>CM053567.1:134854747-135008947 GCA_028646485.1 Cryptoprocta ferox
GATTTACTTGATGAGGTTTTGGGGTGATGGTAGGGGGTCTGGAGCTGATGACCAAGAAAGAATTCTTGAAGATGGCTTTGGCTCAAAAAGGTGATTTTAGTAAAGCATGAGGACAGGATCCATGGACAGAAAGAGTTGCACTGGGGTTGTGAAGAGTGGCTGGTTTTATACTATGGAGTTGGGGAGGTAAAGTCAAAAGGGAGGCCTCCAGAGGGTTGTTTTTCCTCTAGCAAGGCATTAACATTTGGTCAGTAGGCGATTCCTGGAGAAATGTTATACTCTGTATTTGCCTTAAGTATTTGTCAATGGAATGCAGGTTATAAGGAAATTTAATTTTACCTGTCATTTCCTTCTTGTCTTTGTTTCCTGTATTACTATGGAGGGGCTCCAGAAAATAGTCTACAAACTTCTGGAGATTAGGCTATCGATAAGATTGTCTTTTTCTTGTGATTTACCAAGATATATGTAAACTGATGGAGACCCATGTACTGTATGACTGTGATCTCTATCTGTTGGCCATTTGTTTTCTTTCCCTTCTTTGGTCCTTGGGCAGCCAGGAGTGCCTGAGGCATATCACATACATCCCACCTGGGGTGTGTGTGTGTGGGGGGTCTAGCTTGCACATTGTCTTCAGCCGGCCCCATGTTCCCTCATCATTCTGAAGGTCATTTCATAAATGAAGTGCTCAGGACTGCAGAGCTGGCTGGCACCTTTAAGCTGGAAAAGAGATGATATCTCAAGAGATGTTATTTCATATCATGGCCATGTACCAGAAGGCTGTGTGTTTGCGTGTGTGTTTAAGGAGAGAGGTTGTTGAATAGAATTTGGAAGCAGATCCTCTCTATATCTCTATCTATGGATCTACATCTATTTCTCTCTCTCTGTCTCTATTTCTATGCATATCAGTTTCTATCTATTCTATATATTTATATATATCTGCAGCTTTATAGAGAGATCTATATAGAGATACAGAGATTTGATGAAGAAATATTCTGTATATTTAAATATAAATATATACTTATACTTATAGGTAATTATATTACCATTAATATGTTTAATAATAAATATATTAAATATAAACATATATTTCTCCTCCTGATATTGATCTATCAGTATATCTATCTATCTCTCTATTATCTATCTATCTATCTGTCTCCCAGGAAGAGAAAAATAGAGATCAGACTGATGAGAATGTCCATCTCCAGAATGTGTCATACAAGAAGGTGGGCAGAAACCTTCTGTACTTCCCTGGTGTGGTGGCACAATTAACTCACAGATATACCTGTGATATGATGGGGGCCTGGAGCGAAGTGAAGAGTTAAGAAAGAATTCTTGAGCTGTTTTTGGTGCAAAAAATGTATACTTATTAAAGCATGGGGACAAGGACACTTGGGAAGAAAAAGCTGCACTGGGATCATGAGGAACAACTGACTATATGCTTTTTAGTTGGGGGTGAGGGGTAAAGATAAGGGAGGTTCCAAAAGAATTTCCATATGTTAAAGAAGACTTACAGGATCCTAAAGGTCTGGTTATTTTCAAGCGAAATGTTGCTTTTTGCTATTAGCAAAGTATTAACATTATGGTGGCTGGGAGTTCTCTTTTTCTTTTTTTTAAGTTTATTTATTTATTTTGAAAGAGTGCCATTGGGAAGGGGCAGAAAAAGAGGGAGATAGAGAATCCCAAGCAGACTCCATGTTCAGTGTGCAGAGCCCGACTGGGGGCTGGACCTCAAGAACCTCTGCTGAAATCAAGAGTCAAATGCTAAACTGACTGAGTCACCCAGGCGCCCCAAGGCAGTTGGGAGTTCTTTGAGGAATATCAAACTCTGCCTGTCTCAAGTATTTGTCAATGGGCTGCAAGTTGTAAGGAAATTTAATTTCATCTACATTTCTTTTGTCTTTGTTCTCTTCATCACCTGGGTCTTCTCTCCCTCTTTCCTGCATCTCCTGCTTTCAGAGGAGTTTCCTACCATGTTAAGCTGGTTGTTCGGGCTTTCTTGGTGAAGAATCTAGAGGACATGGGGGAAGAGAAGGAGGGTGAGATGGGACTGAGCCAAGGAAGGATTTTTCTAGGGAGCTTGGATAAGAGAAGTACAGCAGACAGAACAGGAGAGATGTGGCTCCAGGAAAAGGAGTGCTAAGAAACATTGTCACAGTTTCAGTATTTCCTTTCCATGATTTGAGAGATCCAATTACTTCAAAACCCTTTTTGCTTCTGGACGCTGTTTTGGACCACAGTGCAGCTTGGTGACTGACTTACACGATCAATGGCTCATTACGTGTCCCAGTTGTTCAACTCTGTGGGGAGAACCCAAGGGCCTGCTGGGGAAGTATGAAGGACAACTTTGGACTTGATCATTTTGCTCTTGTAAGTCAATATTAAAACTCTTCATATGATGTTCAAAAGGCTGTGGGTAGTTCTCCAGGAGACCAGATCAGAAACCCCATGGGGATGAGGCTTGTCTCTGTGTCTGCCATATAGAAGGCTCAACAGACATATTTTTGGAATGAATGAGTGTTTAATAAATAGGACAGTCTGTGTTAGGTCACTGATTCATACTTAGTGAGGGGAATTAACCTAGGAAATGGTTCTCTGAACAAGTTCAGAACAAGTCTGAATATATCCTAAGTTTTTGGAGAGGGAGAAATAGTAAGATATGTAAGGAGTTTGGAGTTGAGAAAAATATTAACTGGATAGGAAAATAGAGGTGCTGATCAAGGAAGTGGATTTCTTGCAGTTTACTCATTCATAGCTTATATATTCTGAATGGAAAGTAAGAAAGGGAAGGAAATGGCTGTGTGTGAAGTCACCGATTTCATCTGTAAACAGGAAATAATAGTCTGTCCTGCAATGCTGTGAGGCCTAGAAGCGATGGATGTTGATGTAAAGAATTGATGGGTCCAGGCATCGTAAAATGTAAAAACAACACATTTTATTATTATAGCTACCATTATAGCTGCTCTCAACCAGTCCCATTTTTCAATTCTTAAACCATACCCATCCCCAATCCTACTTCTTTCTAGCCAAATTTTGGGTGCGTTGGTGTACTTAACAGATAAGAGTTGCAGGATGGGGACCCCAGGCCACCACTACGGCACATTCTTGGAGCCCTCCAGACTCCTTCAGGTGTAGCCTGGAAACCACAGAGCTGGTCCAAGGCCATGTGTAGAGCTGGGAACGAGTGCCAGGGGCAGTCATGATTTACTAAGAAACCCAGTTCTCTCCTGAAGCAGGTCTCTTAAGTCAGTGAATTGGTTTTTCTCAGAGCATGGCAAAAAACCCCAAAAAACACAAAACAAAAACAAAAACAAAGAAAACACAAGCATTGTTAGATGATTGAGATTTCTCTGATCCCAAGAAAAACGCTTAACCTTTTTTTCCCTCTTTTTTCTCTCACTTTGCTTGGCTGTTTCTCTTCTCACCCTGCCCTGCTTCCTTTAGTGATTAGTTTTGGAAGGAAATCACTCACATAAGGAAAATGATCTAGAAACTCAGATTAAAAAAAAAAATCTAGCCAACATGGATATGTGTGATTCACAGTTGCTTTAAAGCCACAGAAATTTGTTTGCACAAATTAATAGCAACTTTTAATAAACAGACTTTACTGTTCACTGCCAAAAATATTCCAGTCAGGCTTTAGTTGGAAAGAAAGATATGAGAGGAATCTATCCCCATGGCAACAGGACTTTTAAGAGCAGTTTATGCTACAACAATGATCTGTGACAGCTTTTGAAGATGTTTGAGGGTTTGTTTTTCAAGACTAGCTCGGTAAGAGGGAAGGAATAGGAAGAATACAAAGCCGAATATGTGGATTTTGAATTATCAACTGCTTGAGCCTTCCCTTCATTATACTCAGAGGTGAATTTGTGATGATAAAACCGGAAGTCTTTAGAAAGGTAAATTACCTGCTCCAAAGGTAAGCTGCCAAACCTTGTGGATTAGTCTCTACCTGAATAGGAGTCCACATGCAAGGGTTTGATAAGAATAGAAAAGGTTTGTAGTTATTTAGAATGCATCTTGAATCAAAATAAGCTTCCTTGGACCATCTCACAAGTCAAAGGAAGACTAAGAATTAGTCTCAGTTAAAAAGACGTTGCTGTATAAATGGCAGATTTTATTAGAAAGTGTGTTTCAGTCTGGCTCGCTCCATTTCAACACGATAGAGACCTTAATAAGCCATATTGCAAGGTGCCCTTCACAGCCCCAATGGCTCAGAGAGGAAGAGTAATGCAGAGTCAAGAGGAGAACTCATTTTATGCAACTGGGCTCATCTTCAATTGACTATTGGACCAGGTCTAGGACTCAGTCATTGCAAAAGAGGTGACTTTGATGGTAAATAAGCACCGAAGCAAAGAAACCAGAGCCCAGGCTTTCATTTTAGAATATAGATACACACTGAATGCAACTTACGGCACCCCTTTACTCTTATTGTTTTCTGATTTTGAAGGGGAATATTGCTTACTGTTGAAAATTTCAAGATGTACGAAAAAGTACAAGAGAAAAATCCTCCATTATCACCAGCCAGAGGTGATGTCAATCTCATTTTGACATTTTTCTGATGCACTAGAGACAGACTTTTAGAAGGGGAAGGTATCTTTAAAGGTCAGGTTGCCAGCCCCTTGCCTTATAGATAAGGGCTGTATTCAGGAGGGTTAGCCGGTGCTGAGCTCACACAGCCAAATGTGCCCAAGTTCACAGACTGCTCATCCAGAATGTTCTGCCTAACACCACTATGCCTGTCATGTTCAATTATTTTGTCTTCTAAGTATTTCAGGGAAAAATTAAACCCTCCAACCAGAAGATTTCTCAGAGAACAACAGCTTGCAGAAAGCAAACACCTATTCTGAGTTATAGTCAAAGCCTGAGCTATTCCAACTGGGAACACCGAAATGCATTTTACAGCTAGGACAGAGTCCTTATAAAAATACCAATTAATGGTAAAGCTGGACAAAAAAAGTTATCCACCTACAAAGTACATTTATTTTTTCTCTAGCTATGTGTTTGATTTTGGTATTCAAGAGAGAAGGCAATGGATCAGCAGCTCAATAATAAAATAGCCTTTAATCCTAATTACTGATGCTGCAAGACCAGTTCTGACAAAACAGGGACCCACAAATCAGGGAACGTTCTTCTATATCAAAGGCTTCCTTCTTCAACATATCAAATGTATTAAAATGCACCCACTTTGCTTATCACAAATTCCTTTGGATATAAAATTCATGAAAGATTTTTTTTTCTATAAAGTTGAGTGCTGCTAAGGATACCCGGTCTTATGATGTAAACTTTGTCACTGTTTATATGAGAGTTGAGGGGCAGATGTCAAGCTGGCATGTGCCTTCATTTCCAACAGCTGCCATGACAAACTGGAAGGCTCAAAACAATAGAAATGTATTTTCTCATGGTTGTTGAGGTCCGAAGTCCAAACTCTGTTTTTCTGGGTTAAGATCAAAGTGTTGGCAGGGTCACACTCCCTTTGGAGACTCTAGAGAAGCATCCATTCCTTGCCTCTGTCAGCTCCTGTAGGCGGCCAGCATTCCGTGGCTTGTGGCCACATCACTCCAATCTTTCCCTGCAGTTTCACTTTGCTCTCTTCTCTGGGTGTATAATCTCCTTCTGTATCTCTTTTATAAGGACACTAGTGATGGCATTTAAGGCCCAGCCAGACAGTTCAGGATTATCTCAGAACCCTTGAGTTAATCACATCTGCACAGATCCTTTTCTCTAAATAAGGTAACATTTATAGGCTTCTAGAGATTTTGAAATCTTGGGGGCCACCATTCAACCCACTACAGCAAAATAGGACATTTTGAAGCTTTTCAGCTAAATTTTTAGCAGTTTTGATTAAAAATTTTTTGTAATGTTTATTTTTGAGAGAGAGAGAGAGAGAGAGCATGCAGGAGCAGGGGAGGGACAGAGAGAGAGGGAGACACAGAATCCAAAGCAGGCTCCAGGCTCTCAGCTGTCAGCACAGAGCCCTACATGGGACTCGAACTCATGAACCATGAGATCATGACCTGAGAGCCAAAGGCAAATGCTTAACCGACCCCAGGCACCCCAGAGCAGGCATTTTTCAAACAGGCATTTTGCTAGGAAGCACTGGCAAAGGAAGAGACACCATTGTACAGGGTCCTTGGATATCATGTGTCTGCGGCAGCAAATAAGAGACTTACAGTGAGTAAAGCACCTGATGTCAGCTAAAGTCCAGGCAGAGAAGCACTATACTTTATTAAAAAAAATTTTTAATGTTTATTTATTTTTGAGAGAGAGAGAGACAGAACATGAGTGGGGAGGGTCAGAGAGAGAGGGAGACACAGAATCTAAAGCAGCTCCAGGCTCCAAGCTGTTAGCACAGAGCCTGATGTGGAGCACAAACCCACAAACCATGAGATCTTGACATGAGCCGAGGTCGGATGCTCAATTGACTGAGCCACTCAGGCGCCCCAAGAAGCACTATACTTTAAATCCTAAACCTGGGGGCACCTGGGTGGCTCAGTCGGTTGAGCATCTGGCTTCGGTTCAGGTCATGATCTCACGGTTCGTGGGTTCAAGACCCGCGTCAGGCTCTGTGCTGACAGCTAGCTCAGAGCCCGGAGCCTGTTTTCGGATTCTGTGTCTCCCTCTCTCTCTGACCCTCCCCTGCTCACGCTATCTCTCTCTCTCTCTCTCTCTCTCTCAAAGATAAATAAAAATAAAAAATAAATTAATCATAAATCTGGAACAATTGGCTGCATTTGCTAGCTCTCAGGTGCTGCTGGGCACTCTGGTGGGCCCTTTTCCAGAAGAATTAGTTTTAGTATTTATAGCACCTCTTCAAATGAGGTATAAGTCTTATTTTATAGGAGAGGAAAATCATGGGCAGAGAGCTACCGGGGAAGTAGGTATCCGAGTTAGGATTTGAACCCAGGTCTGTCTAGCTACAGAGTTCCTCTTCTCATCCACGCACTGTGCTGCAACATTCCTGAAACAAGGAAAAGAGTACCTAAAACACATGACAAAGAAGTAAAAAAAAAAATGTAGCCTAAAGGACAACAGGACTCGAGCCAGGATATAGACTTGACCTCTGTTGCTCCAAATTAGCCTTTATTTCTATCCTGGGATGGTGAAAACACTAAGTGACGTTATTACTAATACTACTGGTGTGTGCATGTGTGTATTTGCGGTTTGATAAACTGTATATAACTGATTCCATAGCATGGGTTCTAGTCTTTGCAGCTAAATTTTTTTGGTGATCTTTAGTCATTAAGTGTCTTGAATTAAAACAACAGCAACAACAAAACCCAAACCGTTCTCAGATAGTGTTAATACCAAAACTTGATGTGTTCAATTAATATTAAGAGTCATAAGCACTGTGTCCAGAACAGAAGGACCGGGAAACTCATGTCCCTTCCAGAAGTCGCTCCCAAGTGTTGGGGCTTTGTTCAGTAATTTTACTTCTGTCTGTATTATTGCCAATAGTATCATTTATTCAATATTTCTTTAATGCTTAGATTTTATTTTATTTTATTAAAATGTTATTTATTTATTTTGAGAGAGAGAGACAGTGAGAGAGAGAGAGAGCAAGCAAGCAGTAGAGGGGCAGAGAGAGAGGGAGACAAAGAATCCCAAGCAGGCTCCACCATCAGCACAGAGCCCGATGTGGGGCTTAAACTCACAAACTGTGAGATCATGCCCTGAGCCGAAATCAAGAGTTGAATGCTTAACCAACTGAGCCACCCAGGTGCCCCTAATGCTAACATTTTAAGCTTACATTTACTTTAAAAGGCAGCTTTAACACATAATTGGAAAACCAGTATCACCCACTAGAAACATTAATGCAATGAGAAGGAAACTATTTCTGAATTTTATTTTATTAAAGATATTTTTTAACATTTATTTATTTTTCAGGGAGAGAGACAGAGTGCAAGCGGGGGAGGGGCAGAGAGAGAGGGAGACACAGAATCTGAAGCAGGCTCCAGACTCTGAGCTGTCAGCACAGAGCCCGACATGTGGCTGGAGCTCACAATCTGTGAGATCATGACCTGAGCCAAAGTCAGATGCTTAACTGACTGAGCCACCCAGGCAGCCCTGAATTTTATTTTATTTTTTTTTAAAAGGTTCTTTTTGGGGAGGTGGGGGGGGGCACCTGGATACCTCAGTCAGTTAAGCGGTTGACTTCGGCTCAGGTCATGATCTCACAGTTTGTGAGTTCTGGCTCCGAGTCAGGCTCTGTGCTGACAGCTCAGAGCCTGGAGCCTGCTTCGGATTCTGTGTCTCCCTCTCTCTCTGCCCCTCCCCTGCTCATGCTCTCTGTCTCTCTCTCTCTGAAATAAATAAGCATTAAAAATGTAAGAAAAAAAAGGTTCTTTTTAAAAATATTTACTTATTTTTATTTAGAGAAAGAAAGAGAGAGAGAAAGAGAGTGAGAGAGAGAGAGAGAGAGCAGGAGACAGATGATCCCAAGCAGGCTTCATGTTGTCAGTGTAGAGCCCGATGTGGGGCTTGATCTCATCAACTGTGAGATCATGACTTGAGCTGAAATCGAGTCAGATGCTTAACACACTGAGCCACCCAGGCACCCCAACTGCTTCTGAATTTTAGCTGCATAGTGTTAGTCGCCTGAGAAGCAGGTACCTGGCTTGCTGTGTTATTGTCAGAAGGGAAGATTAGCAAATACCATATGCTCTCACTCATATGTGGAATTTGAGAAACAAAACAAAGGAAAAAAGAAAGAGAGAGAGACAAACCAGGAAATAGACTCTTAACTATAGAGAACAAACTGATGGTTACCAGAGGGAGAGTGCGGGGATGGATGAAATAGGAAGTGGGGATTAAAAAGTATACTTATCATGATGAAAATATAAATAAATAAAATTTAAAAAAAGAAATGTGATTATGGGCGTGTATGTGAGCTGCCTGAATATATCTCACTACCCTTGTGAGTCCCCTCCCTTCTTGTGATCTAAAGCCCGAAGCTGATATTTTATGTTATGTGATGCTTTGACATCTGAAATTAGAGGGCCTTGAATGGCCTAATCACAAGCTCCCCTCCCTTACTCTACCCTGTGGATAAAGTCCTTGGTCAAACAACCTTCCTCATCAC
This sequence comes from Cryptoprocta ferox, assembly GCA_028646485.1. Lineage (NCBI taxonomy): Eukaryota > Metazoa > Chordata > Mammalia > Carnivora > Eupleridae > Cryptoprocta > Cryptoprocta ferox. The sequence goes on from CM053567.1 coordinate 134,863,827, forward strand.
AGTGACCAAGCACACTGCCTGCTTGTCCCTAAGCCGCAGACTCCAGTCCCTGGCTACCTGTACGATACAAGTCAGTCTCACCCTTTCATGGGAGCCAGGGGTCACCTCACACTCTGGCTACTTGCAAAGTCTGCCTTTCACAAGCCCTGCTTCCTCGTTGTGTTCCCAAGCGAAACCTCCCTGAGTGGCGCACGGTGTCCTCCTCCCCCAGGCTGTGGAGAGACGACTACAAAACTGCTGGGATCTCATCTCTCCGGGGTCAGGTGTCATGCTTCTGGCCACCCCCATAATCTTAGAGAAGGAATCCTTTCCTCTCCAGTGGAGTAAAGAGGAGGTGATCAAAACGCCCTTCACTTTGGGAAATACTACCACCCTAGAGAACGGTACCCAAATGTATTCTCTTCCTATTTAAAAGAGCTCACTCTTCAAGAATCATCAGGCCATCATAGAATAGGAAGACACACTGCAGGTGTCTTCAGGTAGTAAGTCCGTGAGATGAGGGAAATGGTCTTCATCTCCGTAAGACTCTTCATTTAATCTTATGAAGTGGACAGTGGACGTTGCCTGACACATAAGTGATAAGCTCTTATCTACTAGGGCTGATGTGGGGACGTTTCTACATTAAATTCTCTTTCCTGATGGTCCTGCCAAGGCAGCTCTAACTCCTGTTATCACACCGCTTAGCATTCAAAGAGGCTTATTTTCCAAAGATGATAGATAAAATGCTAAAAGTCGTGCCATGTGCTGGTTAAGAACCCAGACTGTCCGGGTTCAGATATTGACCACTTATTCGCTGTGTAAGTTCAGGTAAGTTGCTGAAACTCTGAGCCTCAGTTCCCCTACTAACAAAATTTTCTTCAGGGGGCTTCAGTGCATTTTTTTTAAACATTTTTTTTTTTTTTGAGAGAGAAGGAGCACAGTGAGCAAGGGACAGAAAGAGAGGGAATCCCACGAGGGGCAGAAAGGGAGAGAGAGAGAGAGAAGTGGGGCTCACCCAAAGTGGGGCTTGTGCTCACCGGAATTCATGAACCATGAAATTGTGACCTGAGCGAAAGTCAGATGTTTAATGACTGAGCCACCCAGGCGCCCCGGGGCTTCAGTGCATCTTAAGTGAGTTACAAATAAAGAATAGTAGCTAGAATGCAGGAAGTGTTTTAAAAATGTCAGCTAATATTTTAGAGAAGGAGCAACTCACTTTGCCTTTATCTGGCCCGTAATGACTTTTTAAAAAGTCACCCAGGGGGTACCTGGGTGGCTCAGTCAGTAGTGTCCAGCTCTTGACAACGGCTCAGGTCATGGTCTCACAGTTTGTGAGTTCAAGTCCTGTCTCAGGCTCTGCACTGAGAGCACGGAGCCTGCTGGGGATTTTCTCTCTCCCTTCTCTCTGCCCCTCCCCTACTCATGCACGCATGCTCTCTCTCAAAATAAATAAACTTTAAAATTAAAAAAAAATCATCCAGGTGGTAAGAACGTAAGGAACAAGGACACTTGATACACATATTTTGATGGAAGTATGGACATAGAGAACTATCCAAAACTGATGGGGTTCTTCAAGGGAGGCTTATAGTAGCATGAAGCCTCCGGCTACTCAGTGAAGGATGAAAGTATCTGAAACAAGCAGGAAAAAGGGGTGGAAATAGCTTCACTGTTCTTATGTGGGGGGAGGAGGGCTCATCATTCCACATATTGGGTGCTGAAGAAACCCTGTTGGCTGGTACTGCTCTCTTCCTTCCTGAGGCACTACTCTGTCCTTCCTTGCTTTACTTACTTATTTATGTACCTTTTTCTACAGTTTTTAATCTCCTTGAGGGCAAGAACTATACTTTTTCATCATTTTCATTTCCCATTGAGCATAGCACAGTGGCTCAAAGAATGGCTTAATTGACTGAATATATGTCAAATTGATTGATTTGGGGGGTGCCTGGGTGGTTCAGTCAGTTAAGCGACTACCTCTTGATTCTGGCTCAGGTCATGATCTCATGGTTTGTGAGTTTGACCCTCTCTCTATCTCTCTCTGCCCCTCCCCTGCTTACTCTCTCTCTCTCTCAAATAAATAAATATTTTTAAAAAAGTAATTGCTTTGGGTATCAGTAGGGATACAAATTGAACTGATGTCACAAAGAAACAGAAAAATACAGCAGCTCAAACAAAATAGAGGCTTGTTTTTCTCTCCTGTAACACCACAGAAGCATGTGGCTTTGCTCCATGATGTCTTTCAAGGAACCAAGATGCTAGAGTTTGTGGCTTTCTGACCCCCTCAAAGCTGTCTTTTGCATGGTCAAAGTTGTTCAATGCAGAGGAAGAGGGAACGAGTTGTAGAGGGCATGCATGCAGCTTCTTTTGGGGAATGACTCGCACTCATACTCCATTTGCCAGCACTTAGGTATGTGACCCCACCCAGATGGGAGAAGTAGTCTGTAGATGGGCAACCATTTGCCCAGCTAATACTCAGGAACAAAAAGGAAGAAGGAGGTGGTACTGGGAGATAGTTAGCTGGCGCTGCACATTTTGTTAATTCTGGAATATTTATTCAACACCTGCTCTGTGTGCGTGAGCATTTCTTACGAATGGAGATTTAGATGGGGAGGGAGAGGATAAGAATCTTAGCTCCCATTCCCTCTTGTCATAGGGATGCATGGCATGCCCAGCCCTCTGAACTAGATCATCTGTGACTGACACCTCATTTTTCTAGGAAACCACAGGACTTTGGGACTTTTTTGGTCCGAGGCCAAATGGCCTGTGTCAACTATGGTTTGAATGCATATTTTCCCCGTGGAAGAAAAATGTAAAGGGAATTGGGACCTATAATTACATGTAAAGCATGGTATGTTCTTTCAAAAGTAAATGTGCATATTTTGGTTTCTGATACAGTTCTACCAAATATAGAAAACATTTCAGGATTCTTTGAGAGCAATCCTAGCTTGGAATGTGAATGTTGACTTGAGAAATCATTTATAGCACCAATGGACAGATACATACATGCAAATGAGGCTTTCTAAATTGAGAGTTTTCCATTTTGGAGTCGTGAAAACTTTTCAGTTAAACAATATTGAAGCATTAATCCAGTGATAAAACTTTTCCTAATGTGAATGGTCAAAACAAATGGCAATAAAACCAATGGTCCACATTTGTAGACAATCCAGGACTGTTAAGATAGGGGGGTTGGAGGTTTTAGGGTTGGATTAACTTCTCTTTCTTTCCCTTCTTGCTTCTTTGTGGATCATGGCAATTCAAATGTAATGCAGCCTACATACATGTTGCCACAAGGACTTTATTTTCTCTTTTCTTAGCTCCTTAATCACACTTGAGAATAATTGCTCTAATATAGTCTTTAAAAGGAAGTATACTTTTTGAGTGTGGAGAACAGGAAAGAACTGGCGTCAGAAGTAATGTTCTCATAAAATGTTACCCTTAAAAACAAAAAAACAAAAAAAACCCAAAAAATGGTAATACATCCCACCCCACCCCCCACCCCACTCTGTACCATAGCGCTAAAAAAGCTTTAAGAAAATACTCTCAAGAAGCTTAGGGGTATGCTTTAGCAGAATCTCTTCTATTCAACTTAGAGGGTATGATAGTTAAACTGGAATACTTTTGTTCACCCTGATATGGTTCCTCCATGAATGGGCCACAAGAAGAGGCATCAAGGTGTGTGACGGCTATTTTATGAGTTAACTTGAGTGGGCCATGGGGTGCCGAGATTAGACATTGTTTCTGGGTGTGCCATGAGGACGGTTTCAGATGAGATTTGCATTTGACCTGGTGGACTCACTCAAGTAGATTGTCCTCCCCAAGGTGGGTGGGCACCATCTAATCTGTGGGGAGCCTGAACAGAACAAAAGAAGGAGGAAGGAGGAATTTTCCTCTTTCATTCCTGCCTGGCTACCTGAGCTGGGAAATCTCATCTCATCTTCTCTTGCCCTTGGGGTTTACATCATTAGTTCTCTGGGTTCTCAGACCTTCAGATTCAGACTTAATTAACTGCTGGCTTTCCTGGGTCTTCAGTTTGAAGATGTCAAATTATGGGAATTCTTTACCTCCATTGTCATGTGAGCTAGTTCCTTATAACAAATCTCTATCTACCTATTTATTGACCTATCATTTAAATACCTATCCTGTTGCTCTCAAGAACCCTGACTAATAAAGGAGACTATGGTTCACAAACTCTGAGGCCTATCACTGAGAGCACAGGGTGCTGACAGGACGCTGTCCCCCTTGGTATGTGCTGTTGTGTTTCCCCAAAGAAATCTTTCCCCTTCGAGGGCAGTCCTTGATGGGGAGCAATGGAAACTCTGCTTGTCCAGATCTTAGGACGGATGCTTCACATTACTGAAGTTTTAACTCTTCTTGGAGAAGCTTCCTGTGACGACCTTTGACTGAAGTCACCATTTACCTTACCCCCAATTACTCTAGGCCATCACATTTAATTGTCCCCCCTCTCTCTGCTCCCACTAGACCATGAACTCCGTAATAACAAACCCAAGTCTACAGGTCACAGCTCTGTCTCCTCTGCCTAGAACGGTGCCTGGCACTTAACAGGTGTGCCATAACTGTTGGCTGAATAAATGAATGATCCTTGATTATCATTTATACCTTGGCTTAGTGACTTATACTTCATTGTCTTCAAAATAGAAAGCATACTTTTTGTAAATAGTAAATTGATTATTTAGGAGGTTCTGGTAATGAAGCAGAGGCTCAGAGAGTTCAGTTAATATGCTTAAGTCACATAGCTAGGATTTGTGGTGCTAGGGGCCCATTCTCTTTCAGTTCCTCCAAACGGCCTACCAGTCTGGTGAGAACCCAGTGGTGTAAGTAAGGCATGTGAAAGTACCTTGGAAAACATAAAGGATTATTAGGTAGTAACATTTAATATTCTTTTGAGTATATATTATTTTAATTGGTGGAAATAGTTCTTAAATAACAAAGTGGTTTTAACCTCTGAGTAGAATTCAGATGCTGTCAGGGTGCTGATTAGAAAGAACTACACCAAGAGAATGCCTTTCCACAACAATGCAGTTTAGAGGAAAGTGCAAAAGAGTAAGGAATAAAATTTAGGATATTTATTTCCTTTATCATCATTTAAAAATATGTATTTTATATTTTGAAATCAGCACAAACATCTATAAAAGTGTCAAAGAAAATAAATACTTGCAGAGAAAAAAGAGAACTTGTCCCCCCTGAACAAGAGGGAGTTTTCAAACTGATATCCCATCATCCCCAAATATGTTACTGTGGAGTTCCTACAAACAAGGATGATTCCCATACAACCACATCACAACTATTGAAATGAGGCAACTGACATCCATACATTGTTTCCACCTACTTTTCAGATCCCATTCAAATTTCCAATGTCCCTCGCAGCAAAATGATTGACAATCGATATTTGTATTTCTTTTTTTGCATTTGCCAAATTTCCTAGAAAAGCAATCATCGTCCAAATGAGTTACAAATAACCACTATTTTTTCATAACAAATTAGTTTTGACCTCACTGCAACTTTATATAGTCACTTTTACATGGAGAAGGAATAATATTTCTGGTGGTTTTAATATTTTTTAATTTATTTCTTAATATATTTTTACTGTTTTGACAGAACTGAAAGAGTCCATGCTCATTAGGAACTTGTCCGATTGGAACTCATTTGAGAACCTTCTTAAGATTATCCTTAACCTGAAGGGTATCTTCTCCTCGGAATACTTCCGCTAGTGCCATAGACTAGTCTGAGCTGGAGTTTCTCCCTTCTCAGGAGCAATGGGAGGATTCCAGGCCCCATCCCTTATGCCCTAACCTGCCCATCTCCCCAGTGTCATGCTGTCATGAGGCAGCAGGTTTTAAGCAAACAAGAAAACTTCACTGAACTGTGAGGCAACCTTAGAATAGTCATGCTTTCCGGGTGGGTAAATCACAGGAATGCAACTCTGTTGCTTAACACGATTCACAAGAATTGTTCCCATCTATTCCACACAAGTAAACAGAATTCCACCAAGCAAAAATGTATTGTTTTGTTTTTCTGATGATGTAAATAATGTGTAATAGTTAAAATTTATTTAGAAGGTTTGGAAAAGAAAAATAAGTAGAGAGATAAAATTATTCACTAGACATAAACTTATGCACAGAAATATATTGTCTATAATCTGTTTTTTTTCACTTAGAAATGTTATTAGCTATTTCTTAGATTATTGATATTTTATACAACTGAATTTTCCAAAGCTTATGCTAGTGAACCTAGTGCACTGAGATGCACAATGAAATGGAGTCCTGTGGTTAAGCTTGATAAAAGCAGTATGTGCTACATCGTTAAGTGAAGCAAGCTGTTGACTCTGATTTTTACTTGTTTCCCAAACCATTTGATCAGAGGACTTTAAAAAAATTAAAATCGATTAGCATATGTTGATAAATACTCTTCTTTCTACAACATGTACTTTATGGCTGTTAGGCATTTCATCACATGATATCAGTTAGCAATCAATTCAGATCCAAATTGCAGAAAATTCAAACACCAAATAAGATTTTATTTTTCTCACGTAATAAGTAAGGAGTGTGGATTTGGAGTAGCACCTTACTTTTCTTCCCGTTTCATTGTTTTTGAATTTCATCTTCACTCTTATAAAATGGCGGCTACATCTCCAGGTATTGTACACACAGTCTAAGAAGAAGAAAAATAAAGGGGTTAGCAAAACAGAAGGAAGGGCTAGGGCTAGAGAGAATGGCAGCCAGGTCTATTCCTTAGAAACCAATTATATTTCCTAGAAGTCTCGAGTGTAATTTCCACTCACACCTCACTGGCCAGTTCTGCGTGACTTGGTCATGCCAAGCTGGAAGCAGGTCTGAGAAAGTGGGTCTTTGAGCTTTCCAGTCTCAGTGACAAAGGAGGTCAAGGGGGAGGGCATGGTGAAGACTGTTTGGCTAGATAATCCGAAATATCTACCTGTTTCCCTGGCTACCCAACATCCACAGAGGCTATTCTTCCTCGTCACTAAACACATTCTCCGCATGGAGAGCACACCAGAGGCACATCCAGTTACCACATCTGGCTTAAAATTCAGGACCCTTGTGTGATATGCTACCTCATCTCTCGGGCCTGAATGTAGTTCACAGTTTAGTGACCCATAAACCAAATGATAAATTATCTGTCTTCACCATATATAATATAAAACGATGGAAAAAAGAACTTTCATATGGAAAAATAGGATAATGGCAAAAAAACTTTTGTGTCTGGTTCACAGAAAATACCAAATCTTGCTGCTGGCAAAGACTTCTGGACAAAGAAGTCTTAATTCACTTCTTAATTCACCAAATTGGGAGCCCCAAGCTCTTCCCCAGAGAGGATTCTCATTATTCATTATCCTCCAATAACACTGGAAAGATGGCTTTCTTGGAGACAGCACATCTTTTTCAGCCCTCTTCCCATAGTACAAGTTTGGGGCCCCTGATCTTGCTTTATGGGTTAAACACTCACAGGCTTTGTTAGACAAGCCTGGTATCCTCTGCCACCATCGTTTCTTAAACATGTAGTAGGCTTCTTGTCTCTTTTCTCTGGGTTAAGTCCATGTGTACAAAATTATAGCCAAAGAGCTTGCTCCTCATGTGGTAGACCTCTGTGGTCTGCCCAGCCTCCTTTTCCTGAGATGAAATAGCTTTTGCCTTAAGACAATATGGAAAATAGTCTTTACTGGTGTGCTTGATGTCCTCTGTGCATCCCAGCAGGCTCACCCTCTCTTTTCAACTCTTAAATGAGTAAATATTTCCCTTGCTCAAGCTCACACTCTTTCCCTTAATCCCATGTCCGTCCCACACCCTGGGCACCCCTTGGCTAAAATATCCCATTAGTTTTTCTACAAATGTTATGCTCTGCTTTCACGAACATGCACATGTCCAGACTTAATAATAACAGCAGATGTGACCAGTTTATTAAGTAGGGCTGAAGTCACTGGGGCCACAAACAGAAGATGGTTTTAGTTTCCCCCCACTTCTTCTTTCAAACATTCTGATTTCTGATCTCCCTTCCAAACTTAAGATGACATTTTATGCATCCCCACTTATTTTCAGTTAGTTTCAACTCTTCAAATGGCCATTGTTGGTGACTCTGAGTTTAGGCCTTAAAAAATGCAGTACAACCAAAATTTCAATCTTGTATCCAATTGAAAACAATTGAAAACTTGCCCCCTCCCCAGTAATTAAGTACTGACCTTTGGTTTAGGGATTTCTGTGGAAAGGGGGACATGGTCTGTTTTTTCATTCTTTATTCCCCATACAGTTTTCTACTTCCATCTTCTTCAGGATTAGCACAGAGGAAGGAGAAATTATGGGAATTATAATGAGTGGTATTTGTGATAGGATTGCTGGTATTTTCTGTCGCTTCCTTATATAGGCAACATATACCCTGGATTAAGCCCCAACCCCTTGGTATACCTCACCCATTCTAGTACTTGCACTTTTGAATACTCAGCTCATGCTTGACTATTCTCTGCGTATCCCTTGACCCCTGGGAAGTTCATACACCTTGCATCACTAAATGGTGGGCATGTAATCTGCTCTACTGCTGACTCTGTAACACACCAGGGCTCCTCTCCTCTGACACACCAGTATTTCTTCTGCCATTCAACATTCAGCATGTGGAAACCAGGCCTCAATCTTTATGTTCCTATAAGCCCTAAATTCAAGGGGATGTATGCCATCCTCCCCACCTTGCCATTGACTCTGTCAGCATGTTTTTCTCCTTTCTTATAGAAGCTCTGGACTTGCATTTCTGTAGTTTAGTAACTGGGGGTTGAGATGCCCTCCTTCTCTTCCATCTCTATAGCAGAACTAGAAGTCTGCCCTTAGAAGCCCTTCACTTCACCTCTGTGAATTTCCTTTACAGCAGCCCTCCTCTTGAAGGCTGAGTTCTAATAGAGCCAGGGTGGGGTGATGGTCTCAGCACTGGGTTTGCTCTCTCTTTTTAAATCAAATTAAATTAAACTTAATTTAATTAATTTAATTTAATTTTAGAGAGGGGAGGGGAGAGGCAGAGAGAGGGGGAGAGAGAATCCCAAGCAGACTCCATATGCAGCATGGAGCCCGAAGTGGGGCCCAATCCCACCAACCTTGAGATCACGACCTGAGTCCCAATCAAGAGTGGGTTGCTTAACAAACTGGTGGCCCGGGTTTGCTCTCTTTAAATAACGTGCCTGGAAGTTGTAAAGAGCAGATCTCCTCCAAGAACACAGGAAGCATTGTGTCCTTATCTCTTTAAGCTCTCCACATTCACTGGAGTTTCTCTGCTAGATCAAGTGATGCTTCTCTTGCTCTAATCTCATTAAGAACACCTGGGAAGTCATTTTTCTAGATTGCAACGGTTGGTGGGGGGAGGGTTGGCAAACTGTGCAGCTTGTGTTTGTAAAGGAAGTTTAATTGGAACACAGCCGCATCCATCCCTCTGTTCTTTCTGGCTGCTTTCATACTATAGCTGCAGAGCTGGGTTGAGCCACAGAGGCTGAATGGCCTGCAAAGCCAAAAATTTCCCCAGTCTGGCTTCCAGGAAAACTGTGCTGACCCCCGCTCTAAAGAGTTCAGGAACTTGACTCCAACTCTACAGATGATGCCATCTGTTGTGTCACTTCAGGTGGTGTCCCTCTTAAGTCTATGAGGTCTTTGCTGCTCCCCATAGTCATTACGAATATTAACCGTGCAGACCTAGAAAGTCCTTGTTTGCCATGAGCCATGATTCTCAGACTTTTGACAGACCTCTTTGCTGAGAGCTGGGTGTTACTATGAAATTGAATATATGAAATTGTCACTTGACTACTTTTGACCTACAAAAACAGCAATTCCATATGTTTTCTCCTTTTTTAAAAAAAATATTTTATTTTTAAGTAGTCTCTACACCCAATGCGAACTCAACATCACAACCCTGAGATCAACAGCTACATGCTCCACTGACAGAACCAGGCAGGTGCCCCAATTCCATGTTTTAGCCAAAATATTATATAGTTTGCAAGTGAAGCAGACTGGAGGTTTGAATTTTGCATCCTTTGCTTACCAGGTATCTGATTCTGGAAGATTCTCTCAGATCTCCCCTGGAAGATTCATGTAACTCTCCCAAATCTCCCTCTTAGAACTGTTATGAGAATTACATGTATTGCACAAAGCACTTAACACAGTTTCTGCTGGAAATAAGTTCTTGATAATTGATAGCTATTTTTGTTACTGTTCTTATTATGATTAGTGGTAAGGTACAGAACAGAGAACCCTCTTCATGAGATGCTCTGAGGCCTGGCCTTACTGTGGGCAATTTACCTGCCTCCGTGTATGCAGGTTTCCCTCAGAGTCTCCTTGCCACATATCTTTCTAGATACATTCCACCTCTTCTCACTGTTTAAAGTTAAGCTTCTGCCCTAAAATACAGGATATTTTAAAAAAAAGTTTTAGAAATGACTGATTTACGTCATGACATATCACCCAACCTGACGTCCTTTCTGTTTCATCTTCCACAAAATAAGGTTGGGCCTCTTTTCCATAAATGTTCCCCCATATTCAACCACAGACTAGAGAACACAATGGTTGTCACTCAGTTTATTCACACGTATGACTGAGAAAAGCCCTTCACTCTGGGGAAGCTGTGCTCCAGGTGAAACCTGAACCTGATATGTCATGGCTAGAATAGTGGTGGTGGACACGTGTGGAGGGGAAGATCGACTTCTTTTTTTTAACTTTTAAATTTTTCATTTATTTTTTAGAGCGAGAGACAGACTGAGTGCTAGTGGGGGAGGGGCAGAGAGCAAGGAAGACACAGAATCTGAAACAGGCTCCAAGCTATGAGCACAAAACCCGACGCGGGGCTCGAACTCATGGACTGCAAGATCAAAACCTGAGCCCAAGTCGGATGCCCAACCAACTGAGCCACCCAGGTGCCCCAAAGAGTGACTTCTAAGTAGACCGAGGGACAGAGGATCCAGAACTTAGAATTTGTATGCTAGTTAAGCACAACAAGTTAAGTATGTTCATTTAAAAATGGTAGGCTGTGAAATATTTGGAGAAAACACTATGTGATTTAGCAAAATATGTTCTAACATTTTCGGGGTATGAAAGGTGATCCCTCTTGGTTCTTTATGAGAAAAACAGCATGAATTGAAGTGTTGGGGCCACCAGAGGAGGAAGGAGTGTCAGCAGTGTGGAAGGGGACAGGAGCTAATTTAAGTGTAGGTTTCAGGGCACCCCATTTGCATGGATACTTTCTGAGATGCTGTATAGAATTTTATATTCATAATTTTATAATGCTTGCCCTGAAAAGAGCCCTTTGGGCAGTATAGGCTTCAGGCCTCCTACAACTTAGTTTTCCCCCAAGGAACTAGTGAGAAACAAAGGAAATGGACAGAGAGGAGGGGGAGGAGAAGGGTGGGGGAGGAGGAGGATCCCAGAGAAGGGAAGGAGGGAGGGAGTGGGAAAGAATTGCTGGTCTTAGTGGCAGGAACACAGAAGAAAATTTTAAGGGGTGGGTGGATAATATGGATTTTTGGCTGACTACCCTGTTGCACTGAACTGTAGATTCCTTGTGTACTCACACTTTTGGTGGCACTTTAGGAAGCTCAGGAAGCAGGGAAATGCTTACTTGTGAGTTGACTGGATGAGGGAAAGTGTCAGTGTGAACAGGAGTTGGGTTGGGGATGGGGTGTCAAGAATTCAGCAATAGATGGGCACAAAATGTGGCTAGGAAAATGTAAGCCCCCACTTCTTCTTCGGAACTTTGGAGACAATGAGTTTTCCACTGTGTGTAACAGGGGGAATCTTACTTTATTTATGTCTTAAGGAAGATTACTCTTGCAGGGTGGAGTACTTTGCAGCCACCTGGATGTCTGACACTTGAGATACATCTTTAAATTCAATATAGGAGTAATGATTAAGATCCATACTTGGTCTAGTAAGAAGAGTAGTTCTGGCAAACTAAAGCAAAAGGTATGGTTGGGTTGGCTGAGCTATGATCAGCTGAGGACATTCATGGTGTTAGTCTCTTAGATTGGAGTGGTAATTAGCCCTGGTAGATAGGAATTTACAGAAGATAAACTGGATATGGAAAATGAGAAGAATCCAGGCAGGAAATAAAGAGCCCCTAAAGTTATCTAAAAAAAGAAACTTTCTTTATTTTATTTAAAAGATTTTTAATGTTTATTCATTTTTTTTGAGAGAGAGAGAGAGAGACAGAGACAGAGAGTGAGTGGGAGAGGAGCAGAGGGAGGGAGACACAGAATCTGAAGCAGGCTCCAGGCTCTGAGCTGTCAGCACAGAGCCCGACGTGGGGCTCCAACTCATGAACCGCAAGATCATGACCTGAGCCCAAGTAGGACACTCAACTGACTGAGTCACCCAGGAGCCCCTAAAAAAGAAAGTAATGTTTCAAAGAAAGCTTTACCTGACACCCCCAATCCAAGTCCATTCTCTGCAGAATTAATTATGCCTTCTGTTCTTCCATTACATTGGGTACAAAAGCCTATTTACTGCAAATTGTTTACATGTAAATCCTTTGTTCTCAAGTAGGAAAGAAAAGTTATAGATAGTTACTGAAAGCATATTGCATGTGGTAAGCATTTGATACACATGGAAAAGATGGATGACAAGTGGTTTGTCCCAGGTGTGTCTTTGGAGCTTAGAAATCCTCTTACTTTAGTGAAACTCATCTAACATTTCTTACTATCTGTTAAGTGGTTGCCTAAAGCAGTAATCGTCTCTCCTGGTAAGCTGAGAGCTGTGGATGTAAAATGCTTCTGAAATTGGCCACACATTTTCTTCTATTTGTGATGAAGAGATGCTGTAGAGATTCCTTTTAAAATGCTCATATTTCATAAGCATTTGCAGATATCTGACTAAAAGGCAGACAATTAAAATTGCTGGAGAAATCTTTTCTCTGCAGAAGAATCTTTGGGCTGATCTCCAAGCCTCCTTCCTGTCCTCACGGCTGCCTGGAGTTCTGCCTTCCCTGCTCAGCCATTTCCCTAGAGGGCTTGCCGTGTAGCTGGTATTCCTCTGAGGACAGAGATGGATGGGGTGTTTGGGTTTGTTGATGTTCACTTGATATTTTTAGCCCATGGTTAGCAAAAGTAGACACAGCAGCAGGTTGGCTTTTATTGAATATGAAATTTCACATCTTTTTCTGTGAAAGTCCCTTTCTTCAGGAAAATCCATTTTAACTGCTTGCCCCTGCTGCCCTTGACTCTGATGTTGGGATTGCTGCCTGCACGTGGGCCTGTGTTACCAGGAACCTCCCTACACCTCAAAAGGTTTGGTGTGTAGTCTGTCATAAGAATTGACCTGAAGGACTCTTATTATAAATAAATCAGTTAAGCATGTTTCTAAAGGATGTGGATTTTTGTCCATCTTAGGAAGTGCCTGCTATAGGACTTCCCTGGTCGGCTCAGACCACAGTGTAGAAAGCACACTAGGTTTGACCTGCCAAGTCTGTCCTCACTCTCATTCAGATAACATATGGCTGCAAAATTGGTTTAAAGTTTCCTAACTTGGGGCACCTGGGTGGCTCAGTCGGTTAAGCGCCCGACTCCGATTTTGGCTCAGGTCATGATCTCACAATCATGAGATAGAGCTACAGGCTCTGAGCTGGGTGTGGAGCCTGCTTGGGATTATCTCTCTTCCTCTCCCTTTGCCCCTCCCCAGCTCATGCGTGCACTCACACACACTCTCTCTCATAAATAAATAAATAAATAAATAAATAAAAGTTTCCTAACATAAAATAAAGTAAAAATGGGTACAGTTAGACAGTACACATCTCTACTCTATGACTAAATGAAGAAAAAGGTGTATATGTGTATGTGAGTGTGTGTTCTCTTGTGTGTATATGTACATACACCCACATTACCCCTGTATGTATGTTATATAACATATATATGTGTATCTCCAGTTCCACTCATGGTGAGCTTCATTCCCACATTCCCTCTATTCATTTAGGTATCAAGGGCCCCGCTCTTTGTTTTACTTCACATGTCATGTGCCGTTGAAAAAAGGGTGGTGGTATTCACACCTTCAGAGCAGTCTGGATAGGCTTTAGCAAAGCCTTGGGGTAGGGGAAATATTCCATTGGATGATTCGTGGGCATTAGGTAGGCAACTGACCAGAGGAGGCCTATACCCCAGGGCAAGGAAACAAGAACTCATGTGGTCTTCTCTGAAGGCCCAAAGATCTCTGGGTGGTTGGTCTCCACTGGCCTTACCAGCCCCAGCTACCAGCAGAGCAGTCTTCTGGCACTGCCTCCAAAATTCCCCAGTGATCTTCCTCCACCTCTTCCTCCTCACCCCCCAGGTCACTCACCTTTCCTCTCCAAGGTCAGAGAGACAGAGCAAAGTGGTTTGGTTCTTTCCCTATTCTTTTTCTCATTCTTTTGCTATGATGCAATCTCTGGGTTTCCTTAAGACTTTCCCTTTTGATTAACAAAAGACTGCTTTATTTTATTTTTTTAATGTTTATTTATTTTTGAGGGAGGCAGACAGAATGTGAGCAGGGGGAAGGGAGGGGCAGAGAGAGAGGGAGACAAAGAATCGGAAGCAGGCTCCAGGTTCTGAGCTGTCAGCACAGAGCCCAATGCGGGGCTTGAACTCATGAACTGTGCGATCACGACCTGAGCCGAAGTTGGATGCTTAACCAACTGAGCTGCCCAGGCTCCCCACCAAAAGACTGTTTTAAACTAAAACTATATACACACTCCACCTAACAATACAAACTCTTTCTCTTTCTTCCTGTCTTCATTTTGCTCCACTAATATTACTTTTATTTTAGGCATTGTGAATGCCTCCAAGAGAGTAATGAAAAGGCCACACACATGGAAATGAGAAAAGGAAAAACACAACAATTAACATATCAATTTGGGTAGTAAATACATTTAAATATATGTTGATCTTAAAATCCAGAGATTATTTCATAAAATGAGCTTCAAAAGAAATTAACTTCTTGAGGTAAGCCTCTGACTTCAGTTCAGGTCATGATCTCCCAGTTTATGAGTTCGAGCCCTGCGGCAGTCTCTGTGCTGACAGCTCAGAGGCTGGAGCCTGCTTTTGACTCTGGTCTCCCTCTGCCCCTCCACCACTTGCGTGCTCTCTCTCTTTCTCTCTCTCAAAAATAAATAAACATTTTTAAAAATTTAGAAATTAGCTTCTTAAAAAATTGCTTATTTCTGGCAACACGGCAGATCAGATTCTCTGAACAACCTTCTTGCTGAAAACAACATTGGACAACATAAAAACTAAATTTTAAAAAGATATCACTGAGCTAACAAGCAAGTAAGAAATGTAGAATCTGAGGCCTGGGTTCAAGGTGTATCCTGTAAGGTGGATTTCTATTTACTTCAATTGGCTACTAGAACATAAGCTTCACAAGGGAAAAAATTGTGTCTGTTTGGTTCGCTGCTCTATCTTTTTTATTTAGAGGAGAGTGTAGGCGATAGTAGGCATGTTGTAGGCAATCAAAATTATTTATGGAATTGATGAGTAAAGAAATCCCCAGAAGAGCCAGTTTTCTCACTCTTGGAGTGCAAGTTTATAGACAAGCAGAGAGAAGGATAGAATAATCCATGTAGTAAAGAATTGGAGTTGGAATTCTAGTTTACATTAATATTGATACAGATGAATACTCACAGAAATATTTATAGATAAACTTATGTACGTGGAGTAGTATATACACATAGAGTACCTTACCCTGTGAGCTGAGAGGGTCTTAGAGCCATAATACCACACTAGCAATGAACATGCTCAATACCTAGATGTTGATTTTTAATGCCTTTTTCCAATAATAGGATCTAGGGAATCTTGGAGAAATGGTTGATTCTAGGACTGGGGCAAGAATACATGAGATGAGTCTGTGGTACCAGAAAATAAGGAAGTGCTAAAACATCAACAAACAACAACAGAAACCCCACACTGATGGGGGTTTGTCAGAGGGAAATGGGAGCCGACTGAAAGAGCTCCTCAAGGTCAAAGCTGGAATAGTTTAATACAGAAAATAAAGTAGTATCAGATTATAAGTCAAAGTATAAAATATATCTTCATGAAACCAAACAAATATAAATAAACAAATGAATGAATAAATGAATAAATGGGAGAGACAAGGCAAAAGTAACATGGGGAAGAATTTCAAATAAATCATGTAGATACTCTGCCCTCAAGGATGTAGAGTGCACTCTGTAAGTAGGGGCTATTATATGGTGACCTCATTTCAAAGAGTACAGTCTGCTCTCTCTGACCTTCCCCTGCTCATGCTGTCTCTCTCTCTCTCAAAAATAAATAAAACATTAAAAAAATTTCAAAGAGTACAGTCTGGAAAGCGGGAAAGAATAATTGCACAGTGGAGAAACCTGACAATGATTGCCTCAACCAGGTGACCAAGGTTACCATCATCAGTGATAAGTAAGGTTGATAGTATATCCACTAGATGTATTGTAATGAGAACGGTGATTTTATCTTAGTGATCTTCTTCCCCACAACCTATAACTCCAGGCTAATCATGAGAAAAACAGAAGATAAACCTTCTACAAAATACCTGACCAGTAACCTTTCAAACTGTCATGTCATTCAAAGCAAAGAAATGTTGGAGAAACTGTGACCGTTAAGATGAGCCTAAGGACACATGATACCACAATGTAATGTGGTTTCTGGATAGGACCTTAGAACAGAAAAAGGATATTAGGTAAAAATGAAGGAAATCTGAATGATCAGTGGACTCTAATTAATAGTAACGCACCAGTGTTGGCTCCTTAGTTGTGATAAATGTATCATTAATGCAAGATGTTGACAATAGGGGAAAGTGAGTACCAGATGTATGGGAACTCTCCCTAGTCTGCAAATATTCTGTGTATCTAAAACTATAAAATAAAATATTTATTTAAAAGAGACAAAAGAAAATAATCTTCAAATGGGCAAAGTGAAACTGCAGTGTCTATGTATGCTCATTTAGGGATACAGCTATTTTAATTTTTTTAATGTTTATTTATTTTTGAGAAAGAGAAAGAGAGAGAATGCAAGCAGGGGAGGGGCAGAGAGAGAGAGGGAGACACAGAATCTGAAGCAGGCTCTAGGCTCTGAGCTGTCAGCACAGAGCCTGATGCTGGGCCCGAACTCACCAACTGTGGGATCATGACCTGAGCCGAAGTTGGAGGCTTAACCGACTGAGCCACCCAGGCGCCCCAATGTTACAACTATTTTAACAGCAAGAACAAGGTTACAGTAAAAGTCAGGATAGTGGTAGCTTTTGAAGGGAGGGAAGGGTTTGTGATTGGAAAGTGGCATTTAGTTCTCTCAATAGCTTTCTGAGGTATGTACTAAGAGTTCCTCCATTTTAAAAAGAAAGGATGGGCACCTCGGTGGTTCAGTTAGTTAAGCATCCGACTCTTGGCTTCGACTCAGGTCATGATCTCAGGTTCATGAGTTGGAGCCCCCCGTTGAGCTCTGAGCTAACCCTGCAGAGCTTGCTTGGGATTCTCTCTCTCTCTCTCTCTCTCTCTGCCCCTCCCCAGCTCACACTTTCCCTGTCTCTCTCAAAAATTAAATAAACTTAAAAAATAAATAAATAAAAAGAAAGGAAAGACTATGAAACTAGTGTGTGGAGGAGTTGCATTTTAGACACAGACAGCTTGACTCGGGAGCCTGACCTTTTGGCTGTTGGCTTGTCCAGTCTAAATCTCTGTGTATATAGGCTGTAGAAACTTATTTATTTGTTTGTTTGTTTATTTTAGATGTTTATTTATTTTGAGACAGAGAGCGCACGAGCATATGAGGGCGTGCGTGTGCATGGGGGAGGGACAGAGAGAGAGAGGGAGACAGAGGATCTGAAGCTGGTTCTGCATTGTCAGCAGAGATCCTGATTCGGGCTTGAACTCATAAACTGTGAGATCAGGACCAAAGCCAAAGTCGGACACTTAACTGACTGAGCCACCCAGGTGCCCCTAGACTGTAGAAAATTAAAAATAAGATTAAGATACATATAATTCTCTATTTTTTTTCTTAAGTACAAATACATTTCAGAAAGTTATTTGCTAATTGGTTACAGAAGATTTTTTTGTTTTTTTTGAGAGAGAGAGCCCAAGTTGGGGAGAGGGGCAGAGGGACAGAGAGAGAGAGAGAGAGAGAGAGAGACAATCTTAAGCAGGTTCCACGATTAGCACAGAGCCCAGTGCAGGACTCGATCCCACAACACTGGGATCATGACTGGAGCTGAAATCAAGAATCAGATGTTCAACCAACTGAGCCACCGGGCACCCCAGATTTTTGTTTTTAAACTTACTGATTGGCAGTGACAGAGACTATTGAATTTGTCTGGAAGGCTAGAAACAAAAGATAACAACAAATGGGAATTACAAACAGCTGGGAGAAAAGATATTGGTGGAAATCCTCAAAGTTTGGAGATGGGTGCAGTTTTTTTAGGGGAACTTAGGTTGCTTCTACCGGTCGGTTATTGCACATAATGCTGCTGGGAATGTGGATATGCAAATATCTGTTTGAGTGCCTGCTTTCAGTCCTTCTGGGTATACATCTAGAAGAGGAATTTCTGGATCATATGATAATTCTATTTTTAATTTTTTGAGGAACTTCCTTAGTCTCTTCCATAATGGCTGCACCATTTTACAATCTCAGCTAGTGCCAATGGTGCACAAGCTTCCAATTCCTCCACATCCTTGCCAACAAAAACAACAACAACAACAACAAAACACATGCGCACACACACACACACACACACACTTTTTTCTTTTTATTATTATTATATTTTTAATAACAGCCATATTGATAGATGTGAAGTAGTATTGCATTGTGGTTTTGCTTTGTATTTTCCTAATCACTAGTGATGTTGAGCTTCTTTTCATGTGCCTTTTGGTCATGTGTATGTCTTCTTTGGAGAAAGGCCTATTCAAGTCCTTCACCCATTTTTTAATCAGACTGTTTATTTTTCTGCTATTGAGTTATAGGAGTTCTTTATATGTTCTATATATTAACCTCTTATCAAATATATGATTTGTGGGGCGCTGGGATGGCTCAGTTGGTTAAATGTCCAACTCTTGGTTTTGGCTCAGGTCATGATCTCAAGGTTTGTGAGTTTGAGCCTGCATTGGGCTATGTGCTGACAGCTCAGAGCCTGCTTGGGATTCTTTCTTTGTCTCTCTCTGCCCCTCCCCCACTTGCTCTCTCTCTCTCTCTCTCTCTCTCTCTCTGAAAAATAAACAAAAAAAATTTTTAAATATATGATTTGCATATACTTTCTTCCATTTTGTGAGTTATCTTTTCACTTGTTGATTATACCCCTGCCCAACTGAGTTTTGACAAAGGTACGGAATTCAGTGGAGGAAGCATAACCTTTCCAATAAGTGGGGCTGGAGCAATTCAATATTTATAGCCCCAAAACAATGGACCTCAACCTAAGTCTCAGATGTTACATAAAAATTAACTCAAAATGAATCACAGGCTTAAATGTTAAGCATAAAACCATACAATTTTTTAGGGGAAAAAAACCCAGAAGAAAACCTTTGAGTTCTTGGACTCGACACCAAAAGCATGGTTCACCAAAGGTAAAGTTGCTAAATTTGACTTCATCAAAATTTATAACTTTTTCTCTGTAAAGACCCTGTTAAGAGAATGAAAGACAAGACAAATGAAAGACTGAGAGAAAAGATTTGTCAACCACATGTCCGACAAAGTGTCTAGGATATACAACCTTCAGAGTTACGAATTAAAAACGAACAATCTGATTAGGAAGTGGCCTGAAGATCTGAAAAGATATTTCACCAAAGGGGATAACAACAGATAATTTCATTAAAAGATGTTCAACACCATTTTCCATCAGTTAATTGCAAATTTAAACCACAACGTGATATCGTTGACCGTCTATCAAAATGGCTAAAATAAAAAATAGTGACAATATCAAATGCTGGCAAGGATGCATAGAAACTGGACCACTCATACTTTGCTAGTGGGAATGTAACATAGTACAGCTACTTTGAAAAACAGTTTGGTGGTTTCTTAAAAAGCTAAACATCTACCTGCCATACAGCTCAGAAGGCACAGTCCCAAAAGAGATAAAAAATTTATGTTCGCGCAAAAATCTGCACCGAGATGTTTATAGCAGCTTTATTCTCCTACTCTGCAGAACTTGGACTTCACCACAAGAGGGCACAATTATTCCAGCTATGACATGGGCAAAAGGGAACCGGTACAGAGATGATCTTGAAACAAACAAACAAAAAATAGAGATAAATGGAAATAATGCCATTTTATAAACTACCTTTGTAACTGGATGCTTATGGGTAGGAAGTATATTTGTGCTTAGTTTTTTTCAATTACTGACGATCAGTTGATGAAAGTTGGCGATTACGGGGCAAATTAAGGAAAGGGAAGCAGATCATAAAAGGCATACAAAAGAAGATAGTTCTGATTGGGACCCAGTCTCTGAAGGACCAGACAGAGACTCTCTCCCTTACTTCCTGTGGGGATGCGTATCCTACAACAGCTCACATGTACACAGGTTCTTGGAAGCATTGATACAAACAGGTACTGGATATCTAACTGGGTGTAAAGCTGATTTCCTGTGCTTTATAAGCGCGTTTACAATGAAAGTGATATTAAACAGAACCTAGCCAAAACCTTTGGCCACTAAAGTTAAAGTATTTGATTATAAAAAATGTTTGGAGATGAGAAGGGGTATTGGCAAGGGATTGTATCTATGAGATCGGTAAAGGTCATTCTTTTTAGAATGTGTAGCCCTGCTGCTAGTTCCCATCCTCCTCAACTTTCACTTTAGTAGTGGGATGGTGGGGTTTCTGTCGTCCACTCTAGTCTAGAAATGGACTTCAGGGGGCCACTCAGAACCATGAAATGGATCCTCTGTTGGGAGGCGTAGATGACACGCCAACCTATGCCTGGAAAGCTGAAAGGGACTCTGGACAGAGCTTGACTCCCTCCCACCAGGAAGTCCACAGGGAGCAAGTGGTGGGCTGGTGGCTGCCCCAGGGCTGAGAAAGGAGATACAGGGGACCAGCCCCCCTAGGAAAATGTTGCGTTGTTTCAAGGGAAGGCAAGAAGTTTTTTTTTTTTAATTTATAGTTTATTGTCAAATTGGTTTCCATATAACACCCAGTGCTCTTCCCCACAAGTGCCCCCCTACATGACCATCATTGTCCCCTGAAAGAAAGCACCGTTAGCTTCCTACCACCCAGAATCTGAAGTATCTCAGCCAAGTGAGAGCTCTCCATCTCCTTAAATCCTCCACATTCCCCTGTTTGGTCCCTGGTGTTGAGCAAAAGAATAGCTAGAACCAGGTCTGTGTTGAGGAATGGAAAAAAATTGAAAGCTAAGTTCAGAATTTTGACGACTGGGTGGATTTTGACATTTTATGTTTTGAATTAAGTCTGTTTTTCTGAATAAAACTGATCTGAAATCTTATCTCAGAGTAACTAGAAAAGTCATGGATTCATTCAGTGCTTCATCTAGGGTCAAAGGAAGATGACCCCCATAAATAAAGCTTAAGAGACAGTAGGAGCCAGAAGTGACTGTGTGTTTTATACTGTGGGGTTACCTTTATGTAATCTGAGGTGTGAACTAATTTGTAAGTGTTGATTTGATGCTAGTTTTTGAACACATCTCATCTCCCTGGCTTTGTTTGACAGAGTACTTCTGGAAAGCCAGCTTTTATCTTCCGAGCACTTGCCGATGAGTCAATAACATGGAGTAAAACGTCAAAAATACCCATGAAACTGAGCCACTCTCAACAGCAATAGATAGAAGGGGTACAAAGATCTGTTGATTAAATGCCCCAAAATAGCTCAACCTGTCCATGTCCCAAAGAGAATTCCTGATTTCCTTTCATGCCTACCAAACCTGTGGCTCCTCTGTTCTTCCTCCTCTCAGTGACTTGCACCATCATACATTTGATGTCTCTGGATAAGCCCCTAGAAATCCTTCCTGATTCCCCCATTTTCCTCCATCCTCCATCCAACTGATCTAAGAGAGTAGTCAGTCTGCTCTGCCTTCAAAATGCATCCACATCCGACCTCTTCAGCTCTGCACCCCGACCCCTCCCCTAATCCCTCACAAGGACTTTTGCAATAGCCTCCTCCCTGATCTTTCTACTTCTCTTGCCTGCTTCTCGTCTCTTCCCCCAATAGCTAGACTGGTTTTAAAATAGAAATCAAATTGCATTATCCCTAACACTAAACCTGTAATATCAGTGTAACATCCAAATGCCTACTGTGGCCTCCAAGACTTCCTATGATCTGAGCCTTGCCAGAATGACTGGCATCATTCCTTACTTCTATCTGCCATGACTCTCTTGTAGTCACACCGAGATCATTCCCATCAGGGCCTTTATTCCTGCATTTTCCCAATCTCTTTGCATGGTGTGCTTCTTAAATTATCCAAAACGTAATGGAATTCTGTGTTCAAATATAATCTTCCTCAGAGAAGCTTTTTATTACCAGCCCATCTAGAAAATATATATACTACCTCCCTAGTCACTACTTATCCTTTTATATTGCTTTATTTTTCTTCTTAACAGTTATTGTCTGACATAGTGTTACTTGTGTTGGTATATTGTCTGTCCCTATGAGAACAGGGACCACGATTGCTTTACTCTTTGAGCGCTTGGAACAATCCTGATATTTCATAAGCATTCAACCATTTAAAAAATATTTATTAATTAGTTGACTAACCAATTAATTTTTAAGTAAGTAAATATATAGTATAATGAAAAGAGCATTGGATTTGCAGTTGTGGATTCCTGATTTAGTTTTTCTACTAATTAGTTGTGTGGGTTTTGACAAACAGCTTTTATTTCCTGTCCTTCTCTTTCTTCACTCAAAGATCATCTTTGAGGTAACCCAGTGCCCTGAAATTCTATGATGTCTAAAACACAGAGCCATCTCTGATATAGGACAATACTTTATTTTTTTGTATTTATATGCAAACATTATAAATTAATAAATTTACATGCCTCCTCTGGATATATTTACATAACTGTATGCTTTCCTTCTCTCCCTCCCTTTCTTTCTTCTTTCCTTAAAATTTCGCAGGTCCCCTTCTATGTCCCTTAGTATTGTAGCAGGCACTTGTGAGACAAAGATAAATCTCACATTCTTCCTGCTTGCAAGAATCTCATAAACTGAAAAGGAAGGCAAAAATATAAGCAAATGAATTAGAATTTAGCTTGAAAGCGCATAGGCAGAAATTTTTTCAATATACAAGGGTGAGTCACTCTAGCTAGAAGAGAAGTGTGCGAGAGGGAGATTGTATGATATACCTTTTCGGAATGCTGCCCTACTGGAGGAAAGGCAACAGCGGTAGCCATGGAGGGTGAGGTTAATAAAGATAAACACTGAGTAATCAGTCCACTGGCCTATTGACTTGGAAGTCCTTGACAATATTTATCATTGTAGTTTTGGTGGGATAGTGGGTACAAGCCCAGGATGCCATGAATTGAGCGGTGATTAGAAGGAGTGGAAGGGGAACTGGGGAGGCTCAGTCTGTTAAGCATCTGACTCTTGGTTTTGGCTCAGGTCATGATCTCACAGGTTCCTGAGTTTGAGCCCCGCTTTGGGCTCTGCATTGGCAGCAGTGAGCCTCCTTGGGATCCTCTCTCTCTCCCTCTCTCTGCCCCTCCCCCACTCATGCTGTCTCTGTCTCTTTCAAAATAAATAAATAAACTTCTTTTAAAATGTGGGGTGGAATAGGAGATCTGTTGTGTTAGCTTCTCTTATGGAAGGTTTGAGAAGGAGAGAAAATGACTAGGTAAGGAAAAGGAGACAGAGAGACTAAAGGATGCAGAAAGCCTAGGCAGTGTTGAGGAATGAGCAAATAGAGCCCAAAGGGCTGGAATTATGGGTATAACACTGTGTGAGAGGTTTTGCGTCTTCATAAGGAGGTTGAAGAGGAATGAGATCCAACTGCAGCTCAGTCAACAGAGGGAACTCATCTTCTTCTGGGACAAAGGGGAAGAAGGAAAGATGACTTATCAGACTTAGGGGCATTTGTAGAGCACAGTTAGGAGGCAAGGACATTCTTGCCAACCTGTATATCCTTAGTAAAGTAAATGTTAAGGTCATGTGCTGAGCTGAAGGGAGCAAAGATTGTGTAGGAGATTCAAGGCAGTGAAACACTGGAATATTCTCTAAACATGAATGGCATAGCTAAAGTCTATTGGCTGACTAATGCCTGGCAGTTTACTATTACCCTGTCAACTTAATGGGTTACTTATTTTTGATGATTCCTGTTTTCATCATGGGCTGTTAGTAAGCATTAAATTGTGCTTGGATTTACTCTCATTTCCAAGGCTAATTACTGTTAATACTATTTTGCTGTTTTAACCTGTTAATAAGAAAGCATAATAAACAATGATGCTGAGAACAGAAGGCTCAGCACAAACTCTTCCGATCGAGACGTCACGGATGCATGTTCACTAGCCGAAGCAGCTTACCTGTCAGTAAACAAGCACTCTCATCTACATGGATTAGTTTCTTGTTAACCAAACATATAGGCATATGTGTTCATTCATTCATTTATTTATTCATTCATTCATTCATTTATCAACTGCTCTACGCCAGCAGCTCTGGCAGTCAGAGGATTCAGCAATAGAAAACCCAGCCCTCACACTTTAGTGGATGTGGACTCAGGGATTTTTCCAGTCTACATGTACTGAATTCTACTATTAAAATTAAATATTACAACCATATAATATAACCCACACAGAATATTTTTGTTCTAATTTCTTTAGGTTTTAGGGACATGTTGGGTGCTGCCCAATTGCAATCACTGAAACTACATCTTATGGGCTGCATCTAGCCCTCTAGAAGTGAACAAGAAATGTGAAAAAAAAAAATAGCTTCCTGTCTACTTCTTTATTGTGTGCCCTCTGCCCTCAGCCTTCAAATTACCATTCTGTGCCCAAGCTGGCTCTTTACCTTAGTCATTCTCCCTTGGATCTCCCTCAGCACTCCGCCTATAGGAAGGAAATCTTGGTTGCTTCCCAAGCTGCTTGCCTTTGGCCTCTGGGGGGCATGGTTGCCCTTTCTTACCCATTGATGTCTATAAATTATTTAGCTGAAATAAAAGGTAATCCGTATGCAATAATAAAAGAAACCTTGTAGGGAATTTCAATTTTATTACATTCCTAGGGATCTGAGGCAATTTATTTGCCTCTTGCTTATTTATCTTTAATTATTACAACAGTTATTTTGCATCATACTTTTTACCTTTCAGCCACTGAGGTTGGAGAGGACTTGTGTTGATAACCTCCAAAGGAAATTTCTAGTATCCTTCTTCCCATTTTCCTTCTTTCTTCTCTTCCTCCTTCCCTCTTTCTCCTCTCCCTCTCTCCTTCTTCTGCCTTTCTCCATCCAGACTTTCTTTAAAGATTTTTTTACATTTATTTATTTTTGAGAGACAGAGTACAAGTGGGGGAGGGGCAGAGAGACAGGGAGACACAGAATCAGAAGCAGGCTCCAGGCTCTGAGCTGTCAGCATCGAGCCTGATGCGGGGCTGGACCTGAGGAACCATGAGATCGTGACCTGAGCCGAAGTTGGGTGCTTACCCGACTGAGCCAACCAGGTGTCCCTCTCCCTCCAGATTTTTATTCATTAATTCCACAAATATTTATGCTTATTCTGTGCTATGCTGTATTAAGGTCTGAGGATATAAGGCAGAATAAGAAACACCCTTCGCTCTCAGGGACCTTACAGTCTAGACAGATTCTGGCAATACAAGCAATGGTTGTAATACAGTGTGTTTAAGTCTATGGTAACAGTAGACACTGGACACTGAGGGACAACAGAGCATAGAACCACATGGAAATCAGGTAAGGCTTCCTTTCAGTTGATTCATAGACTGAACAGACGTTAAACATGTGAAGCTGGATAGAGAGGAGGGAAAGACCATTACTCCATGCACAGACTTTTTAGTTTAGATCCTTGATATAGAGGAACTTAATACACACACACACACACACATACACACACACACACACAGAGTTCTGTTTTTCTCTTTGAAATGCTGACTTCCTTTCCCATCTATCAATTCATATCTGAGTTGAAAATTATTGGAGTGCTATGTACCACATTCACTTATCAGTTAATCTGGGATGAGAAGGTGTGAGACTTAATTTTTCCCACCCTACTGTAATTCAGTGTTTCTTATACTGTATGATCTGTTTGAAGGGGGAACATAAGGCTTAGATAGAAGCTTAATCCATAATTCTCTGAGCCAATAAACAAGGATATGAATTCCCTCATTCCATTTAACTTTCTGCTGTGGGCAAAATTTTATGCTTACCTTCATCAAGTAACTTCTCAAGTCAGCTTCCACATCAGAATTTCTCAAGGTATCTAAAAAAAGCATAGATGGCCCTACTATTTCCCCAGGAAGTTCTGATTTGGTAAATCTATATTGGTACTATATATCTCTACTTTAAAAAAAAGACTCTAATGATTTTGATGTTGAGCCAGTGTTGAGAACCGAAGTTTGACCAATACTCAAGTAGTATTTTGTGATGGGAGAGTTTTAACATTTGGAGTCACAAAAATTTGACACTGATTTCTGCCTCTGTCACATACTAACTGTGTGACCTCGTCCAAGTTACCAAACGTCTCTGAGCCTTGGATTCCTCCTCTGTGAAATGGGTTCATTGTACACCAGGCTTGTATTAAAGTGGAATTTGGGAACCATCTGCTCTCAGCTGTACTAGTGAAACAACCAGAACACGGTAACCTTTTCACATTTCTCAGCCCCTCCTGAGAATGAGGTAACACTCAAAGTAAGGGGGTTAGTGGGGATTCTGATGCTCAGCACATATTGATGGTCCTGCCTTTTTTGAAATAAGATTTGTGGAACACCTATTTTATGCAAGGCTTTTTTATCTTTTTCTTAAATATCCATAAATCTCTATCCCTTGTGATACTTCATAAGTTAGTCTCCCTTGGCTCTCTCTGATCTAACAGGCTCCTATCTGGTCATCCTGGCTTTATTCTCATTTATCCCCAAGACACACAAGCACGCCCCTTTCCTGTTAGCTCCTTCTCCTCCATGATCCCGCTGGGAGGTCCTCAGCAGGGAAAACAAAGCCTGTAAAAGTAGTTTACTTCTTCATCTTTATCTGGTACCACCTCCCTGTTGGGCAAGGACTATTAATGGTTTTGAACAAAATCTTCTATATTGCTACCTTTTACATAGGACATTCCATCAGCCAAGAAAACCCTTCTCCCTGTTTCTGTCTAATGAAAGACAAAATGTTTAATCATCATTATCGGGTACTTAGTTTGAGTGGGCTACTTTGAAAACATTTCATTTATTTCTCAGGTCCCCCTAAAGTGTTATGTGATTTTACTTCCATTTCACCAAACCGGAGGTCTGAGGAGTTGAAGGTTTTATGGGAACATCCTTCCCTCACCTCCCAGAGCCCTTTGTCCATTCTCTAATAACTGCCTTTTTAGTATTGAAAGGGAAGGGAAGGAAGGAAAGAAGGACGGTAAGAAGGAAGGGAAAGGAGGAAGAAAGAAAAGGGGGGAAGGGATAAACAGTAGACTTGAATTTTAAAAGTAGGTATGTGGGCTTCATCATTGTATTTTAATGTAGCGCAGCGCTGGCCTTGCAGTCTTTAGATATGTGGACCAAATGAGTAAATGGCTGTATGACTTCTTTGTTTCTAGATGTTACATTTTTTTTAAACCAATAACACACATTCCTTTACATCAAGGGCTATACTCAATATTGAAGTAATTTCAAATTCAGACCAACCATCCTGTCCAACAACTGAAAAAGGAGCATATTGACATTTCATTTAGTCTATACAACTACTCTGACAATCCTATCTTTGTCATTAGAACAAAGTACACCCACCCAGTGCCCGCCCCCCATCATCCCTACCCACTTCTACACTATATCCTCAATGAGGAGAGACTAGGAATGAAACAAATAAAACAAAGCAAAACCAAACCAAAAATGCAACTTTGGAGAACAATCCATTCGCAGGGCTTCAGCTCCAACAAAATAGTGTTTTTGCTTTACAAAAAGGGACCATCTTTACAGGAAATACGCCCTGTTCTTAAAGCCTGTCCCCAGTTAAATGCTGTCTTGTGTTAAGAGTTAATTACATTTCTTTCCAAACAAACCCGAGGACCTCTGCTTTTTTGAAGATAGCTTTGTGTTTAGAAGTCCATGGATATGTTACATGGTATCGAACTGTATATCATAGTTCATAACAGTCCTGTGATTTGCTAAACAAACAGTCCTTGCTTAACAAAACGCAGCAAGTGTTTCAACCAAAAGGGTGCTGCTCTCTCAGAGAGGTTTGCTATTCACACATCTCAGTTGGGCAGTGATAAAACCGTCATTAACACATGCAAGCTCTTCAAAATTACAGCTGCCAGACCAGATGAGGTTTATCTCAAGAGTGATTAAAGGTGAGAGTATTCACCTCACATTTTAGAACAATGCCTGGGAATGCAGCTATAAAATTAAAAGAGAGCGAGAGGTCGGAGTCATGGGGACATGCACTTTGAGGGGTGCTGTTCTTGAATCTTGCCCTGGATACTTTGGGCTGAAGGCAGAACGCCTTCTGAAAAACGCCTTCTACAAAACACAATACTTTTATTGCCTCAGGTAGCCCTTTCATTAAAATACAAGACCACCTATGATCTCAAAATTTACTTCTTGATGGTCAGAATTTCTCATCAACAAGGCATTGTCTAATCTACAGTGGCAGAAAAGGAGAAATCAGAACTTGATTTTTAAGAGGAAAGAGTTACTTGTAGTTATCAGAGAATCTAACTTACCTAAGTCATGAATGAAAACTAGCTGCACAGTACTCACTTTTCTACCAAGGAGGGGTTTTTTTTCTATTCAAATTATATTTTATGAAATAGCAAGATACATAGTCAGTGTGTAAGGTGTGCCTGGAGGTCTAAGAAAAAAACCTTAAGTTTTTCATTTTCCTAAGTACTAGATGGAAAAATGTTAAAAAAAAACAACAACAAAAACAAAAGAATGTTTGAAAATAATATTCCACCTCAGTGACAATGAGCTGAGTGCAATTTAAAAGAATCGTGGGATACAATTAGCAAAGACTGTGAGATGGGAGATCAGTGAGTGTGGGCAATGGTGCAGTCAAACAGGAGGTCTCACATATGGGTGGTGTGAGGCAGTACATTAGAAGGAGCTTTTACAACAAGGCTCTGGCAGTCCTTGTACCGAATCTCTAAAATGTCATGAAAGGTAATGCCATTTCTGATCATCTATTTTAAGGGAATGACTAAAAAACAAACCTTTGCACATACACATGCTTATGGCAGCGTCACTTAAATAGCTATTAAAACTTGAAACAAACTAAAGATCCAACAGGAAAGAAGTAGTTGAGGAAACAAGATGCATTATTTAAAGTGGCAATTTATGAAGATGAGTTGTTGTTCTTATGGGAAACTTAATAATATCATTTCATTTACTGCATGCTATCAACTACGTAAAAGGTCCTCCTTCTTCTGCTAATATTACTAATAAAAGCCATGCGGTGCTTGGTATGTGTCAGGCACTTTTCTAAGCCCTTTTCATGTAATAAGTTATTTAATTCTTGCAACAGCCTGGTAAGATAAGTGTTCTTACTATCCCCACTTTACAGATGAGGAGACTGAGGCATACTGAGATTCAGTAACTTGGTCCATGTCAAACAGCTAGAGAATGGCAGGGCTAGTTTTGTGTGTGTGTGTGTGTGTTTGCTTGTTTTCCTTGTTTTTGTTTTTTTATTTTTTTAATGTTTATTATTTGTTTTTGAGAGAGAGAGAGAGACAAAGCATGAGTGGGGGAGGGGCAGAGAGAGAGAGAGGGAGACACAGAATCCAAAGCAGGCTCCAGGCTCCAAGCTGTCAGCACAGAGCCTGATACAAACCATGACATCATGATCTGAGCCAAAGTCGAACACTCAACCGACTGAGCCACCCAGGTGCCCCACCTATGTTTTTTTTTAAATTTATGATATATGATATATAATTCACATATCATAAAATTTACTCTTTTCAAGTGTATAATTCACAAAGTAAAGTTCAATAGACACTGGTCACAGGAAGTGTCTTTGAAGTAAGAGGGATTAGAGAGCAGAATTTTCTGGAGTTTGGGCGATTTCCTTGCACATAGTGCATGAAGACAAGGAGTCATGTTCTTTTCTTTCCTTTCTTTAGTATCCCAGGCTCTAGCAGGATGGCTGGCCCATAGTGGACCTACTTTTTC
Source organism: Cryptoprocta ferox (assembly GCA_028646485.1). NCBI lineage: Eukaryota > Metazoa > Chordata > Mammalia > Carnivora > Eupleridae > Cryptoprocta > Cryptoprocta ferox. The sequence continues at coordinate 134,894,045 of CM053567.1, forward strand.
GTGTGAGTGAATAAATAAGTGCCCCAGTGACCTGGAGACTAATCGTCAAAGCCAACAATACCCAGCTGGCTCAACATGGGTTTCCTGATTCCACTCTGCCTTTTGGCCAACGTTGAGCTTCTGATTTCTGACCTGCCTACCTGGTTCAGACTCACTGCCTTGCCTGACTTACCTGTGCACTGTGACTCAGACTGTCTGTTGACTGGGCTCTTGACCAACTCCATTTGAAGATAGCCCAACCCATTCCTCTGCTGACCGTCTGCACTGCTTACTCAGTTCTGGCTTGGCTGTCTCAGGGTGCTTCCCATCTTGTTCCCATTGTTGCCACCCATGCCTATCGCCAATGGAGAAACTCTCTTTGGGCTGGTACAGTTTCTTCCATGAATGTCCCCTTACTTATATTTCCTAGTGTCATCTCCACTAGGTTAGTGGAGTGAGGGATTTGGTGAAGAAAGAAGCTCCAGAAACATCTTTCCTGAAAAATGCCTCTCTCTTCTGTTTATAAAGCCAGAAAAGACTTGGAAGGTGGTTTAGGTGTTGTTTGAAGTCAGGAATCTGCTATAAACAAAAAAGTTAAAACAATCACTATTCTGTCCATTTTAAAAAGAAAATGTATGTAAAAGTATCTCCTATGACTCCACACTTGTTCTCTCACTTAATCTAGAAGGCTTCTTTTTAACCATCTAAGTAGACATTTCTATGTGAATACCTCATTGTTAAGCTCAATGGCAACAAAACCAAACTTGCCATTTTTCTCACTCCATCTCTCTTTTCCACTTACTTACTGAAGCCACTATTTACATACCTATGTAGTCATTCTTAACTCATCTCTGCTTCTCATGTTCTTGACTTTATCTAGATAGTAGTCTCAATGCATTTTTTTCCTTTGAAATGCCTTTGACATTGACTCCTGGTTTTTAATACACATCCAAGACCTTACCACTTTGCCATATATGCTATAAGTTTTCTCTGTTGACCCCAGTGGCTGTGGAATTTTTTCTCTTATATTTGTCTTTCATAGCATTGTTAGAATAACTAGTAAAGACTGTTTTTATATTATCCATCTCCACGCTTCTTAATGTCTTTTTCCTTAAAGAATCAAATTGTATGGCCCCTATTTTTAAAAATTTTTCACTGTCTTATCCTAACCTACCAATTTAAAGTAATTGGTTTTTATTATTATTTAAATTCAAGTTAGTTAACATACAATGCGGTGTTGGCTTCAGGAGTAGAACTCAGTGATTCATCTCTTACATATGATACCCAGTGCTCATCCTGAAAAGTGCTCTCCTTAATGCCTATCATCCATTTAACCTATTCCCCCACCCAACAGCCCTCCAGCAATCCTCACTTTGTTCTCTGTATTTAAGAGTCTCTTATGGTTTGACTCCCTCACTATTTTTATTTTATTTTTCTTCCCTACCCCTATGTTCATCTGTTGAGTTTCTCGCACTCCACATGAGTGAAATCGTATGATATCTGTCTTTCTCGACTGACTTATTTCGCTTAACATAATACACTCTGGTTCCATCCACGTTGTTGCAAATGACAAGATTTCATTTTTTTTGCATCGCCAAGTAGTATTCCATCATATATATATACATGTATATATATGTATGTATGTATATACATGTATGTATATATGTATGTATATATGTGTATGCATATATATGTTTATATGTATGTATATATGTGTATATGTGTATGCATATATATGTTTCTATGTATGTATATGTATGTATGTGTATATATGTGTATATATATATATGTATATATATATGTATATATACCCCACATCTTCTTTATCTATTCATCAGTTGATGGACATTTGCACTCTTTCCATACTGTGGCTATTGCTGATAGTGCTGCTATAAACATTGGGGTGCATGTGCCCCTTCTATTAAAAATGCTGATTCAAAGTGATTGATTGGTTTCCAGTTCTTTAAATCTTTCCTTGACTTTAAACAGGCTCATTGACCCATAATGTACACTATGACTATGCCTATCTCTGAAGCTTTGCTCTATTTTCTTTGTCTAGAATGTCCTCTCCAATTCCTGTCTCCCTTCTCCCACCAAACCAAATCCTTCTCATTTTACAAAATTTTCCTTTTCAAGGAGAAACATATCTAACTTAGTCATCACTAATCAGACACTGATAGTCTATGCAGCAAATACTGTGGTTTCTAACTATATCCATTATTGTGGATTTTAACTAGTCACTCACCTCTACTTTTTCTTAAATGTCAATTGACCTTCTTTCCTGAGAAAAAATGTAATTCCTTTTGTGGGCAAAATCCGTGCTATCTAGTCTTCTTATATTTTCTGTTACCTAACATATGTGCACAACAATTCCTTTTGCTTTAGTGATTGGGGAGGAAAGAAGATTTAATCCAACAAAGAGAATACTTATAATACCCTTCTGAAGAGCTTTGTCATTTCCTTTGTATATGACATTTGATCTAGAGATCAGGGTGATCTTGGGGTCAATCATTTTTGGTTTTGTGTCTTTAATGGTATTTAGATGAGATGTTTAACTTTTAGCTTTGTATCTTTTTAGACATTGGTATTACAATATTTCTTTTTTTAAAGTTTATATATTTATTTTGAGAGAGAGTGTGTGTGAGCAGGGAATGGGTAGAGAGAGAATCCCAGCTGGCTCCACGCTGTCAGTGAAGAGCCCAATGCGGGGCTCCATCTCATGAACATTGAGATCTTGGCCTAAGCCAAAATCAAGTATCAGATGCTTAATTGACTGAGCCACCCAGATGCCCCAGTATCAGACTATTTCTAATTTTACTCTTGCTATGTCTGCTGATAATAATTTGGCACACATGGGTCACCTTTAGATAAAGATATTGTCAATTGCTTCTCCCATAATTATGATCTTATAAGTCATGTCAGAATATTCTGGGGCTTGAACTGAGACTCTTTGTATAGGCATCTTGGATTATCTCCAAAGCCGATGCTCTCTTCCTTCTAAGTATTTGCCTTTCCATCTGCCCCAGAAAACCTTCTTTCTTTTTCTTGACCATTGTTTCTTTGCCAGGTTCCCGCTACACCATCCTCAGAGTTTCCTTCTCTTCTTCCAGTGAGCCACCTGGAAGCAACAGGTGTGCATCCAATATGTCCCCTGAGCCCTGTGTGCTCATATCATTGCCCTTAGCGGGTGACGATGTTATTGCTTGATATCATGACTAAGTCTCCACTAGACTATAAACACTGAAATGCCAGGGAGTAAACTCATCTTCTTGAGCATTATACCTTCACTCTTAGTGTATGAAATGAATGTAAACTATATGGCCATCAATCCTTAAAATTTAAGAGAATTGACTAGTTAAATCTCTTACGTTAGTTGTTTTCCATAATTAATTCTTTATAGAATTTTTCTATAACAGAAAATTTTTCAATGATGTATTCAATCATATATTATTTTCAATCATATATAATAGGAAATTCCATAAAGTATGGAATTTAATTATGTTTCTCTATAACTCTCAGTGCATTCCTTTGTCATTATTCATGCACTGTACATTATTTAGCAGCACTATTATGTTGTTTTATTTAATCTCACTGACTTTTTGCACGTCTTTATTTGAAGACAGTCTCATTTAAAAAAAAAACAAACCTTTGATTTATTTTGAATAACTTAAGCACTAGTCTTTTAATGCTCCTTGTATTTCTTCCAGTACTTATATTTCTGAGGAGATAGGTTTGTTTCTGTTTATTTGGATTCTGTAAACAGCAACAATTATGAACTTTACACTTTGTGATTGTTGGCAGAACTCTTAGTAAACAGTTATACAGGAAACTTGAGAGACAAGTAAGTGTGTATAATCTGGTCATTGGATCTCCAATAAGGACAATTACTATTAAGTTGGGTTACCTTTACTGAAGTGAAGATTTTTTTTCTATTATTATTTTTCAGAGAAGAGAGAGAGAGAGAGAGAGACAAAGAGGGAGAGGATGAGTGGGGAAGAGGCAGAGAGAGAGGGAGAAAGAATTTCAACTCAAGGAGCTACATGCCCAGTGTGGAGCCAGATGTGGGACTTGATATCACTACGCTGAGATCATGACCTGAGCAGAAACCAAGAGTCGGACACACAACTGACTGAGCCTCTCAGGTGCCTCAAAGGGAAGATTTATTTTAAAAAGTGCTTTCCAAGTCAACTCATCATTTGTCTAGTGGGAATTTGTGTCCTAGAACAAATGGAGTAATCAGTTATTTAAGTTTTCTACATCAAGTAAATACCTATGGGCAAAGGGCCTATGGTACAAACTCTTACTCAGATTTTGTCATAACAGCTATCACACCTGGAGAACCCATTATGCATCACAGAACTCAAGGTTGGGCTAGAATTTCTGGGAACTTAGGATGGGGTGGGGTGAGTGGAAAAATCTAACATGTTTGTTATAGATTAAATTATTCTCTTTACAGAAAAACTGTAGATGGGAGAATGGGTCACATTTAGCCTAGACCTGAAAATCGCACTTGTGGGCATTCCCCAGGTCAGCAGATAACTTGTAGAACCATGCAGAGAGTTTCCTACAAGGTGCTTTGATATGTTGTGTCCCCAGACCACCAATATGAGAAAACGACTGGCCTTTATCTTAACTGAGTGAGTCATGTGAAGAAGGAATCTTCAGTAACTGACATTTTCCTCTGTGCCATGACTGCTGGGACTTGTGTTTCATCACATCTATTGCTTACTTGTCTTATCCTATAGCAAGTGAAAATGCAGTCTTGTTTGACTAGGAGTTTGTGTCATGGCCAACTTTCTCCTTTACAGTCAAAAACACATTCCTTTGAGGAGAAAGACTCTAGTAACCTGTAATGGTTGTGATGACTCTGTGAGGAGACAAATGAGATCTTCAGTAGTCACACATCAGCAATTATTTTGCTGAGACCCAAAGGATTGTGACAGTAAACTAAACATAATGACATTGTTCTATTGCCTTCTGGCTCTGTCAATTTGCTGGGACAGAAAATATGGCTGTTACAAATAGTGTCATGGCCTTCAGAGCAGCCCTTCAAAAGCTTGGAGGCCTGGAGGTAAAATGGGTCCCTGAAAGAACAACCCATTAGTCATGGTATTAAAGCCAGTACTCTAGGTCATTTTCAGCTTTTCCTATTTTAATGCATTTATATATCTCAGAAGAGTTCACTTACCCATCAACCCCTGTATAAAAACAAAACAAAACAAAACAAAATATAAACAAGCAAAACAACTCACTTAAAGTTTTAAGTAAAACTTTCTAATTTGGGGGCGTCTGGGTGGCTCACTCGGTTAAGCACCCGACTTCGGCTCAGGTCATGATCTCACGATTCGTGGGTTCGAGACCTGTGTCAGGCTCTGTGCTTACAGCTCAGAGCCTAGAGCCTGCTTCAGATTCTGTGTCTCCCTCTGTCTCTCTGCCTCTCCCCCGTTTGCACTCTGTCTCTCTCAAACATTAACATTAAAAAAATTAAAAAAAACACTTTCTAATTTGGCAGAGGTGCTAAAATAATTTTCACCAATTATTCAGTATGATAGTTATTCCCACAGTGGCAATGGACAAACCAAACCTGAGCTTGAAGTTCAGTGGGTTCAGGGACCTGGGATCAGATCTTAGCACTGCTGCTCTGTAACCTGGAAAAAGTCACTAACCTATCTAGACTGCCATTTTATTTTGTAGTGTACATTTTTGAAGGGACTGTTATGTGATTGGCACTGTTCTAAGCACTTTATTTAATTTCTATGATGTTATAAGTGAGTAGCATCTCTATCTTCACTTTATGAATGGGGAAAGTGAAGCATAGAGAGGTCAAAATTTATCTGAGTGGATGAAGAAAGAGGCAGAACCAGGATTCTGACCCAAGCTGGTATGGCAGCCGGTGCTACTTGACCACAGTGCAATGTACTGTGCCAACCCACCCCTCCCTTATCTACACACACAATGAAAATGGTCCCTGTGAAGAGCCCATGTACTTCTTTCTTTTATGCTTAGTGTCTAGTTAGGCCTTAAATCAGTAAAAACAGATATATCTACTTCAAAAATAACTAAGGGTAAGAAAGCTTTCTTAAGAGCTAAAATCTTTAGCAAGATTACTGACTTATAAATGAAATTTTAATTTGACATGGGTCCCCAACAAACTCACAAAAATCTTCCAAAATATTGAGAATTATTGGCTAAATTCTAAGTCTTTCACTTTGGCCAGTGTTGAACTGATGCTCCTGGAGCCTTAATGCCCCTTATCAGGATCATTTATACTCTCTTCAGATCTGCTGCGTTAAACCCTTGGACCTATATACTATTACCTATTTGGGGAATTTTTAATTATAAATTGTGAATTAACTTAAAAGAATCAATTTTCACGTGCTCTGTTGAAAATTGAGTTCTGGTTGAACTTTAAAAAAAATATTTTTCTCATCAATCACCAAACTGTGTTCTGGCTGTTTGAATTAATTCTTCTAAGACCATGCCATGTTTGATGGCCAAGCATGGGGTTGAAAAACTTGATTCATTCAATTAATCTGTAATTAATGATTCAGAATGCTAAGTTTAGCTGTATGCTAGATAATGATGGAGAAATCCACGAAGAAAGTGTATTTACAGTAGAGGGGTTTGAAATGAGAGCTAAGTTTTCTCTTCCTCTCTTTCTGTCTATGGCTTGTGAGTGTTTGTGGGAAAGCTAAAAAAGGTAGACTTTGAGAAATAAAAAGATGTCATTAAAACCTTGTTTAATTACTAAGTCTTTCAAAGTTTCTAGGGGAAATTTGACTTTTGGTCTACTTATCCTTTTGGCAGTTTCTTGTGACAGGTATTTGGGACATCTACCTCACCTTTCACCTTCCTGCTCTTTCCCATTCTCTTATGACTCATAACAGCAATTCCACCCCTTATTAAAAAAAATGTGTGGTAGCTGCTATGGAAGCATTACTGAGTCAGTCAGAAGTGAGGCAGGATGCCAAAAGGCTGATTCACTCCCCAGAACATGGAGGAGGACAATTAGAGAATTAAAGGTCGTAACTTCAGTTGTGGCAGTAAGGGCTTATACGGTGGTTTATGCAAGCTCACTTACTACCTGTGACATCACAGGAAATTCACCATGGTTTTTCATTCAAACACCTACGCTAGTCTTGTCTTAACCTGTTTGGTCTGGGTACATACCAGGTAAAAAGACTAGGACCATCCTTTCTAAGGCTTTTTGGACCAGTTTTAAAATACAAAGAAAAAAAAGATCAGTGAATTACACTACTTCTGTTTCATTTTCTTGGAACTGATCCAACAGGGTAACCAAATTCCTTAGGTCAGGATTCTAGAGTAGGGCCATAAAATTTGGATCAAGTACACCCAGGTATGTACTATTGAGTATTATAATTGCTTCATACATTTGGGCTGGGAAACATTTCATTATGAAACTTGAAGTACCTAAAAAATAATAATCATGATAAAACCAAGCAAATACATAAAAAACTGGGTACGCAGAGCTCCTATGTAAAATTTTAATGTACATATTTGCATTATTCTGATTCTAAACCTCAATAAGGTGGGTCTTTATTTCATTGCAAAAGAAGTTTAAAAGCATTAAAAGTACATGGAGGCAACTAGAGCACAGTTTGAACTTTGGTTCATTCAATATCATACCCAGTGAATCAGAGCTTTGCTTCCTATAGTGAAGATTAATAGATCTGTATTTGATTTCATTGTAAAGCTGACAAAACAGTCTGTCTCTACCACTTAAGTCTCCATTATGTCTAGGGTCATCTTCTCAGACATGAGTTTAAATTCGCCTGCTCACCTCTCACCTAATTCACCTAATGAGAATTAGGCTCTCCTGTGAAGTTACCTAGGCGAGTCCCTACAGTTGAGGGTTTGAGTAGGCTTTAAAATGCCACCAGACCATCTTTCACATGTGAATCAATAGAGTTTTGGCAACGTGTTATGTTCAAATGGACAAATGAGAAGTTTGAGCAAAGGTACCAAGAATAGTGGAAGAGAGAGAAATTGGAGAATGCAGAGTTGAAAATAACTGACATGAAAACAGGGTGGAGTGCCAAAGCTTACAGATCAATGCCTAGAAGACAACAAAAGTCAACGAACATGTAAGAAGAATGCTGACTGCAGGTGAGCATTCTTTCCATTGGTCTGTCCCTCTTTCTATGTTGTGTGGTTGCCCAGTTCTGTGCAAATAAAGAATGTGGCTGAGTCTTGAGGGACTCCAAACTAATCAGGTGTTTTTTTTTTTTTAATTCTGACATTTGGGTTTTCTATTCTGTCTATTCTTCTCAGCAAGGCAATATTTTAACACAAAGGATTGTAGATTTCCTCAGTACAGATGATGGATTTATTTTTTCCTTTGCATCTTTGAGAGAACTAAGTGCTACGTTCTGAGTAAGTATCTAATATTGGGGTTTATAAAAGCTCTTCACTCAAAAAAGTGCTACCTCATTTTTTTCTCATCTGGTTTTCAAACAAGTTGAGAAATAATAGACATAGAGGGTCCAAATATCATTTTTATTCCTAATAGAGACTAGATAGGAGACCTGAGCTTTGGTTTGTTAATCAAGTGGACATGGTTAGTTAGTTAGATTCATTTTAGTTAGACTTAGTGACCCAGTCACACCAGTGATGGAAGAGGTGGGCCACAAGAATGGGGCTTGTCTAAGTAGTACTTTTGCCCTGGAGGCATGGAGCAGAATTTCTGCCCTCCATGGGCAGATTCATTCTCATAAAGAATGTCTAGGAGCTGGGTCAAGTGAACCCAGTGATGCCTCTGCATTTACCAATCAGATAAGTCAGTCACCTCCCTAATACGGAATGAGCAAAGGTGATAAGAGAGATGCAGAGTTATGTAATTTGAACTCCTTTCTTAGGAAGTAAATAGTAGGCTTTACCAAGAACTGTTCTCCACTTATGTTTTCCCTTGATGAATATAGTAAATGGCCATTCATGGGCACATCATATGTTTATGATTGTACATATTACATATGCTGTAGGATGCTTTATGCTGGAGAGCTTTAAAAGAAACGATAGTAGAAGGGCTAGTTTATTTGTTTTGTAATAAAATGTTGGGATTGTGTGGCTATTCCTTTCCCTTCCAAAGTAGTTATGTAGTCATCCTATCACTTCCCTTCTTGTTTAAATTGTTCTAATGGTTTCCCACTTATATATAATCCATTCTCTTTATGATGCCCACAAGGCCTAGAAGACCTCTACAATGTGGCCTTTGCCTACTCTTACCTCCCATTTCTCCTTAGTCACTCTGCTCCAGAAACAGAAGCATTCGGTTTTGTTTGTTTATAATTTTACATATACATTTAAAAAAATTGGCCATATAAAGTTTATTTCTACTTCAAGTGCACTTGCTCTTCCTTTCACCTGGAATCTTTGCATGTTTGAGTCCTTCTTGTTATTTAAGTGTTTGCTCAAAGTTTATTTTCCCAGAAAGGTCTTCCTAGACCATCTAGTTGGAAGTAGTCACCCAACCACTCAGTCACCTGATTGTTCTACTCTGTGCATAGCCCTTACTGCCTTCAGATGGTTTTGTTTCTTGTTTATCACTTATTTTGTTTCTTTCATCAGGGGACTGAAAACTCCATTAAACCAGTGGGCCTGTCCATCTGTTCGCTTTTGTACATCCCAACCATGCACTCAGTAGGAGCTTGTCAGTCTTTGGCGAATGAGTGAATAGTCCCCCTCATTCCACTACTGCTGAGCAAAAACACTACCCTGTATATACAGCAAATAGTTCAAAGGCCATGCCAAAGTATAGTGGCAGTCTTGGACTGATGAAAGTGAGGATGCATTTCCTAACCTGTTTGTCACCAGCTAACAAAAAGGAATACAGCATGTTAACCAACACACCTTGACAAAGTTGAGAAAAATTCCTATAGTTCATAAAATTTTATGAGATTTCACTGGGTAAAAGATTTGAATGGCTGGAAAGAGTTTCCAGGATCAAAAGCAATGCCCATGCAACTTTTCTCGTTTCATCAAAACTGTATTGAAAAGGCGGGCATGGAAACACACCAGCTTTAGTTTGGATCTCAAGCATTGTCTATAAAAACAAAGGCATTATGTAGATTTTAAAGACCAAGGGTGCTATTGTTTGGGAATAATGAACCAGTGTAGATAATCAATTCCTGGGTCTTATATTTGGACTACCTCTTATGGCTTTTAGGAAAATGACATGGTAACTTATATTTGGAGCTGTAGCTTGGCTTCCCATTTACTGCTATATTTACCCTAAAGGACCAACATTGGAAACGTTGAGTATTTCAAAGGTAACCCTGATGAAAGGGTTGAATGTTATTTGAAACTGAATTTCAGTTTTGGAGGCTTTGTTTGTTGTGCATCTCAGTATCCCGGACGAAGGCATGCAAAGTGGCAGCACTGTGTGCAAGTACATTTGAACACATGTGCCATCTTCCCTCCAAGGAAACCTGGTGTTCTAGACAAATCTGGACTAATACATAGTGGTGGTGATACTTCTCTTCCCCTCCTTTATGTCAAAGAATTTATTTAATACCCAGCAATGTGATAAGAAAGCCTTGAATGTGGGGCCTCCTCTGGGAGCAGGGGCAGCTCACAAGTGTAGGGCATGAAGCCAGGAAGGGAGCAATTCAATATTTTCCTCTTTCTCATAATTTTACATTATATAATTATATTTATACTTAATATATATTTATCCTTGTATCTTTAATTCGCACCTTTTCAGTTTTCTAGCATAAATTGCTTTTTCATAGCTAATTAAATCTTATTTATTAAGACTTACTTTCTTATTCTCCAATTTATGTGCCTGTAGTTCAGGAACACAGATTCATTTAGACTATGCCTCATGGATTTCTGTGGTCTGTACTGGATTTCTGGAGTTGGCCCAAGGATCAAGCATCCTCATGTTCATATGGAGTAGTCTAGGCATGGACAAGATAGTGTCACATGGGAGATATGCCAAGAACTCATTCTGGCCACAGCCCAATACCTTCAGTTGGGGGTGCCTGAAAAAAAAGTAAAGAAGCAAATTGATATACCTGGGTCAAAAGGAGATAAGCTAAATTCAGCTTTAAACTTAGAACACTATCCAAGGGAGGTAGCTGAATAGTGCCTCCCCTTGAGTTGAAGACAGCAAGCAGGGTCCTCTGGAGAGCAATCTGCCTTTGGATATATCATCTTTATTAATCTCAGGGTCAGTCCATTTTAAATTCCTCTGCAAAGAGACAATTCATGGGCTATGGGCCCAGGTCTTAGAAATCTCCCCCAATTTAAAATTCTACCCTCTTGGCCAAGGATTGTTGAATAAAGAAATAAAGTTTGTGGAAATAAATCAAGATGAATTTGTTAACCACTGTGTTATGTCTCATAGCATGAAGAAAAGCACTAAATGTTTATTATCATCTTTAGCATAGAATTTTCAGAAGTCTACTCAATGAGGACAGGGATTTTGGCTTATTCACTGTTGTCTAGAAAAGTACCTGGTAAAAGATCAAAGAATATTTCTTAAAATTTGCATCAGTGCAGTGGTGAAGATTTTACAGGCTGTCATACTTGTTGGAGTTGGAGAGTTCATTTGGCCCTAATAAAGAAACTCTCCTATATCAGGTCTCAGGGCAGACCAAAAAAGGGAAACCTATCCTCATGGTCTCTGACCTATGTGACACTCAACATTTTTTTCTTAGAACCCTTAAGAGTTTGAGGAACAGAATGCCTGACCATTCATCCCAGCAACTTCCTGTCAGCTTGTGCATAGATAACTCACGCAACCAGGAGAACAGATAACCCACAGGATAACCCATAGTTGCATCATTCAGGAAAATCATTTACCAGAGAAGGAGTTTAGCTTTTTCTTGCACGCAATGGGTAGGTGAGTGCAAAGAACAAGGGACATGCTACAGAACTTTTGCTGCATTTTGAATATTGCAGGACAATCACAAGTCAGTCAGGGTGAGCTGGGGTCAATTTCACTGGTGTATCATTCCATGGCACATACATCAGAGAACCCAAAAGTCAAACGACCTTTGACTTGCCTCAAAAGCCTCACTCTCACATGAGCAGGGTGGAAGAAAGACATCACATAGATCATGGACATTGATTTCCTATGGGAATTGGCCCCTCTTCCACTTGTAGCCCCATGTCTTTGCACAAATAGAACTGGTAAGCCAACAGTTAACCCCAAAGGGAGCAGAACAAGCATCTATCTGGACAGTTGGTGGGACTTCCTCTACTCTCCCACTGAATTATTTGAAAGTAGCTAACCTTCTTCATACCTGGAATCTAATGATTTCTAAAAATGTAAGAGATTATGTAGCTTCATCTCTAAGGAAAGGCAGTAGGAAAAGTGTTCTTTTATCTGTGTTTTTCTTCTTAGCATTTTGTGCCAATTTTTAGACATGTATACAGAGTATGATCACAGCAACCAAACAGTTATCAGAGCATTTTAGTCTTTGACAGAAATTCAGTCTTAAATGTGGACAAGTCAGTGTCATGAGAAAGAAGATTTGTGCAATAGCACAGAAAAAATCAAGAATTGTTGGTTTTATTCAAAATTTAAAAATATGCCTTACTAGTGAAGAAGCTTTATTTTTAAATTTTTATTTGGATTTTCTTTGGAGTCTTTAAAAATTTCCCCTTCTTACATCTTCCAACTCTTGGCACCTTATTATTTATTTTTTTAAATGTTTGTTTATTTAGTTTGAAAGAGAGAGAGGTTTGGGGAGGGAGGGGCAGAGAGAGAGAGAGAGAGAGAGGGAGAGAGAGAGAGAGAGAGAGACATAGAATCCCAAGCAGGATTCATGCTGTCAGTGCAGAGCCAGATGGACAGAGCTCAAACTCATGAACCAAATTTACGAACTGTTAGATCATGACCTGAGCCAAAATCAAGAGTTGGATTGATGCTCAACAGACTGAGTTACCCAGGTGGCTTGGCACCTTACTTTGGCTGATAATGTTCAGGACTCCCTTTTGTGCTATGAGAGGATTTGTTGGAGGGAGAAACCTATATGTCCAAGGCTAATAATTATTCAATAGTTTTTATGTTGCAGGCTCATGACAACTCTCTGAGACAGGTTCTATGTTGATTTACAATTTGGAATAAATATTAAAGTAACTTAGAGTTCTGATTAAAAACAAGGCTTTATTTGTTCAAAATTGACCATTAAGCCATGTATAAGTCCAGAAGAAATTATAAGAGAAAAACTCTGTAATCTTAGGTAGGCAAAGATTTCTTAGAGCAAAAAACAAAAAACAAACAAACAATAACAGAACAAAACAAAAAAAACAGCAAAAAAAAATCCCACAAACAAAAATAATCCTTATATTTTTGAAAGATGTTAAGAAACTAAAAAGGCAAAAACAGATCTGGAGAAAATATTGATAAAGTCTTATCTAATAATTCTTATACCTGAGTAAGAAGAGGTAACCAGATTTTAAAAGATTTTGAAGAGCCATTTCTCTAAAAAAGATATATGAATGGCATAAAAGACTATAAAAAGATGCTCAACATCATTAGTCTTCTGGGAAATGCAAATTGAAACTGTGACAAGTACCACTACACACCCACAAAAATGACCAAAATCCTACAGAGAGACAATGCCAATGGATGGAAAAGTTGTGGAGTAATTATAACTCTCTTACATTGGTGTGGGAATGAAAAATAATGTAGTCAGTTTAGAAAACTGTTTGGTAATATCTTATATAAACATACACTTGCCACAAGACCGGATATTCCCAGGTATTTTGGTGGTGGTTATATGACTGGATACATTTGTCAAAGCTCATTGAACTCTACACTTAAAATGGGGACATTTTTATTACATGTAAATTATTCCTCAAAAAAACTTATAAAAAATGTAAGTAAATGCAGGATTATATGAAGAGATATTTAAAAGTTGCTTTTCTTCTCCTCTTCTTGTATGCATTACACTTACCCCATGAACACCTCCAGTAAGAGCTTTTTTTTTTTTTTTTTTTAATAAGCTGCCACTGGGGAGGGCACAACCCAGAACTGTGCTATCTAATATAGGAGACACTAGCCACATGTGGTTATTTGAATTTCAATTAATTAAAAACTAAATAAGATGTAAAACTCAGTTCTTGAATCACACTAGCCACATTTGAGGAGCCAATAACTGCATGTGACTAGTGACCACTGTATAGTAGCCATTTTACAATAATGGTAATGTGTAACATGAAGTTACACATTGTTGTGTAAACTTATACTGATCAGTGAAAGCCTGGAAGAACACATTTCTAAATAAATTTTATGAGCAAATAGCACAAACAGGAATCTAAAAACCTTCTGATTTACAAAAGTCAAGGTTTGCAGACCATGAGAATGGATTATAGAGGGTGTCACAACTTTCAAGAGAAAGCGTCAACTCTTTCCCCCCCCAAAAGGGATTCATCAAGATCAATGAACCCTCAGACGTTGTTGGCAAGGACAGAGAACATAAGGCAGATCAAGCATCCTCCTTAGAATGCCAGGGGGAATATCCAAGATACCTTAAGCTTAATCATCTTGGAAAACAGAAAAGGAGGGAAACCTCAAGGGAATAAGAGGTTCTAGAATTTGACTGGATAGCTGCTTAAAGAAGGCATGGCCTTTGAATGGAGATGATCCAGTTACCATGACTTAGCAAGACAAAGTTGTCACCAACAGAAATAGGCTTTGTAGTCTAACATATGTTCGGTTAGAGGACAATGAAGAAAGGATTGTTGCAGTTCATAAAATTTATCTAACTTTACCAAATCAGAATTTTTCATACATTTTCTAACAGTGACTCAAAGGAGGAAATGCATTTCTTGTCCCAACCTCAAATACATTCACCCATGTGTAATTGAAACAAAAATTTATCCTAGTTACATGCAGTGCCGTATATTTTCTGTTCTCATCTATTTGATTATATTTGAAGAAAAAAATGTTGGTCAAGGTCTCTAAATGGTTTCATGATCCATTCCTGGGTCAAAATCTAGTATAATACAATGTAATACATTTTTCATTGGAAAAGAAGGAAAGTGAGAATGAGTTAGCATAAAGGGTACCAAGTAAGAGCTAGACCACGTCATTTAGATAATCATGTCCTTTTCTGCAAGATGAGAGTCATGTGTCGTTAGTCAGTAGGACACCAGAAGAAATGATGTCATTGTTTCTCAATCTTTACAATTTCTAATCCAGAACAGGAAAGTTCAAACAGTAGAGAGGGGAGAAAAAAGATGGTTTACTGCCTTCTCTGAAACTAGTTATTTATAAATGAAAAGAAGCAGCTGGCAGAGGGGGCAATGCACCCTTAAATTTAAACCAGTGTAGACAGCAGGAGGAAATGACTAATGGATTTTGTTACCCAAATTCTACTATAAGACAAAGGGAAAGGGAAGTAAAAGAGATGGAGTACCCACTAGCCATTGAAGATTGAAAGAAGTATGTAGCAAGGTGAGGTGTTACCAAAATAAGCTAAACTAGCCATCTACAAAAAAGACTCGAGGTCTAAGTGCTGGATCTGGAAATTTAATTGTATTGGATGCCTAAAAGTTGATCAGTTACTTGAATATTCTCATGGAAACATATAAGCGAACGTCCCTATAAACCATAATGACAACACATGTATTTACAATGGGAAATGAAACTCCTTAGTCAGCCAGATATGTGCCTTCTCTAGATTACCCCTTCTCTACCTCTAGAGTGATATATTTTAGAATGTGTTTCTGGGACCATTCATATCAGAAATCATGCAGGGCTTGCTGAAAATTAAATTTCTCATCTCAATCCTTCAGAATGAAACTTCTGGGAGTGGGAAGGAGAGGCGAGGGGAAGAGATCTGCATTGTTAACCACCATCCTAACTGAATTCTGATCATATTTAAATGTTTGACACACACTAGTTCAGGTCCCTGGGGATATATGGATTCTAGATGGAGAGTCTTGTAAATTCATCCCTTCAAAATATATTGAGTACTTAAAGCATGTCAGGTTCTGTTTTAGGCATTCTAATCATGAATGACATTATTTTACTTATTGTAGTTATGTAATGTATTTTTTAAGTTTGTTTATTTTGAGAGAGAGAGAGAGAGAGAGAGAGAGAGAGAGAGAGAGAGAGATTGAGAGAAAGCACAAGCAGGGAAGGCACAGAGAAAGAGGGAGACAGAAAACTCCTAGCATGCTTCACGCTGCCTGGAAAGAGCCCGACATGGGGCTCGAACCCACAAAATAGGAGATCATAACCTGAGCTGCTATCAAGAGTCAGATGCTTAACTGACTGAGTCATCCAGGTGTCCCATCATACTTAGGTAATGTATTTTAATATCTGGTAGACCAATCTTCCTTAATTACTTTTCTTTTCTAAAATATTCCTAGCTAGTCTCATAGATCTACTGGTGGGCTATGTTGTGTGGCAGTTGATCACTTGGACTTTAAAGGGCCTTAATTTAAACTCAGTTCTATCATCTACAGTTGTGAAACTCTAAGGACTCTGAGGGAAAACAGCTCCCACTGAAGATAACCCCATGATGAATATTTACAAAGCACTTGAGGAAAGTTCTTGTGTGTTAGTAGGATCTGTTTCTGGATCCTTTATTTCTGTTTTATTGATCTATTGCTGTGCTAGCTCAAGATTGTTACTGGTCAGTGGGTTTATGGTATATTTCACCATATGAAAGGATAAGTCCTTCCCTATTACTATATTTTTCATTGTTCTTAGTTATTCTCATTCCTTGTTTTCCTTCTGAAGAGATTTAAAAAAAGTTTATTGGGTTAAGACAACTGAGATTCTGATTTGAATTGCCTTCAGTCTGGGAAAAGACAATATTTCTACAGTATTAATTCTTTCCACTCAAATATGTGTCATGTGTGTTTCCATCCATGTCTTGTTTTATGGTCCTATTATGCTTCACAGTTTTTGAAGGACTTTTGATTCTTTCTTTCTTTCTCTTTCTTCCTTCCTTCCTCCCTCCCCCCTCCCTCCTTCCTTCCTTCCTCTCTCTCTCCCTGCCTCCCTCTCTCTCTCTTTATTTTCTTTCTTTCTTTTGAGAGACAGAGAAAGCATGAGAAGGGGAAGGGCAGAGAGAAAGAGAAAGAGAGACAGAGAATCCCACAGTGACTCCACAGTGTCAGCATGGAGCCCAATGCAGGGCTTGAGATCATGAACTGTGAGATCATGATTTGAGCGGAGATCAAAAGTTGGGCGCTTCTCCAACTGATCCACCCAGGCACCCCTCAATTATATTTTATTATAACCTGTTGCTTGCGCAATTTTTCAACTTTTTGTTATTTCTTTTTAACATTTGTACATAATGATTTTATATTCTGTGCCAGGCCATGTCGATATCAAAATTCCTTGTTTATCACTTTTACTTTCTCTCCATCGTGATGACCAATTGTCTTGTGTTAGTGCATGCATGTGTGAGTTATGTGTGTTTATCATGAGTTCTTAATTTGCTGAATGTAATATGTGAGAATTAAGAGGCCTAAATTGGTGATGCTCTCCTGTGGAGAAGATTTGCAGAAGCTTCAGACTGGAATCAGTTAAGTGCTTACTTCTTGGGAAGAAAATAGTTCCCTGTGAAGATTAACTTCCCCATCTTGCAGGAACCAACACTTAATCTCTGACAGCAGGACTAATATGAGCTCTTCTCTGGGCAAACCAACTTTTGCTGTCTGTATTTCCCTATAAGCTTCCTGCTATGGTCTTAGTTCACTTTATCCTCCCTTCTATTTTGTTTTAGTTTTTTTTAAATTGTTTTAACGTTTATTATTTTTGAGAGAGCAAGACAGTGAGAGTGAGAGAGAGAGGGGAGGGGAAGAGAGAGAGGGAGACACAGAACCCAAAGGAGGCTCCAGGCTCTGAGCTGTCAGCACAGAGTCCAACACGGGGCTTGAACTCAAGACTGTGAGATCATGACTTGAGTCGAAGCTTGAAGCCTAATGAACTGAGCCCCCCAGCTTCCCCTGTTTGTTTTAGGTTTTTATTTGGATGTTACCTTTGGCAGTCTTTCTCAATTTATAGCCAGGCTAATAATGGATTAACAACTGTTTGCAGGAATTTATGCTTAATCTAATTATATCTTATTAACAGGGTCTTTCAAAGTATCCAGCTCACCATCCTCCTTACAGAAACAGAAGTTTTTAATTGATTTACTAGATCTTGAGTTGGCTGATTTCATTTTTATTCTTTTTCATATAACAATAGAAGAGTTTAATGCGTTGAATTTTGCACTGCATATAACTTAAGTAGGATTTTATACAACATGAAGTGTTCCTCATGATTTTACCTTTTAAAATGTTTTCAGTTGGTTGACAATTGCAGCTTCCCAACATTAATTAATTCTTGTCTAGATTTTGAAGTTGTGTCTTAGCTCTACTATGACTTATGAAGTGCAAAGCAGGTGCCAGTGCTTATACCAGACGCCAGAAGCAGATGAAGGGCTCCTGTGGCCAGTGTGATAGTCGTCGTAGAAATCAGGGAGAAAATTCTGGAGCAGACATATATTAGTTTAAGAGTCAGAGCCATGAGATTCCATTTGCCCTTCTCATGAGAAGTTTTCCATCGCTGCCAGGTTTGGGTCATTTACCTTTTATTGTATTAAGGTGCTCCTTTGTAATAAATTTAAATATGTAACTGATGAGATGATGGTTAATTTGCTTATTGAATTCATTTTTATATATGTTTAACTTTTATTTTGGGGGCCATAATCTGTTAAACCTGGAAAAATTAAGTATCTCTTCGTTATTTTCTTTCATTGAAAAACAATCAAAGCCTTGTGAATGAAACAGTTATTTAAAGACATGGTTAGAAAAAGAAATAAACTGAAAATTGAATGCCTTCCATTATATTACATTGATATAGCATATACATTTTTAGAAAAAATGCTAAGGTTTAGAAAAAGGCTAAAATTTATTTAAGCAGTTAACAAAGACTGTTCCCATATGAAACTTCTTTTTACAAATATAGAAGTCAAAAAAAAAAAAAGAGAGAGGAAAACAAACTAGAAGAGACTTGTTTTTTGGCTGCTGTTTTTTTTTTTTTTAAAAAAAGGTTTGTCTGTTTGTTTGTTTATTTATTTATTTATTTATGTAGAGAGAAAATGAGAATTTCAAGCAGGGTTCACACTGTCAGTGCAGAGCCCAACATGGGGCTCAATTTCACAAACTGTGGGATCATGATCTGAGCAGAAATCAAGAGTTGGATGCTTAACTGACTGAGCCACCCAGGTGCCCCAACCATAAGAGACTCTTAACTATAGAGAACAAATTGTGGGTTGCTGGAGGGGAAGTGGGGGGTGTGTGGGTGATGGACTAAATGGTTGATGGGTACTAAGGAGGGCACTTGTGATGAGCAGTGGGTGTTATATGTAAGTGATGAATCATTAAATTCTACTCATATTACACTATTTGCTAACTAACTAAAATTTAAATAAAAATTTGAAGAAAAAATAAAATAAGATAAAAAAATATAGGAATCATCTTCCATCTCCACAACTGTTTATTTTCGACCTTTCTGTGCTTAGTTCCAGTCAAGATAGTTAATAATGTGGCCATTATTTCCAAGCCTTTATGACAACAAATAGATTTTACTGACAGCTTGTTTTTGTTTTGTCTTTTTGGTCTTTGAGATCTTGTCAGAGGAGAAGAGCATGTTCTTCAATCACCAGTAAGTGATTTGTATTTACACCCCTTTTTCATCTCACAGATCCTTCAACCCCTGAATCGTGCCTGGTACATAACGATTTGAACATACATAAGGTGTTCAAAAAGTATGGGATGATACAGAAATGGAAAGCAAGCGAAATCCATAAAAATAATAATACAGAATTATCTTTCTCTTCTTAAACCAAAATAACGCAGCTGAATCCTTTCGAAGACATTAATGTGTTTTGCCTTCTGATTCGAGGCTGCTGCTGTGTTGTCTCTCCTCAGAGGGGGTATCATCCTGGGAAGGCTTTGAGTGGTAGAATGGGAAGCCAGACCACCCACATCCAGACCCCAGCTTTATGGCCATGCACGAATTGTTTGAATATTCTGTACCTCAGTTTTCTCATCTGTAACATGGAGATAATAGTACTCCTCTCACAGGCTGGTTTTGGGAATTAAATTAGTTAAATATATGTAAAAATACTTAAAATAGTTCTTGGCACATAGTGAAGAGTCAATGCATGTTAGCTATTTTACTGTGGAGTTTTTATATTCAAGAAAATCAGGAGTGACTGAGGTTGGCTCAGTCAGTTGAGCAAGTGACTCTTGATCTCAAGGTTGTGAGTTCAAGCCCCACATTGCGTGTAGAGATTACTTAAAAATAAAATCTTGAAAAAAATAAAAGAAAATCATAGTCAAAAATAAACTCACAGAGTCCTTGGTGTGGTAGTGGAGGGTGGAGGGGGAAAGAAACATTTTTCTTTTTTTTTCTTAGACTTTCACATGGCTAGCCTAGAGTGTAACTATTAACTTATGATTGTACTGCCTCAAAGCAGAATTTAATAACTAAGATTTTATTTTCCACTTCTATCACATTCCATGGAAGAAGAATACCAGAGCTTGTTTTGGAGGGGAACTGTAATCTAAGATGTGGTTCGCATTCACTTCAAGTTATTTCTAAATGATAAAGAGACTAAAATGTATAGATTGCTTGTTTTCCTTATTCTTCATTTATATTGTAAATCACAAGCTATTTAGCATTCCAGGTGATTGTAGAAATGACAGCTAAATTGCTTGGCTCTGAGATTTAAAAAAAAAATGGAGGCAAATTGCCATCACTTCTTTCTCCCTTATTCATGATGGGTGCAAGGAGCTACTTTTTCTTGAAGTCTAGATGCAGCCTCAGAATCCTCAATATGATATTCTAAGGCTTACTTGTAACTGATCAGACTTGATATTGAATTAAAATACAACTTGCCACCTTTAGCTAAACTAATAACATGAAAGTAAAGATTGAGCATATAAGTGGAGAATAGAGCACATATCTTACAGGTTTCATATCTTTACCTAAGTTAGTAGGAAACATTTAATGAAAATCTAAAAACTGTATAAAGAACTCACTATAAAAACTGTATAAAGAATTCACACACTAGAAAGAATTCACATAAGGCATCATCTGCTGCCTTATGATGGCAGATCTGGAGTCCCATCTCTGTTACTGTAATGATAGATACATTTTTGGAGATGGGCTTGGATTTCTTATAGTCTCGTTCTAAAGAGGTATGCATTACGCAATTTAGCATCTCTATCTTTTCATGGAATCTGCTTATAAAAAGAAGAGTATGGTTGTTTGAGACTGTGAAATCAGAAGAGAGATTTCTCAAGAAACTATCATTCAAGGGGGGAGGGCATGTGGATCATCTTAAAGTTGCCCCTGGAATGAATTGATGAATAGGAGGCAGAACACACAGATGAAGGCCATGTGTCAATGTCAGTGGGGGACCTTATCACCCAGAGTGTGGTTTGGTGATGAGGTCATAAGTCTGCATGACCAAATTATATATTTAGTCTTGGTGATTTGCCAAAGCTCATGAGAGTTAGTGACCTGACATGAACAGAGAACCTTCTTGGAAAAAATGGGAGTATGAGCTAACAAAATCCACACTCTGACCTCACTCTCTCCTCAGGGTTCCATAGCCCACAGGTGGGTACATTTGCCATTGATGACTCAGAGGTTTTAGCATCTGGGGTTGGGTGGTGATTCCCCCCTAACCCCTTTCTTACCTTATTAAGAACAGTCACTCACCTTGTTAATTATGCTGCATTAATTTATCTGGTCTCTTTTGGATGAACTTACTTAAAACATCAAGTTCTTGATTAATAATATCTCATCTTTGATATTTCTATCCCTGTGGAATATTTAATCAGTCTTGTACAAATGATTAGTTTTGTTTAGTTAGTTAGTTAGATAACTTTTAGCAGGATTTTATTTTTTAAATGTGGGAACTGATTATTTTATTTTATTTTTTAAATGTTTATTTATGTTGAGAGAGAAATCAGGAGTGGATGAGGGGCAGAGATAAGAGGGCTAGAGTATTTGAAGCAGGCTCTGAGTGGTCAACATGAAGCCCCACTCAGGGTTGAACCCATGAACCATGAGATCATGATGAGCCGAAGTCGGACACTTAACCAACTGAGCCACCTAGGTGCCCTGGGAACTGATTATTTTAAATGTAAGAACTGTATTTCACTAAGTGACCTTCCAAGTAGTGAATCCCAACACTTTTGAGACAGCTGTGACTTAGTAGGCATTTTTTTGATGTTATTGTGGGTACATAAAATTTGGAAAGTAAAACCAAACTTAACATGCTTGATACTTCTTATTTAAAGAAATTCTTTAAACAAAACAACAATTCTTTTTTATATAAAGTGAATAATAAAAAAATTGGGTGCCTGCCTAAGTCGTTCAACCGGTTGAGCATCCAACTTTGGCTCAGGTCATGATCTCATGATTCGTAGGTTTGAGCCTTGTATCAAGGCTCTGTGCTGACCACTCAAAGCCTAGAACCTGCTTAGGATTCTGTGTCACTGTCTTTCTCTGCCCCTCCCCTGCATGTCCTGTCTCTCTTTTTTTCTCAGAATGAATAAACATTAAAAAAAGTAAAGTGAATAATTGCCCCACTAATTTATTCACCCTGAGTGCAGGTTTTTATATTTTTATATTTTCTTAAACACGAACCTCCATATTTCTCCTGATATAAAGAATTTATGCAGTTTTTTACTTGTGACTTTTGCTGCTCAGGTATTTATAGTCCATAGTCACTTTAATCCTAAGGTAAGAATATACATTATATTATTTCCCTAAGATTCAGTCTTCTCATCAGAAAAATGGAGATGTATTACCAAAATCAAAGGTTTGTGGTAAGGGTTAGGTGAAATGGATTATGAATGTTCAAAGGCTTTATAAATAGCAGTGTTCTATACAAACATGGAATTATTACCTAAACCATCATTTTGTGTGTGTGTGTGTGTGTGTGTGTGTGTGTGTGTAAATGATCCTTTTGTCAACCTTACTGACCTAAGCACTGTCAAACTGTGGCTGAAGTGATGATTTTAAATCTTTAATAGCACAGAGATTATATTTGTAAGATCAACTCCGTTGGAATTCTCTGAGCCTATGATGACTACATGGCAGTTTAAGCAACCAAGTCCTTTTTTAGGCAATAGTGTCTATGTTTAGCTCAGTGAGAAAATTTCCCACATAGGATGGTCAGATAAATAATGTCTATAGCTAACCAACTGTAGACACTTAATTGAAATCTCATGGCACTCTTCTATTACTTCTTAAGATAGTTCAAAATCTTGGTTAAAGTAATCATTTGGTTTCCCACATAACAGAGAAATGAATACCAAATAGATAAGGCATAGAGAAATCCCCAGATGGACAAGACATTGAACTAGTAAAGTCTCAGTGCTGGTGCTCTGTTTAAAATGTCTCATGCTAGGTCACCCACCTCCTGTCTCATCTATGCAGCCCTGTTGATAGTATCTGTGACAGCTTACTCACTAAGTAGGTTTATATTGTTGTAAGAACCTGGGGTTTACTCTGACAAATGGAGGAATGTGAGGAGAATAGAGGTTGTGCATTGTTTGATGGTCTTGTAGAAGGTTCATGAAATCAGAGTCCATACCAAGGTGATGTGAGGAGACTGAGGGTGAGTTAGAGTAATGTTGTTCTGCTCAGTAGGCTCAGGGCTTCTAAGAGAAACCCAGCCAACATTTACAGTTGTACAAAATTTAGCTCAGAAGAATTTTGAAGGCTAAGGTCAAAACGATTTCATTTCATGCCTGGCCCTCTCTTCAAACAACTTGTCAGAAGTTTAGGGAATGTCTGTCTTGTTAGAATCTGCACTTCTAGTGTCTAGTACAACAACTGATAGAAAATAAGTTTGCAATATTCTTACTGAGTGGATGAAATGGCTTTTTAAGATTTCAGACTTTCACTCATTTCCTCATCGAATGGTACTTTGATCTAGCTGTCAAGATGAAGAGATGGAGAGAGAAGGAGACAGAAAGATAAAAAGAGATCAATCAATTTACAAGAGAGACATTGATGCCAAGGTGTAAATGATGTATAATAGCCTAACAGGCTAATTCTTTCCAGAAGTCTAATTATAGAGAATAGAATGATAAATTTGAGAAATATGTCCATAAAGTAGGATTTCTGACAAAAGAACCTGGAGAGCAAGACACCCTTTTTTCCCCCAAAGTTTTTATTTATTTATTTGGAAAGAGAGCAAGAGAGAGAGAATTCCAACCAGACTCCATGCTGTCAGTGTGGAGCCCCACACAGGCCTCGATCTCAGGAAACAAGAGATCATGACCTGAGAGGAAACAAAGAGTCAGACACTTAAGAAGCCACCCAGGCACCCCCAAGCCATCCTTTTTAATAGGGTAGGTGGAGCAGGACAAAAGAGGTTTCCTCCATGTCTCTCTAATAATGTTGCATTCCTGACTTCCTATTCTGCTTCTGCTCAAGTCACATGACACATTTACATTTTCTAATTTTATTGTCTGGCTCTTTATCTTGATAAGGCAAGCGCATTTATATGTTCTAATAGAGAAATCGCTTCCTAGTTACTTTAGCTTAATTGAATTTCCTTTTATCTGATGATTCCAGTATTCAAAATTGTTTCTCCTCTTGAAATGAAGAAAACATTTTAAGCTTGAAGATTAGGCTTGATGGAGCCTGCAGGCTTTAAGAATGAAGAGAGAAAAGAACATGCAACCCTGAACAGATTCCCAGAAGTCTCTCTGAGAAATGCAAGAGTCATATGCCCAATTGTAAAATCAACATTATCATTAAATATGCAGTAGGATGATAACACACACAATGAGCCTGGCCAAAACCACAAACCCTGGAACAAGTTCAAACCAAATACTGGCAGGAAACCGCCCACCCAGGCGTAGAGAGGTAAGATGCTCCTGAGCAAAAGGCCAATATGTCCAGTGACTGACAGTCAACTCTTCTTGGTGAGTGAGTCTACTAGTGCCTCTGAACTTAGGACTGGGGAAAGGACTAATGGTTTTAAGAAAAAGTGGAGACATTAAATATATCACAACTTAGAAATTTAAAATGATCCTAATATTTTATTGTTTTTTAATCCCTTAATGGTTTTAGTTATTTATTTCTCTATATTGCTGGAAACAAGCTTCAGTAAAATATTTTATAGCATGGGTTATAGACGGATAAGTAAGACTTGTTTTTCACTTAAAAACAGGAAAGCGTTAAACAAAACAAATGGATAAAGAAAGAAACAAACAAAAAGCATAAACAGACCATAAATACAGAGAACAAACGGCCAGAGGGGAGAGGGGTGGGGGGATGGGCTAAATGGGCGAAGGGGAGTTGGAGATTCAGGCTTTCAGTTATGGAAGGAATAAGTCCTGGATGAAAGGTATAGCCCAGGGAGCATAGTGAATGGCATTATGGTCCCGTTGAATGGAGAAGAGGATGACTCCACTTGCCACAGCTTAACATACAGAGAAGTTGAGTCACTATGTTGTACATTTGAAACCAATGTAATGTTGTGTGTCAATTGTACTTCAATTTTTTACAAAATGGGAAAGTTTTAGTTAGAATGTTACTATTGTCCTCTAATATCCACATTTTAATTGCATTTTATGGTATAACTTTCGATAGCATAGATTGGTTTTCATCCCACTTGCTGCTGCCACCACCACTATTACTGATTCAACCAGATAACATGGATAACACATTTAACAGATGCCAGTCACTGCCCTAAGCATTTAACATATAATAACTGCAATTTATCCAATAGCAGCCCTATGAGTTAATGTTATTATCGTCTCCAATTTTTAGAAGAGGAAATTGAGTCAAAGAGAGGTTAAGCAATCCTGCTTGTAAGTGGCCGAGTCAGGATGACTACAATAAGATGGACTTCCAATGATAGCAAAATTAGCCTTTTTAAAAAAGTTTTTAATGCTTATTTATTTTTGAGAGAGAGAGAGTGTGTGTGTGAGTGGGCGAGATGTAGAGAGAGAGAGGGAGACACAGAATCTGAAGCAGGCTCCAGACTCCAAGCTGTCAGCACAGAGCCTGATGCAGGGGTTGAACTCATGAGCTACGAGATCATGACTTGAGATGAAGTCGGACGCTTAACCGACTGAGCCACCCTGGCACACCAACCTTTTTTTTTTTTTTCTTAGTGAGGAAATCTCTTTCTTCTTAAAACTTTGTTGGATCTTGTAAGTAGTCATACAACATTTATTCATGTATTCAAATACGTATAAGGTGTCTATTCCGTGCCAGGTACTGTGCTGGGGGCTGGACCTCTCAAGTTGACGTGGGTGTCTATCCTCACTTAACGATGTACCATGATGAACGCTATTCTAGATCTTTCACACATCCTTAAAACTGTTATTCTGTGGTGACTCTTGGAGAAAGGGTTGAGCAGCAATTTCCTCTCAAGCACGTCAGCTTTCCCTCTCCAGTATCAACCAGGCTGCTTTGCTCGTGCTTTACTGATTCCTACACTTGTAGGAACACAGAATGTCTCCGGAGAAAGATGCTCCTTCCTTGTTTTTTGTTAATAGAACTATCTTGGCCGGATGTTCCTTCATGCCAATCAGCAGAAATGTTTCCGGTTGGACAGGGCTGATAGTTTGACACAGAACAGTTCCTTTAAGCATGTGTTACTAGATCCAGAGTTTCCTTGTGCACCTTAATAGGAAAGAAAAGAATACCTGCTTTTCTTTTAACACCAAGTTTGTTCAACTCAGCCCAGGAGAGAACATAGGGAGTGACTGACAATATGACTTTCTAATCAAAAGTAGTCTATGCCTTCCTTCTAAGGACCCAGATAAGCCAACATAAGTTCTGTGTCGGTCTCTATGCTACCTCCCTTTGTCTTTGGTACTGGGCAGAGTGCTGGGTTCTGTTTCTCAGCCCCGTGTTCTCAGAAGATGAGGATAAGTTTCAACTCTCAATTACTGGGTGCCTATCTCACAACACAATATAAAACGTACTTGCATATTGTCTTGGTTTTGGTTCCTCCAGATAGAGATTTGAAAGCTAGTAACTGATCTGGGAAGTTTATCACTTTTATATTGACATAGGAATGCTGAGTAGCAAGCAACTGCTGCTGCTTTTGGCCTCCGCCAGTAAGCAGATGGTTAGCTCAGGGATCTGCAGCATTGAGCTGATTTGAGCCAGGCTTGGCTGATTTTGCCAGGACTTGCTCACCTGTCTGGGGGTTAACTGGCTATCAGTTGATCTGGGAAGGCCTCAGACAGGAAGACTAGAATGACTTCACTCTGCTCCACAAGTCTCTCATTTTCTTCCTGGAACCAGGGACAAAGCATGTCCTTCTCATGAGGATGACATAGGGCAAGAATGAGCAGAAGCAAACAAGTATGTTTTAGAGCCTCTGATTTAGTCATCTTTGCTAATCACCACAGCAAAGTCCCAGAGCAGGTCCAGGAAGCAGATGCCAAGATTACTAAGATGGGATTAAACATGTTAGAATTTTGTTATAGAAATCAGCTATGAGAGAGAATGGGGGCAAGAGCCTGGAAACAATGGGCTATCTGTGGGACCATGATGCGGGTCTATCCTGCTGAATGAAAGAGGGAAGGAGAGTTGGGAGGAAGTGTCCTAGACTGTCCTACAATCTAAACCTGGGTTGGCAAGGCCAATGGGGGGTCCTCAAGCCAAAGTTGGCCATCAGAGGAATCTTGTGTCTCCCATGAATGGTCAGTCATTGGCTAGAAGGAGGCTCTGGGAGGCATTTCCTCAGTATAGATGTAGCAATGAATTTTACAGCACAGTAGCTGGGGGCTAGGGCCTGTAGTCAATTATGTTTCATGTAGTTAAATGCCTGTGAGGTGCATTCTCAAAGCTACAACAGATGTGCGACTTAGACTCAGAAAGTGGGAAAATATATTCTGACCTTCAGTGAGAGGAATAGCAAGTGACATGGCAAGGAGTATGGATATAGGGAGGGATAAAGATTTGGGACCATTAATACAATCAGTCTACCATAGGAAGTGAAGGCAATGCCCAGAGGACTGATGGGAGTGAGCTAAGGGAAGAAAACAACCAATAAAGAGTGTGCCAAGCAAAGTAGTTACCACTGTGGGAGACCACACTTAATCCATTAGCAGAATTCTAGAAGATGGTGTAAAATACCCATTACAGTGACATCCCACCCCAGGGGGAGAGAGATAGTGTTGATAGTTCAGTCTGAATGGAATTTAGATTGAGGTATAGAAATCATGGAAAATAAATGGCTAGAAAGGTAAGGGGCCAGATAACAGAGGGTCTTGACTGCTGGACTAAGATGTTTATAGTTTACTGATCAGCAGGGATGGGCATAGGTGGCATGTGAACATTTTAAAGCACAATCAGGGTTTTGTGTGATCTGAAGTTCAAGCTGACAATGGAGCAAGGATGGGTGGGATCATGAAAAGATAGAAGGAAAAGGAACCAGTTAGGAGCCAGGAAGAGTTCAGGTAAGAAGTTTGAAAGCTTAAAGCTAGAATAGCATCAGTAGGAACAAATAAGTGTAGAGCTAACAGACATCTTGACATCAAATGGGAAGATTTGGTGACTGATGATTCATTGTGGGTGGCAAGGGCTAGCAAAGTCAGAGATGACTGGGAAGGTGTCAGTCTGTGTAACTGAAGGAATAGGGGGTCTTTGGAAAGAAATGGTAAAATTAGAAGAATAAAGTAATGAAAACTTATTTTTTGGTGGAGGAAGACGGGTGGTGTTAAGATACTTGCTTTGGTTTTACTCTTGTTAGGTTGAGGTACTGACAGAGAACCAGAGTGATGAATACAGAATTAGGAATCAATTCAAGGGCACCGATAGCCGTGGCCAGGCACGAAATAGGAAAGAGGTAATATGGAAATGCCCTCACAGACTTTTGGCGATAACACTTCACAGGTCTGACCCATCAGGGAGGAGATGACTTCCCTTATGCTCAGGGCCAGTCCAGCACTTTCCCCCATCTGGAAGGAGCCGTGGCATGGGAAGCAATCAACACACAACAGAGAACTGAGGAAGAATGGATCAACTTAAAAGATGGATCCTTTTTTCATATGAGTCTCTACTGACCCTGGGGTTCTGATTGTTTTTCCATTTTCATTCAGCTGTGCCTGTGTTTTACCTCTATCTTCTTTGTTTCTGGCTCCTTTGCAGGAATTTGTAAGCCTTGCTATGCATTTATCATTGAAAAATAATACCTATGAGAATACAGATTTTCCAGTTAGTGTCAGAATGGGAGGGAAAAACACATCAGATAGCTAGGTAAATAAGATGGGGATAAATCCTTTAAGGTAAGGGGTAGTTAGACCTAAACCTAGTTTGAGACTGTAAACCAAATGCAAATGCCAGTGGACATCCAGGGTTTCTACCAGACAGGTTTAAATAGGACCAGAGCCACACTGGGTCCTCTGATAGCTGATTCATGAAAGATGTTCTAATCATTCACAGTGTGGAAGGTAGTTCACTCCAAGGTTCCTAACAAAACGGGTCTCTGTTCCATACCTTGCCAGCACTCCTAGAAAACTTTTTCCTTCCCACATGCAAAGCCGTATCAGGCCACTTAGAGGAATTCTTTATTAAATTCACAAACATGGGCAAAGTTCTGACTCCACTCCAGACTCCTTCCACCATAGTTACATATTCTCTTCCATGGAATGATAGTGCTTACTAATAATTGTAACAATAGCTAGTCTACATTAAGCTGACCTCTGTGCTAAGCATTCTATCTATGTTACTTGATGTTTATCTTCACCACAGCTCTCTGAGGTAGATATCATTATCCCTGTTTTCCAGGGAAGAAATGGATTCATTGACCCTAGCAACTTGCTGAAAGCTATGAGAATCAGAAGACGGCAAAGCTGGGACTTGAACCTACAAACTCCCATTTATTTAAATAAGAGGTACATCTACATGCACCTGTGATAGTTGTGAGATAACTTCTATTATAGATTGTTAAGCCTGCCAACTGACTTTATACTTTGTTTTTACATGCTGTATCCAACTTGCACTTATTGGCTTCTTGGCTTATTTGTTAGATATGTTGGTGGCGATGGTCATAGCAATCCTATATAACGAGGTCACAAAGTTCTAATCATCAGCCTTATTTGTCTTAGTTTTTTTTATCTTTACTTATTTTAATGTTTATTTATTTTTGAGAAAGAGAAAGACAGAGACAGAGAGACAGAGCATTAGGGAGAGAGGGGCAGAGAGAGAGGGAGACCAGAATCTGAAGCGGGTTCCAGGCGCTGAGCTGTCAGCACAGAGCCCGATGCGGGGCTCCAACCCACAAACCGTGAGATCATGACCTGAGCCAAAGTCAGATGCTTAACTGACTGAGCCACCCAGGCGTCCCAGTTTTTTTTTTTTTATTGGCACCTCATGTACCACTGATATTCTTTACTTGAGGTGACTGTGAAGCAGTAAAGTAACAATTATAAGAATAGTACTGTATCATAGGCTGCAAACATTTGCCTCTGAGGTTTGTATTATTTCTGTTTATGTAAGGTAAGGAATTACGTTAAGAACCTGAATTTGACCTGCCTTTTTGCCCTCACTGAAAACCACTGAATAAATGGACATCAGTTTAAAAGTTTTATGGCTTTGAGTGGACAAGGTGATGTGGACAAAAGGCCAGACACATACGTCATCCACTCAAGATGGGCTGGTCACCAAGAGGGGTCTGCACAGTACACCATTGTCCTGGTCCAAGTACCACGGTCCAGCATCTGGTCTTTAGTTGTGTTGATTTAGAATCCAGAATATATAAACACAATAAAAATGAATCTGCTTCTCAAAATAGATTTAGTTAGCCTTAGAGAATACGTTGTAAAATCAAGATGGAAATGTATTACTGCGTTTCCTAGATGCTTCATTGCATTTTAAAAAACACTTCAACATTCGTGAAATGAGTAGTACACATATAATCAGCATCTTAGCACTGAGGACATAATGGCAATTAAAATGTAAAATACAAGTCTCAAGAAGACTACGATCCTCTGGCCAGTGCATTTCCTCCCAGTGTGCAAGGTATACAGGAAGTAAAATTATAATCAGATGGGTGCTTGGGAACATGGAATCCAATCAGAAAGAATCCTTTGGTATAAATATTGAAAGAAATCAGACTAAGCTAATTTCATGCATCCATCTCTGTGATCAGAATGTGGCCATGGAAGATATGGGTAGATTGGCTCTGAACATCCATTCACATCTCCTAGTGGACATTTCTGCACTGATTACTGTTCTCCCCTAGAACTATAATTAGGGTTCTGGAGGTGAAGTAGGTTCCTTTGGGGAGATATATTTGTGCAATATTTGGGAGACACAGGAGGCTGAGGCCATTTTTATTTGATGATGATTCTGGCTGCCTTCTGGGAATAAGCAACTGTGTTCAGGCATCCAGTCTTCTGCTCTGAGAAATAGTTGCACTGGTTGCAGCTCTTTTGACCCCTGCATCATAGCTATCATGGCACGTTCTCAAATTTCGAAGTTTCGGTGGCAATTTCTCAATTTCTTTATACTCTTGACTGAGGCGGAGTCAGTTCTGCAGGGTTCTTGGGGGAGAGGGTCCATGGTTAGGAAGAGGGTTCCACGACCGTGAGTTCAGTTTCCTGCACTGAACCCAGCGGTTATCATTTGGCTAGTCACATTTCTTCTGTGATGTTAGTGTATCTAGTGGTTAACAGTCAGTTTTGACAATCTGGGGGCCATGTGTCTCTTTCGGATAACTGTGTACCTTCTCTGCCTTATGATATATTGATCCTATCCTTTGGCCCTTGGAGGGCAACGCTATTTCCAAGTTTGGGGGAGAAGCTCATTTTTGCCTCTTTTACTATCTATAGGAAGAAGTTACAAAATGTACTGGGAAGATGCCTCAGCACATATTATGGATGTAGCAGCCACAAGAAAGTAACAAGGAGCATCATCGAGTGTGAAAGCATGTCACATGATGACACTATGGCAAGCCATTTCACAATTGTTAAGCTTTCCACTTCTTGCCACTCTTCAGGTGAAAGTGCATCAGGCCAGAGTCCTCTCTTGCTTTCTTTAAGCATGTTCCCCCTGTGAAACAACTACTGTTTTTCTCTCTTTGGCAGAACAGGTCCGCAGTATAGAGTAGCTTAACAATTTCATTCAAGTCACAGCTGATACGGGCCAAGACCATGAGGAATGATACCTGTTTATTAATATGGCCAAGGACAATATAATCTGGAAGACTTAATATTTTGCATAGTCTCCTTTTGTCTTTCAAAGAACAAGATAATATCAGAAATGGTTTCCGAATGAGCACTGTGAGAAGTGAGTCCCCCTCCCTTTCCTCCAAAACCACCAGATTGATCCAAAGTAAAACCATCTTTGTGACTTCATCTAGGATTTGACACCATCTAATGTCCATCAAGAAGTGATAAACTACTGACTAACTGACCATTTGCTTCTTCTCAAGTATCGACAATTATTTCTATCTTTTGAAATCAGCTAAGGCATACTTGTGTCTATGACACATCAGTCCCATTCCTTTTTATCTTCCATTGCAGCTTCTTGTTTTATCTACTCATTATATTTAATTAGGTTTAAATTAACAAACCAAGGCTACAACTTTCTGTTCACCAGGACAGGTAACTCCAGCTCACATAGACAAAGGCAGGCTTTGTTGACTGTAAAATACTCTTTTTTCCTAAAGTAGTTGCTTAGAAAGGAGAGAGAATGGGAAACATTGTAAGTTCAAAAGTAGCTCTGACCCACCAGGCATTTAGTGGTTTTTTTTTTTTCCTTAATGGTTGGAAAAGAACCAAGGGCCGCTTTATAGAACCAGAGAAGTGTGTGCTCGGTGATATCATCTCAACAGGATGTGTCCCCAAGTCTCATTTATGACTCATTATAAATTCATATTTCATCAGTACATCTAAACTCTTACTTTGTGCAATATCTTGGAATGTTTATTACTATGCACACTTTGTGGTGACTGAGGTTCTAAAGTTCCCTCCTTAAATTCTCAAGTGTTCTGGAATTCATTGAACCAGACTGTTCCTAGTCTATTTTATTTTATTTTATTTTATTTTATTTTATTTTATTTATTTGAGAGAGAGTGAGAGTACACATACATGAGGTGGGGAGGGGCAGAGAGAGAGAGAGAGAGAATCCCAAGCAGGCTTTACACTCAGCACAGAGCCAGATATGGGGCTCCATCCCACAATGCTGGGATCATGAATTGAGCCAAAATTAAGAGTTGGACACTCAACTGATTGACCCACCCAGGTGCCTCCAGACTGTGCCCATTCTCTAAGAAAAAGGAGATAGTAATTGAAAACACAAAAGCAAGAATGTGGGTTTAAACAGACACAGGAGAGATTAAACAATAGAAAGCAAAAGGAAAGGATTTCTTCTCAGGGTACCTGGGTGGCTCAGTCAGTTAAGCAACCAACTTCCGCTCAGGCCATGATCTCTGGTTTGTGGGTTCGAGCCCCGCATCGGGCTCTGTGCTGACAGCTCAGAGCCTGGAGCCTGCTTTGGATTCTGTGTTCCCCTCTCTCTCTGTCCCTCCCCCACTCATACTCTGTTTCTCTCTGTCTCAATAATAAATAAACATAAAAAATATAAAAAAGAAAGAAAGGATTTCTTCTCTTCTTCCCTTGTCTCTTCTTCATCTGTCTCCTGCTAATGTTTGCCTTTTTCTTATCTTATTGCCTTTTTCTATCTTTGGTCAGATTTTCTTCCTCCTCTCTATATTATTATCTATATCCCTTTTGAAGCTGGGGATATTGGCAGGTAACAGCATCACCAATACCACGTGTCTTGATGTACAGCCAAAAGGTAGGAGTTGGTTTCTCCATTAATTTTTGGATGTAGGATTCTTGCCTTAGGATAACCACTGCCACCACTGCCATCACTAAAACAGCTTCTATTCGGTTAAAACTCTTGTTTTCAGGAAGCTTGCAATGTAATTTACAGCCCCAGCAGTGTCCATCACTTTGCCTTTATTCTGTCCATCTCACTGAAAGAATTCACTCTTTTTACATCACAGGTTTTCTGATATTTGAAAAACTGATCACGTCTTCCATAGCCCTTTCCCCACCCCAAGCTAAGGATCTCATTTGGCATGCGTTTGAACTCATTACCCAGGTCACTTTTTCTAGTTTGTCAAAGTCTTTAAAATACAGTGCAGAGAACTGCAAAGACTCTTTTTGGCTGTTATCTTTGCTGACCCTGAAAGGATACTTCAAAAAACTGCAAGTTAATATTCTGTGTCTTCTTACTCTTTTGGCACATATTGAACCTGCAGTCAACTAAAAGCTCCAAATCTCTTTTATAAGCCAGGTTTCTCCTATGTCCTTTTGTATAACTCTGGTTTTGTCTTAAATGCAAGATTTTATTTTTCTTTCCCTTAACTTTCAACTTGTTGGTTTCGGCCCTCAATTTCTGGTTGTTAGAAACAATTTTGAGTGTCAATTTGTCAATTTATTTAGCTACACTTTTTGTTTTGATAACAGTATTTTCAATGACCTTGAGACAAGAATGCAGTAGGGATAGAATGTGGTCCATTACAGCTGTTTGATAACAATTTAATTTAATATTAACAGATTAGAGCTATGTAAAGCCATGCTAGAGAATTATATTCAGAATTATATATAGAAAAGAATTATCTTTTTCTTACAGTTTCTAAAAAACAAACAAACAAAAAAAGTCAAAATAAAACTCCAAAACAAAACCAAACCCTATAGTTTCCCTTGATTGAAATCAATGCCTGGTCATTATACTCACTATGTACAAGTAAAAATAAGAAAGAAGTCACCAGTCATTTCTCTGTCCAGACATAACCAAAGCTAACATGCTAACATTCTAGAACATGTCTTCTAGTCTATTTTCATATATATATATATAAATGGAATTATAATTGCACCACTGCTTTGTCACTTAGTTTCCTCAAGAATCTATCTTGTATATCCATTACATATTTTCCTAAAACATCATCTCTAATTGCTTTATAGTACTACACTGTGTGAATATATGATTGGTTAATTTTATCATTATCTTGTTGCTGTTGGAAGTAATTATATTCAATATGTTATATATCCACCCACTTCTTCCCATTATACATTTGCTCTCTGACTAGATTGAGAGCCTCTCATTCTTTCAAGTGGCTCAGACAAGAAAGGCAATATGGTACCCTGCAAAGAAGCTTTGTGATAGTGTTTGGTTGGTCCTACTTTGTATGTTTGTTTTGACTAGTTTCGTTCTACTCTGTTGCCACTTCTAGCACATTCAAGGTGGGGAACTCTGGTAGGAAGAATGAGATGGAAGAGTGCCGAACAGATCTACCAGATAAGGGAACAGACTGTTTTTCAAAGAAACTTTGATGAGCACACTATCCTTTCACTAAAATGTAAGTGTTAATTAACCACACTATCTTATCTTCCAAAGAACAAAGTATATTGTTGTCAGTTTCTAAAAGTTCTTAAATTTGGGAAGTTGCAATGAAGCAGTTGAAGAGAGGGTCTTGTTTTTTAGTTCCCCTTTTCTGCAAATGACCATTCAGCTCTATATCTAGAAACTCAAAAGTCATCCCTGAATGCTCCTTCTCTTTTTCCACCTCGTCCAAATAACCAATCTACCACCCGGTCATGTTCATCATCATTTCTTAAACATAGTCCAAATCTGTCTATTTTTCTCCTTCCCCACGGCCACCACCATCTTTTTCAAACTGTATTGTACTATCCTTATTTGGAGTTTCATAATTCCTTAGCTAGCCCCTACGGCTCCCATCTATTTCTCACACTGTGGCCACAGAATGAACACAAGTTCATCGTGTCATTTCTTTCTTAGAAAATTTCAGTGACCGCCCATGGTTGTGAAGATACCATGTCCCACAAAGCTCAGGAAATCCATGGCCTGAGAGGCAGCAAAATATAAAAGTATACAAGCATGGGCTCTGGAGGTGAGACCATGATGGTTCAGTTCCTGCCTCTAACACTCACTAGCTGGGCCAAATGAGAGGCTACCCAACTTCTGTAGGCCTCAATTTTCTCATCTATAAAATGAGGCCAATAATGGTCCCTCCCTCATAGGGTTTTCAGGAAAATTGAAAACATTCGTGTCTATAAGCACTAAAAAAGCCTCTTGGAAACATAAGTGCTATGTAAGTGTTAGCTATTATTATTATCTTTCAGCTTCATCTCACCTCTAACACCCTCCCTTCCCTCCAGCTATCTAGGTTTCCAGCCACCAGGGCTTTCCCTCACTTCCTCAAATGCTCTAGTCTCCTTCCTGTTCCCACCTCTCCCAGCATGCTCCCCTTCTGCTCCCTATTCTTTCTCTTCCTGTAGTTAACTCTGACCCTGCCTTCAGCATTAGCACTCCCTCATCCCTGTGATTAAGATCTTTCCCTCTTGGCCCTTCTCTTGTGATCATCTGATTAATATTTGCCTCCTCTGATAGAGGAGGTAGTAGGCTGTTTTGGTCACCACTGTGGCTCCTCTGCCTAGCGCAGTGTTTGACACCAAATAGCACTGGATAAAGACTTGGTCTTTGAAATGGTCTTTGAAATAAGTGTTTCAGCCTCTAAACTTCTATCATGTCGTGTCACATCATGCCAGCAGGTGGCATCAAAATGTATATTATCAAGGGTTGAGCCACAGGACTCCAGCTCTCTCTCACAACAGAGCCCGAAGCCCAGGTGGCAGC
The DNA here is from genome assembly GCA_028646485.1 of Cryptoprocta ferox. NCBI lineage: Eukaryota > Metazoa > Chordata > Mammalia > Carnivora > Eupleridae > Cryptoprocta > Cryptoprocta ferox. The sequence continues at coordinate 134,930,670 of CM053567.1, forward strand.
TTAAGATATCTGTTTCCCAATTTTTAGGAGTAAAATAAGTTTGAGAATTCCAAAGACTTGTATTTATATGTTCAGACAAATTGTATCTAGTAGCGAGTGGTCTTCTAAGTGAGTTATAAAGGATTATGAAATTTTGATATTAATAAATTAAAATAATTGTGCTTCTAATATTTAAGAGGATCTGAATCTAATCTCCTATTAAGGCAACTCACTGTCAAGCAGTGCTTGGTCAGAACTTCTAACGCACTGTCAGGTGATTGGAATTTCCCAAATTTTAAGAAAGATTTCATGATGTCATTATAACATTAGGGATGTTTTAAGCTAGTTTTGATTTACAATTGCTCCTGCTACTGTATTATTTAATTTACTTGTAGAATTGTGCCTGCTTGGCCTTGTTGTTGTATAATTGTTGAAATTCTGCTATCTGTTGTTCTTTTATTCTTCTCCAGTTCTTTCTATGCAATTCTTTTTTCCTGGGAGAATCAGTGAAGTAGATGGGTCCTGGTCAAAAAAGTTTGAGAGATGCTGCCTTTTTTTTTTTTTTTTTTAAAGTTTGTTTGTTTCTTGGTTTGTTTGTTTAGCACAAGACGGGGAGGCGCAGAGAGAGAGAAAAAGAGAAAATCCCAAGCAGGCTCAACACTGTCAGCATAGAGACCGACGTTGGGCTCCATCTAATGAACTGTGAGATCATGACCTGAGCTGAAATCAAAAGTCGGACCCGTAACTGACTGAGCCACTTAGGCGCCCAAAGGAATGCTGATCTTGAGCAGTGCTCAGGGAGAAGAGTGAATGTCTGTGCAGGGAGATGGGGCTGGGAGGTTCTGTGGACCTAGAATTAAACTGAAAGTGAGAAAAAACCGGGGCGCCTGGGTGGCTCAGTCGGTTGAGTTTCCGATTTTGGCTCAGGTCATGATCTCGCGGTTCGTGGGTCTGAGCCCCGCGTTGGGCTTTGTGCTGAGCGTGGAGCTTGCTTCGGATTCTGTGTCTCTTTCTCTCTCTGCCCCTCCCCTGTTCCTGTCTGTCTCTATCTGTCTCTCAAAAATAAGTAAAAAACAAAAAAATTAAAGTGAGAAAAAACCTTGGGATCTAAAGTGAAATTTTACACATAAAAAATTTGCACTCTATTCCAAAATCAATCAAGCACCTATGATAGTCTCAAATTTGGTATTAAAAAAAAAGTTTATTTCTTTTTTTTAAAAATGTTTATTTATTTTTAAATAAATAAATAAAGAGAGAGAGACAGAGGGCGACCTGGGGAGAGGCAGAGAGAGAGGGAGACACAGAATCTGAAGCGGGCTCCAGGCTCTGAGCCGTCAGCACAGACGGCAGCCCGCTGCGAAGCTCCAACCCACCAACTGTGAAATCAAGACCTGAGTCAAGGCTTAACTGACTGAGCCACTCAGGTAGCCCAGGTTTATTTCTAATTAGGTGCCGCTGTGTAAAATAGATGATTCCCCAGAACGGGTCATTTCATTCTGTAACACGTGTGCCCCCAGGCTAAGTCCCGTACCTATTTCCTTCTGCATTGTACAAGTCTGGAGGATGGAAATGTCAGTGGACAGAAAATGGGAAATAAATACGCTCATGTGAAAAATTTACTCTAAGCTAATTAAAATATACGAGGTCAGCACATGTTTCATTTTTCGATAAAATGATAATTTTATTTCAAGAGCTCTTAAACTTAAAGTTTAAAAGTATAAGACTACTTTTAGGATTTCAATTATAATCTGTCATAGAATTTACCAGAGAAGTCTCTCATTCTCACATACTCTACCCTCCCTTTTTCTATGACTTCATTTTGATGAGTCTGAGATATGAATGTAGCAGTTTCTGCCTGACATTATAACTGCTAGAAGACAAGAAAACCTAAATAAATTGAACTTATAGATACTCATCAAGTCTTATTTACTCTCATTTCTAACTCTCCAACGAACAAGTATTTTGCAGGGCTTGAAGGTCATTTGGCAGCTCTCATTCATTTATTTATTATATTTTTCATTCATTTATTAATTTTTTCACAAGGCAATGCTCTGGATGCCAAGAATAACTAAACAGACGGATGATACAGTCCCTGTTCTCTGTGAGCTTACTATATAATATTAACACATTTAGATCCTTGTAATCATTTCAGTCTTTCTTCTTATATTACCTACTTCCTTCCCTCCCGTGTTTGTTTGAACCTTTCAAAAGCAGCTAACTCCATTGCAATAATAATAATAATAATAATAAATACACAGATTAGGGAAAAGGAGTGTGCTCATGATTTGGGATTGAGGGAATAGGAAGATATATTAAAAATTAAAATAACATACCTTGGCTTAATAATGATAAAAAATCATAATAATTAACATATACAAGCATTTGTGACAGTGAGTACAGGAAACCTTTTTTAAAATGGAGTCGGGGAGCCCTGAAGGGGGCTCTCTCACGCACGTACCACTCCTGTGGCCTGTAAAACCAACGGGAAGAAGGAAGGTAAGAATTATTCTGATGAAGACATTTTCACATAGGAATTTTTTATCTTCTAGTTTTAAGAAAAATAAAGAAGACCTCTCCCTGCCTTAGCAACAACGCATTAACCACTGCTTGTAGCCAGTGAGAAACCATCACAACCTTAAATTCTTGTTTTTCTCCAGTGAACTTGTGCTCAAAACAACTTTACCCAATTTTCTTCTAAAACCTAATAAAAGCTGACCTCCCTTTGTCTGTTTCAACTTGCCTATGGTTTGCCATAATTTGCTTGCCCCAAATTTCAATTTCTCTACTTTTCCCAAATAAACTCATTTACTAGTAAAATAACTGGCTATTTTATTTTTAAGATTGCACATTTTACTTATGTAACTTTATATTAACTTATTTCTTCCTAGTAACAATGCATGAGGTGGGTACTATTGTTGCCAATAATTTGTAAATGAGGAAACAGGCATGTTTGATAAAGATTGGAAATTAGCAACAGGGACTGAAAAAAATAGAGTTTCATGATCATTCGTTTTTTGGAGTCAGTGTTGAAAAATGTCTTAACAGTAGACTTTCCAGTTATTTTCTGAATATTTAGTAACTAAATCCTTTAGAAGAAATAGAATGAAATTTGAATTATACTAAATAGCATTGCAGATGTCTTATATTTGCTTTATTATTGCTCCTTTTAAGGGCAGTCTATGAAATTACAGAAATTGAAGCCTGCTTAGCAGGGAGACATCAAGTTTTAAGGAATGGTGTTTCAATTCTAGTCATTACTGATGAGCGTTCCATGGAAGAATTTCTAGGCAACCTGTTTTAATTTTTGAAAGTGGTAGTCTTAAACCAAGAAGTATTATGCTCGAAGAAACTAGATGAAACACACATATCCTTTTCATAAAGGATATGAATTCTAGGACTCTTCCTTTTCATATACATTAATATGATCTCATTTAATTACAGCAAACCTGTTTTTAGCAAAAATGTACAAACAAATATATGTCAGAATAATAAGAAGAAAAGAAGAGTGACTTTTCTGAGTTTAAGGGGGGAAAAATTCAACCAGAAAAATGGGGGGAAATGTTGACATTAGTCTTTGGCTATTGTGGCCATATCCATGATTGCTATGGCAACAGGTGGCAAAACAATGACATCGTCTTCAGTTTGAGTGCCAAGTTGGAGAACTAGTCACGCCCTGCACAACCCAAAGGGCTGCCTCTCCATCCCTCCTTTCCCGGTTAAGTGGCTATTGAAAGAGGAAAACCACAGAGACACTCACCAGCATCAGAGGCAATATTAATTAATTAATTCATACATTTATTTACTCATTCATTTATTCAGCAAATATTTACAGTCCAGCTGCCTAGAAACGTTTTCCCTGGGGGCAAAGTCAGGTCTTAGAGATAGCTCGGTGTACTGCTTGATCTGTTTTTCCCCTACAGCGACTGTCTAAAAATAATGATGCTGTTTTTCATGTTTCGTTTTTTAAAAAGCCAGTGGGGGCGCCTGGGTGGCTCAGTCGGTTAAGTGTCCAACTTCAGCTCAGGTCACAATCTCATGCCTCGTGAGTTCCAGCCCAGTATCGGGCACTGTGCTGACAGCTCAGAGCCAGGAGCCTGATTCAGATTCTGTCTCTCTCTCTCTCTCTCTCTCTCTCTCCCTCCTCCACTCACAGTCTGTCTCTCTCTCTCTCTCAAAAATAAATAAACATTTAAAAACAAAAAGCCAATGCACATTTAGGAATATGAAAGTAGGGGCTGCTCCCTCCATATCACTAGGCTATTGGAGTGACATAAATGACCTGGCAACATTTTCTTCTGGCACCTCTGAGACTATTGAAAGTTGGGTCCCAGCAAGAGTGGAGAGTCTACTGACCTCACCACTGTGACCCAATTCAAGCTCTTTGGAAGCTCTCTGAGGATGTTTCTTACTAGTAAAGGCTTTCAAGTTAGTCTTTAATTCTAAAGATTAAAAGAGCTTATTATATTCCCAAGAGCACAAAGAAACAAACAAACAAAAGAGAATAACAAAATGGAGAAAAATAAAAATACAAGATCATTTTGGGAAGTCAATTATATATTAGGCTTCTATGTACGTGATTTTGTGCAATTCTTACAACAAGCGTATTGAGTATTACCCACATTTTACAGTTGAGACATATGTTCTATGGGTAGCCCAAGGTCTAGTCTTGGGCGACAGAATCAGGATTCCAACTCAGATTCATATGACTCTAAACTGAGGATTTTTTTTTCCCCACACGTAAGTAGAGATCATTGGTTTATTGAACAATGGTTGTTAGCTGATTGCTCAAGCAGAGTCTGTTGAAGCTTTAGTCATTTTGATGTGTGTGTAATTTCATTCCAAAGAAGGTGCATTTAAGATCATCAGAGAAACATAAGAACTTAAAGAAACTCAAGTGACACTGGTTCATGGAGAAATGTGTGAGGTCCACAATCTGTTACTATGATATGAGGCAGCTGCCCAGCTATTGAGTGACTCGTACACTTCCTTCAGAGAATGGCAGGTGTAGTAGTAAGGGTATAATTGTTTAAATAAGAAGGAACTAAAATTATTTAGAAAGAAAGTTTTTATGTTGTGCATGAATATTAGGTAATTAGAATACTGTAGAACTCATAGTCCAGAAAGGATCATTGGAACACCCATTCATTTATCTATTAACTTACAAACTTAATAATATTTTTAAATTGAATAATATTTGGCAAGCACTGTTCTAGATGCTGAAGGCCTTGCCATGATAATTAAGAAGCAGTCTCTACGTAAAGCGTTCAAAACTCTCTACAAGCAACTCCTTTATACCAAACACTGTTTTAGGCAGTGGGGATACTTCATTGGATAAAAAAGACAAAAATATATGCTTAAAAAATCTCATAGGCTACTACCAGAGATACAAAATAAACAAATAAATAGGATGATGCTAAGTACTATGGGGAAAAATAAAATTGGACTAAGGGAGTGCAGAGAATAAGACTAAAAAGACAGGGTTCATGTAGGATAGCCAAAGATCTCACTGGGAGAGTGATGTCAACCAAATATTGAAGGAGATATGGGAGTGAGTCAGGCAAATACCTTGGGAACAAATATTTCATGCAAAGGGAAACAAGTGCACGGTCTCCAAGGGAGCAGTGTGCCGGGCGTGTTTGAGGAGGTGTGATGTGGTCAGTGTGGCTGCCGTGAAGTGAGTGTGGGGGGGCAGGAGAAGGAGCATGGCCCCTACTGAGAACCAGATTATGTGGGGCTTTGAGGGCCAGGCTATGAATGTTGGCTCTCGGTCTGAGAGAGACAGGAAACCATTGCAAGATTATGAACTGATGGATGGCATGACCTGACTTAGATTTTCAAAGAATCACTCAGGCTTCTAGGATGAGAATAAACCTTAGGAGAGCAAGGATAGAAGCTGGGAACTACTTAGAAGTATCACAGTAAGAGAGTTATTAACAAATAAGCAATATTTAAAGTCAAAGGAACAGAGTTTCCATCAGAGGAAGCGTGAAGCTAAAAGAGAGAAGACATTCAAAGGTTGAGGGTTAAGGTGCTGAAACATCTCGGTATAGAGTCAATGAGAAGGAAATAGTAAGGGATATTGAGAAACAGGCCACCAGTGGGCTTGGCTGGTGGTTATGGTGGAGTGGTGAGATAACATGTCTGAGCAGAGTGGGTTCAAAAGAGAGGAATTGAATGAATTTGGAGATGGGAAGTATAGACTGGGGTGTGGGGTTAGTAATTTTTTTCTATATGCTACCAGCTAATAAATATTTTAGGCCTTGTGACCATAAGGTCTCTTTGCAACTACTCAACTCTACTGTTATGGTACAAAAGCAGCTTGGACAACACATAAATGAAGAAGGGTGGTTTTTGTTCCAGTAAAACTTTATTTACAAAAGCAGTGCATAAGCCGGATTTGACCCGCAGGTTATAGTTTGCTGCCTCCTGATATGGAAATTTATGTTGCAGAGCAGAACACTGCATTTAGTGGGAGCTGGAGAACGTGGGGTGGGAGAAGAAGGCTCACCTTTTTCAGGAGGCTCTGTTTCAGAAGACCGAGGAAGATAGTTACTGGAGTTATGACCTTTACTAGTATGAGTCCACTCAAGGAATTCCTATTTTGTCAGGGAACGTTCACAAGTATGTATAACACAGGTTTGCTACTGTCTTGGTGAGAGTGGAAGCTCAGAGTCTGACTGAGGTTGCCAAGGATGACATATGTGTGGAGTGAGAAGTAAGTTGAGGACATAACTTAGGGAATGTCTGGCATACAAGAATAAAGAGCAGCTGGAGGAGACCTCAGGAAGAGAAATCAGAGAGACAGGCAAGAATCAGGAGCAGAGCCAGCTTCATGGACATACCACCTGTGCAGTCACAGGGCCCGGGCTTAGAAGAGGCCTCTCCTTGGCTTCACGATCTGCTGTCACCATCCTGAAATTCACAATTTTTTCAGCAAGTGGCCCTGCCTTCTCATTTGCATTGAGCCCTGCACACTATGTACGTTGTCTGGAGACAGGAGAATATAATTAGACTCTCCAGGCCAGTATAATTTCATAAAAGCAAGGGTAGTAAAGAGTTTCAATCAAGAGGAGTTGGAAAAAGGAGGGATAAAAATACCATCGAAAAGCCATGGCAGCATTACCGTCTTTCTCAAATTCCATGAAAACAAAATAAAATCACGATGGAAAAAATACTCCATTCTTGGTGACACAAGGAAATGATCACAACCTCAACCCACAAATTATGAAGCACACTTTTCAAATATGGTGTATAGTTAATGAGAAGAGGGAGAGTGCCTGCCTGTACATGCCACATCAGAGTCCAGTAGGATTCAGCCCTCAAAAGCTTCCCCGGAAATCCTTTGAGTAGAACAAAGAGGGCTAAGCAAGTACCTCTGTAGAGGTGGCCTTAGGCTCTGTAGATACCCAGGTGTTATCATAGAAAAGCAAGACCAATAAGCCATTTATTTTTTTTCATAATAGAGATTAAAACATGAGAGTCTGCAAATATATTTTTTTGACCTCCACTGTCTTTTTAAAATATAGAAGTTTCACTTTTTAAAAATCCACACTTTGGGGCACCTGGGTGGCTCCGTCAGTTGAACGTCTGACTCTTAGTTTTGGGTAAGGTCATAATCTCATGGTTTGTGAGTTCGAGTCCCACATCAGGCTCTGTGCTGAAGGCCGGGAGCCTGCTTAAGATTCTCTCTCTCTCTCTCTCTCTCTCTCTCTCTCTCTCTCTCCCTCTCTCTCTCTCTCTCTCTCTCTCTCTCAAAATAAATAAACTTTAACAAATTTTAAAAAATCCACATTTTTAGAGTCTCTTGAAAAAGAAGATCCGGCCAGAGTATGCTCACATAACAACCGGACAGCAGCTAATCAGTGAGTAGCTGTACACCCCTGGGATGAAGCACACACTGCAGTTTACCATAGACCCCACCGCTCCCTCTTCTCTTATACTTGGCCATTGTCACACATTTATGTCATCCACTTTATCTCTGTAAGCGTCTGAGTTTCAAAACCCTGGTGTATGACCTAACCTTTTAAATGAGGAGCACCTCTAAGAGAAGTGGAAGAAAGGAGAGCTTTGCTGAGACCCACATTGACTTAGAGGAGGGAAATTCACCCAAGATAAATAAAACACTAGATTTGATGTGACAGTATTTAAGGAAACAAGCAACTTGGAGGCTTTGCACTCAGAGGTCACAACAGACTCTCCACCCTATTATTTCTCCTTTATTAAGCAAAGCGAATATAGTTCAAAGGTGAATACTAATTAGAAATAAATCTGCTGTGGACCCATATCTAACATTGTAACCAATCAGTTCCTTAAAAAACGAGGGTGAGAATAAGCAAAGGGAAGATGAAGTAAATATATCAAAAATGAATATAGATATAAGGAGACCACATGTATTAATTCTGCAGATTTACAGAAATTATAGGCACCATGTACAACAAAAAATTGTAAGAATAAAGAACTGGTTTTAAGACAACAAAAGAGATGGTGAAGCAAAGTTTCAGAGATCAAGAAAAACATGGAAGGGAAAGATAAATAAACCATTATAGAGATAAAAACTAAATAAAACAACAATTTCATTGAGATGACTCGAAGAATAATCATGAAAAAGTGCTTGAAGAAATCACACAGAATGGTATAAAAATAACAATGACATAAAAGTGATTATAGAAAAGTTGGCAATGATGGGCAAAGGAGAACCAACATTCAGAAAATGATTTCCTGAGGGGGAAAAGAGAACAAATGGGCAGAACAAATAGAGAAATCATTTCAGGAAAAAAACCCAAAAACTAAAGTTAGTGAATCTAGCTATTGAAATGGCACTCTGTATTGTTGGAAACATCGCTAGGGAGTCGTAAGCACTAGGACATAACCTAGTGACGTTCCTCTACTACAGTGATAATGAGGCACATACACACCCCATCAGAAAAAGCACATCACGCATAAAGGGGGAAAAATCAGATTGACCTCAGAATTTTTTTTCATAGTAACATCTATTGTTAGAGACAATGGAGCTAAGTTCTGAGGAAAAGAAAGTGTGAACCAAGGGTTTAACAGTCAGGTAAGTGTAAATGTATATAGGCCACGTACATTCTCAAACATGCACGATCTAGTTCTCACTTTAATTATTCTTATATTTATATGTAATCTATAATATATACTGTATTATTATAAAGGGTATATTATTATGCATCATATAAGTTTATATCTTTATATATTATATTTATTTTTATTTATCTAGTGGTCTTGACTTCAGTACATATTTCTATACAGCAATATTTGTTTTGCTGACTGCAATTTTGCAGACACAAAAAATAGATGAGCCTTGCATGAAGGCCTAAGTGCTACATTAGGCTTATTTGTCCTCAGTGATTGGCTACTTGACCTGAGATCATCAGGGCATTTCCAAGTGTAAGTAGGCAACAAGGACTGCCTATACTACAGACAAGTCATTTTGGCTTCAGCTTGAGTCAGTAGGTCAGTCTGTTGGAAGTAACTAGTGATACCACTTTATTTTCACAATTTCAGAGACACTGGAAACTATCCACAGGGTTTCCTATAGAGTTCACAGCATTGGGGTTACTTTTTAGGGATTTTATTGGGATTTTCATATTTAGGGTTTAAGGGCACGGCACGGCCTTCCGGATCAATAAAGGTAGTTTTATAGCTGTGCGTTGTTGGTTAAGTAACTTAACCTCTTTAAGCCTCAATTATTCAACTTTAAGATGGAGGTAATGATACTGCCATCAAATGGTCTTGTCCACATTAATCAAGTAAATATATGGAAAATACTGATCAAAGGATCTGAAACATTGTAGATTCTACAGGGAATCAGTTGCCCTGTTGTATGTTATACCTTAGGTTGAGTCTGTAAACTGAAGTTATTTTCACTTTCAAAAATACCAGAAATTATTCACATAAAAGAAAGACTAATTAGCATATTTTAGAATTCAGTTCTGATCAAAAATATTTATTGGATATGTCATCTATGTTAGGCCCTGAGTTAGGTGCTAATGGTACAAAGAAGCCATATGTGATCTCTATGTTACAAAACACCCATGGTTTTATGGGAGAGAGGACCACATACTCAGATAGTTCTAATATAATGTGGGGATTGTTAATAAAGAGAGGCACATCTATGTTTCTCATCTATGTTTCTCAGAGGGTCTTTAGCAGAACATCTTAGTAGAGGTCTCAAACTGTGCTAAAGAATTATTTCAGGACTTTGTTAAAAATGGAGATTTTTACCTGCATTTTTAAGTAGTGATGTAGGAGTCTCTGTTGTGTTTTTTTTTTTTAATGTTTAACGTTTATTTTTTATTTTTAAGAGACAGAGAGAGACAGAGTGCAAGAGCGGGGAGGGGCCGAGAGAGAGGGAGACACAAAATCTGAAGCAGGTTCCAGGCTCTGAGCTGTCAGCACAGAGCCTGAACTGGGGCTCCAACTCATGGGCTGCGAGATCATAACCTGAGCCGAAGTCGGACGCTTAAACAACTAAGCCACCGAGGCACCCCAGGAGTCTCTGTTTTAACAGCCGACTCTTCTTTACACTAAGGCTTGGTACCCACTGGTTTTTAGGACCACGGAATAAATGCTCTTTGTCAACCCAGAGGTTCAGCATGACACCTCAGCTGACTCTTAAGGATGAATAGAAAACAGTTATATGAAAAGAGGTGGAAAGAGCTTCCAGCGATGCAGTCTCAGAGTGAGCAAATCTATGTCTGCAGACAGAAATGGGGTGGTGTGGATACACAGTTGGGTATCAGGATCACTAGAGCTCCCAATGTCATGGGGCAAAATGTGAGAGGTGTAGCTACTAAAGATGACTTAAGTAAAATATTTTTGGCCAATGGCCTCTGTATATTCTTCACCTGTTTCTTACTGCTTCTGCAAGTTCTTTGCCTTTTCTATGTCTCACATAATGAACCTACAGAATGCTAACTCACCTGATATTGGTGCTAACTCACCATGATCTATCAGATCATACCTATATCAGGGCTTTTTCTGAATCACTGAGGAATAGTAGAACACCAGAGTTGACGAGATGCAAGGGTGTTTGCCATATCCTGGATTTTCCCTTTTGCTTCTAAATTGGATTTGAGATGCAAAAGGGCTATCATTCAATGCACATTGTTTATCTCTTGGTTTATAATAATCTAGCAGGCCTGTCAAAGCATAGTAGCAGGTGCTAGCAGACCAAGAATTCCACTGGTGATACTATCAGGTGAGTTAGCATTCTGTAGGTCCTCAGAGCTTAGTCCATGGGGTGTGTCAGGCCTGCACCTTTTCACTCCTACTGAGATTTCTCGGAAGCTGGGATGCCTCAGAGATAGGGTATGTCACGCCTTCACTTGTTTGGATTGCTTCACTCTCCCATGATCCACCCTTTCTAGGCTGCTGAATTCTCCTTGTGGGGAATGACCTCAGTTTCTTCCTAAGAACTAAAATCTATAAACAAAGGGGCTGTTCGAAGTTGTGGTTTCATCAAGAGGGATGGGACACAACCTGAAAGCAACAGCCTGATTTAATTCTATTCTATCTCTTCTAAAATACCATTGGCCTTTGATCCTCAAGGAATCATGTTTGAATTGGACACAGTACTTGGCCAGTAACCAGTGGAGGCATTAATCTAAAGGATTCCTATCTCAGGATTTGATGAAGAGATTAATAATCTCCCAGCTTGGTGAGAAATGCTGTGCTGTATGTAGTGAGGTCAACAATCAGTGAATTCCACTGGACGTTACTGAATGGGAAGAACAACAGTTAAAGATCTCAATCTTCTTTGCTTATCTACCCCATATAAACTGGACTCTTCATGGTTAGAATGCCTGTCCCAAGTGCTGAGCCATCAATTAACGTCTTTCACATTCTCTGGGGACTTCTTATTTCTGTTAAAAAATTTTAAATAAACAACATTAGTAGAATTCAGAAGACTTATTTATTTTTTTAATTAATTAATTTATTGAAGTCATGTTTACATCCAATGTGGGGCTCGAACTCACCACCCTGAGATCAAGAACCACATGGTCTTCTGACTGAGCCAGCCAGACACCCCTTAGTAGGATTCAAAAGAGATAAAAAATTGACCCTTAAATGATACCCCCAAAATTATGCTATTCATTTTTATGGTAATGTAATATAATCGAGTGATGCCAGCAGATGTGTGATTCATGAGTTTTGCTCAATTTTTATCATACAATAGTTAATAATCAATTTATTATTTCCACACCCTCCATACAAATTATTTCTATAAACTCTTTACATATTAATGAGAATTCATGTCACAACTATCAGAAATCTAATCCAAAAATCACTTAAGCATAACAAGTTTATTGGCTTACCTAAAAGTCTAATGGCAGAGTCAGTATCAATTGGAGCAGAATTTCTTTGACTAGCTTCTCAAGTTTGTGGAGCATGTGTGTGTGTGGAAGGCTGGGGGGATGTGGGTGTGTATTTGACAAACTCTCAGCTCTGTTTTCATCATCAATGGCTTCATTACATTGATGAGAAGGAGGTTTCTGAAAGATGTGGGTTAAGGAGGGAGAATGATATTTCTGGCAAAGACGAGAAGGGCATAGAAGTTTGAAACAGCATGTGCTTAGGAAGCTTCAAATAGGTTGGTGTGGCTGGAATGCCAGGTTCCTGTGGAGGAGTAACAAGATGGTGGACAGATGCCATGTGGTCTTGATAAAAGACTGTAGAGTTTCTTACATCAGCAACAGGGAGTCATGAGGGTCTTCAAATGGTAAAGTATGATAAGATTTGACCTTATTTAGATTATTCTGGTATCAATATGGACAGTGGACTTGACATGGTTAAGACAGGGAGCCAGGATTGTACATGGTGAAATTATAAAAGTTAAAAGGATCAGAACTAAAATAGGGACAATGGAAGTACAGAGAAGAAGAAGAATGTTACATATCTGTGACAAGTCAAATATCAAGGGCTCTAACTTCAATTAGAAGTTAGATGTGAAGGAGAAGTTAAAGAAGGGAGAAAAAATATAAAATTACTTCTGGACTCCCAACTTGGGTGAATGGTAATACATTCAAAGGTGAAATATTAGAATGAGGAGCAGATTTTTGCTAGAGTTGAGGTGTCTGAAGGGGCAGATAGCTCAGTAAGGAGCATATGGTCATGTAGTCATGTACTAAGTGCAAGGGAAGTCCAGCAGGCATCCGTCTGGAATAGTTTCAGACTTTCATACAGAAACAGGTGCATGGGGTGCTCTTTCCCTCAGGTCCTATAGACAGACATGCTGAATATTCTGTAGGACTGGGCTCTCGTGGAGGGGACCCTGACTTCCCGAGGCTCTCCCTTCTCATTCATGCAAACTGAGAGCAACCTTCTGGGACTAATAAACATTTTGCAGGCAAGGTAAAGCAGCCAGGACCTGGGTGCTAGCAGCTATTTAAGACACTGCTACAAAATATCAGATGTCCAGGGCCTAGGCTTTAAGGGTCTGCGTCCCATGGGAATCTGGGGTTAAATGAAGCCCATAGTGAGGGGTATCCTAAATGTTAGATGAGACAGAGTCTATGAAATGCCACAGAGATACCAATGAGGTAAGGATTAGAAATTGTTCATTGACCCCTATTTTCCCCATTCTAAAACAATTTCATTTTCGTGTTTCTAATTCTGAACCGTACTCTGATTCTGAGTCGTAGAGTCAACATGTACATTTTTTTTTTTTTTTGGTGCTGTTTACTTTTTCTTGTTCTGATTGGGTGTCACTAAATGGATGCTGTCTGTTGTATTTATGGGACCCTGCCAAGAGCTTGAAAAGACAGGATATACAATTAGGAAAATTACCTTCAATGGTTAATGATTTAGTCTATGTTTAATGGATTAAAACAGAAAATACCAAGCCACATGATTTGAAACAATCAGAAGAGCGTTTGCTCATCAAAGGATATAGATAGAGCAGAGAGTGACATAGATAAATATTGGTGGTGCCCATTTCAACACCTCCCTGGGAGCACTGAGATTCTTGATCCATGAGCTGAGGGTCCAGCTTCACAAGGCCATCCTTGTGAAGATTGATTCACTGGGCCCCTTTGGCATTATAAGCTTAAAATAGACAAACTTATTAAGCTTCAAATTATAATTTGGCTTTCCTAGGTATATATTTCATATGTTGGGTAGAGTAAAACAGTGAAATATATATTTCTTATGTAAATTACTGCTATTATATTCATTTTTGGTTTTGGTTAGCTGGTAAAATTAGGTCTCTGAGTATGTGAGGATGGGGTCAGAGGAAGATGATCGCATCCTCACCTTGGCAGATCCCATGGGAGACATAACTGGCCTCCTGTAAAACTTCTCCATCTTATTGCTTAACAGAAATTCTGACACTATAACTTAAAGGAAAAAAGGTGTTAAGTTTCAGTACAGGGACTAAACATAAACACACACACACACACACACACACACACACACACACACACAACAGAACAAATAATAACAGCAGAACTCCCATTTCTATAAAAGTTCAGCATAGTGAGTGACTAATTCCAGGAACTTTTGTTAACTAAAGGAAGTGGTCTTTGGGCTGGCCTCTAAATAACTGAAAATATTTTTCCAGACAAAGATGGGATACAGAGCACACTCCAAGTAAAAGAAATAGCACACATAAAGTCTAGAAATCAGGAAAGAACAATCAGCACATTTACAGAATGAGTTACTGAGTGAATTGTTTTCCAAATCTAAGAAAAAAGGAGTACTTGAAGCTGTATCTTTAAAAATATGTCAGAATTTTATCCCATTAAAATGTTAAGTTTTTCAAATAGAAAATGATGATCCATTTTTGAGTAGAACACAGTACTCTAAGATCAAACTGGAATCTGAAAACACAAGTTTCCTCAATCCCATTGGTATCTTTCATATCATCCATGCTATTTTGAATTAAATTTAAATTATACATAGATGGTAAATTGGAAACTTTCAGCTTACCCTTTTCTTTGAAAGGTGAATGTTGCATTTCACGTAGGAAAGTCTAATATACTTGGATAATTAGACAAATTAAGGACCAGCCTTCTGAATGGCTCAGTCACTTAATCTTTCGACTCTTGGTTTCAGCTTAGGTCATGATCTCATAGCTCATGGGTTCGAGCCTTGCGTCAGGCTGTGCGCTGACAGTGCAGAGCCTACTTGGGATCCTCTGCTCTCACTCTCTCTCTCTCTCTCTCTCAAATAAAACAAAACAAATAAAGATACTTTAAAAGGAAATAGAAAAAAAGAAAAAAAAAGAAAAATTAAGGGCCCTCATACTATTTCTGCAACTATGACTTTATTTACTAAGTGACATTTTATAATTCTTCTTAGAGAAGACAACTAGCATTAAATCAAGCTCAATAGTGGTTATAGAACTACACAGATGGAAGAAAACTTAATTTAGCACTCCTAAAAGTGGCAATCAATGCTTTTGTCTCTAGTGGAAGGTAAAATAAGACATATCCATAAGGAAATCTGTAATCTGATTACATTACTGCCTTTGAATTCATGCAAAAGAAAAATTAAAGTTTTGTTTTGCTTTACTTCTAGTTTTCTTTTAACTTTGCTTTAAACTACCAACTCTTAAAATATACGTTATCAATTATTGCTGGGAAACTCTAGACAATAGTCAGACATTTTGAAGTACATATTAATGCAATATTCTAATTACCCAATTGGTATGTATTAGATAATTGAACTTAATAACTCTTTAATCTGTAATTCTTTTGCTTGTGGTTATACTAGTATTAGATCTTGGTTCTCAAAGAAACAGTCTGAAGTGATTTTGATTCTTTTAACTGTTGTAACTTAAACAAATGATAGATGCATTTTTAAAAAATTCTTTTTTATTTGGTAAATGACTACCACCTCTTCCCTGTGATATCCTGAAGTCTTTAGATGAGAATCTATGTAGTACCCCTAAACCAGGACATAACAGGGACTCAATAAAATATGAGAGAAAGAGAGGGAGGGAGAGAGGGAGATTTTTAGTTTTATCTCAGTGATAAAACCTGAATTGCTTGGACTCCTATTGATAGCAAAAATGACTTTCTTTTAAATCATAGGAATAAGATATACCTGACTTTTGGGGTGATGTGCGCCCCACCTACTATTACATAGTGCATTTGGTGCAATGTTTCATTAGCATAAAAAGAGACCAGGCCCCTTCCCAGCCAAGAGACATGCATAAGTGCATAATTATCCATTGGCAGGGCTAATATAACAAGAAAGGTACTGGAAAAGCAATACACCTCAATTCAGTGACAGAGTTACTATGCCACATAAATTACCAGTGTTTTTATTTTTCCTTGTGGGTGATTAATTTGGATTGTTTGAAGTGTCACAATCCTGTTTAAGCATATTTGAAACATGACTGGTTATTATACTCATCTGTTTGTAATGGAGGCAAATCCTCTTTTCCCAAACCCAGCCCCTGATACCAGCAGATGTTCTCTGTAGGATGGATTATGAGGGAAACAGTATGTCCTTATTATGGGGTCGATAAAATATAGTTTAGGATAAGTCCTCACAAAGATTCCATGAAAAGTTGTTTTGCTTTTAATTTTTGGAGAGTAGAATTTCCTTGTGTAAGAGCTTGTGGGGTTATTCAGAGAGCCAGAAAATTGACTGTGATTCCTGTGTGTCAAATATTCTGCAAACAGACAGCATATGAAATGGGACTGACATTCAAAAGGAACATGTGGTGGGGCTCTTCGGTGGCTCGGTCGGTTAAGCAACTGGCTTTGGCTCAGGTCATGATCTCTCAGTTTGTGAGTTTGAGTCCCGTGTCAGGCTCTGTGCTGACAGCCTAGAGCCTGGAGCCTGCTTCAGATTCTGTCTCCCTCTCTCTCTCTCTCAAAAATAAACAAATATTAAAAAGTTTAAAAAAAAAGAACATATGGAAATGAGAAGATAAAGGGGTATATAACTTAAGATTGAATTTTTTAAAGAATATTCGACTCACTTTGCTTACAAATTCCTTTCTTTTTCAGTTGGCATCCCTTCTGCTCTACAAAGTGGCAGTGATATAGAGAGTGTTACTATTGATCCCCCACTCCCCATATCAAATCCTAAAATAGGAGCAAAAGTCAAAAGACAAAGGGAGACAAAGAGATAACACTTTAACTTTCAATTCCCAAACTTTACTTGGAGTGTAAATGGAGAAAAGCAAGCGCAATCTAGTTCTCCTGAACATTACATAGCATTAAGCAGAGTAAATAGCTAAGTCAACAACATTGGTATCTACTGAATCTTATTTGTCATCTCTCACTGAGTGTCCACAGCTCAGTCACTTAGGTGTCCTGGAAGTGTCCAATCTCCAAATGACTGTTTATGAAGATGAGATGCATCTTTCAAGTAATGTCCCTCATTAAAGGGAATTATTTTAAAGGTGACTCATTTTTGTTGAACTTTCTTTTCCAGTTGCATCCTTTCCACATGATACTAGCGAAAGGACACGCCATTGATCTTGGTCCACCAGGATCCATATATTTTGTTTTGTTTTGTTTTTCCAAAGCAATGTGTGTTTTAGATCACGTGATAACGTAGGTACAATTGGAAATTGTACAAGGCCATTAGAGGAGAAATTTCTAGGTCCTTCAAATAATAACAAATCACACGCATATTAAAGCTACATAGAGAACTTTATTTGGGTATTTGGAATACAGGCCCTTGCAAAGTCCCAATTTTGTTAATCTTCCAAGTTGCATGAAAAGCTATTATAAGTTTTTTTTAATTTAACATAGACTATAATTCTCTAGCTGATGGATAGAATCAAAGCATAATTACCTAAAAGTATTTTCTAGTCCCTGTTGAATCCCTGTCTAGTTTCCACAATTATTAGCCTGATATTCTGATACCAGTGGATATGGTCTAAGGGAATCCAAGATAAATTTTAATGCTTATCCAACCAAGACAGAATGATGCAGGTATTCAGTTGGGAGGAAATGCACATAATGTACTATGAGTTCTAATTGTAATTTGGGGTTTAAGGCTCAACACTGTCCCTCTCTATTAGCAGATAATTAAAAAGTTCATGGATAATGAAACATGCACGCATAGTTCACACAAAAATAAAAACAATGTGTGAGCTTCTGAAGTTACAGTGAAGATGATAAACAAAGTCAAGATTAGAAAGTTCCCACAAAAAATACCACGGCAAGATCATATCTGTTTTATAAAGATCCTTGCATGGAGAATAAAACCAACTAGCCATGTGCTATGGGTTGAACTGTGTCCCCCCACAGATTCACATATTGAAGTCCTCATTCCTACTACATCAGAATATGAAACACGGTCACTGTAGGCACAATTATTTAAGTTAGGATGAGGTCATGCTCCTGGAGGATGGGCCCCTAATCCAACATGGCCGGGTCCTTATGAAAAGGAAAAATTTGGAGACACAGATGCTCCCAGAACAGCATGTAAAGATGAAGGTAGACATGGGGGTGATGAAGCAGAAGCTAAAGAATGTCAGAAATTTTCAATACCCCACCAGAAACCAGGAGAGAGGCCTGGAACACGTCAGAGGAACCAACCCTGGCAACATCTTCATTTTGGATTTCTAGCCTCCAGAACTGTGAGACAAGATGTTTCTGTTGTTTAAAACACCCAGTCTGTGGTATTTTGTTAGGGCAGCCTTAGCAAACAAATGCAGCTTGCTTTTGAAATTAAAATCTACCACCTACTTTTCCTAAGAAGAGTGAGGCAGTTTTCCTCAAGTTTTTTCTGTGTCACTTCAGCTTTAATTTCTTTATTTTATTTTAGGATTTTTAAAAATATTTATTTATTTTTGAGAGAGAGGGGATGGGGGAGGGGTAGAGAAAGAAGGGGACAGAGGATCCAAAGCAGTGTTGACAGAAGATAGCCTGATGCAGGACTCGAACTCATGAACCATGAGATCATGACCTGAACCGAAGTTGGACACTTAACTGACTGAGTTGCCCAGGCATCCTGGCTTTAAACTCTTTAAATCAAGTGTCTCCAAGGGTGCCATGAAGAGCCATACAGCTCTTCTGAAAAAGTTCATAAAATCCAGCTACTTTCATGGTATAAGTTTCTTGTCAAATGACACTAACTAGAAAATGCAGCTAGGGAAGGCTGAACTTGAACTTGGACAATTTTTATAAGGCAAGCCTTCTCTGTGGCTTACAGTTATTTGAAATCAAAATCCTAAATCCCACAAGAATTCTGTAAGTATGGGACATGAATAAGAGGTTATGTAAAGAGAATAAAGACTGGCCTAAAGTACCTGCTCTCTAACACTGAATTCTAGAAGGCAGCAAGGCAATTTTTGAGTCATTTTAATGGAAACTGATGTGATCTTCCCATTTTATATATAGTAAGTTGTTCCCATGGCTCAACTACAAAGGTATAATGCCAATGAAAAGAAAAACATCTCAAGAAATTAATACTTGTGGAAGATTGCATTTTCTGATAATGTCTGCAATAACATTTCCCCTTGAATGGAAGTGAGCTGATGGCTTGCTCATAGCAATTGAAATGCAGGGAAAGTGATGCTGTGTGCGTTCTGAGGCCAGGGGGTGAAAAGTGATGCAGCTTCTGCCTTGTAAACTGGGACATTTACCTTGGAACTCTGAGGCACTATTGTAGAAGTTCTACTCATCCTTGGGGCGCCTGGGTGGCTCAGTCAGTTAAGTGTCAAGATTTGGCTCAGGTCATGATCTCAGGGTGCTGAGTTTGAGCCCTTCATCGGGCTCTGTGCTGACATCACGGATCCTGCTTGGGATTCTGTCTCTTTCTCCCTCTTCCCCTCCCCTGCTTGCTTTCTCTCTCTCTCTGTCTGTCTGTCTCTCTTTAATTTTTTTAATGTTTATTTATTTTTTTGAGAGAAACAGTGTGAGTCAGGGAGGGGCAAAGAGAGAAGAGAGGGAGACACAGAATTTAAAACAGGCTCCAGGCTCTGAGCTGTCAGCACAGAGCCCGATGCAGGGCTTAAAATCATGAACCCTTAGATCACGACCTGAGTCCAAGTCAGATGGTTAATCAACTGAGCCACATAGGCACCCCTTCCTCTCTTAAAATAAGTAAAAATAAACTTTAGAAAAAAAAAAGGTTTACTCATTCAAGGCATCCGTGCTTTGAGGAAGCCCAGACCACATGGAGAGGCAACAGGTAGGTATCCTGGTTCAGAGTATCAGCTGAAAGTTCCAGAGTGGGCTGGCAGTCAGCATGAACTGCCAGAAATGCCTTCAGATGAATCCAGACCTCAGCCTTTGAGTTTTCTCATCTGAGGTCCCAGAAATTGTGGAATAGAGAGAAGTCATCTGATCTGTGACATTTTAAATTCTGAACCACAGAATTGGTGGGCATGGTAATATGGTTATTTTGTGACCCGAAGTTTTGGGGTGATTTGTTACGTAGCCACAGTAAATGGAAGAGTAGCTTGGTGAACATTACTTCTTGTACAGAAATACCATATATGTACTTTGAGACATTTCTTCCTCTTTGACCTATGGTCTTACTAGTAAGCAATATATGATTTAGAAGCTGTCTATTATCTATAGAGAAAAAACACATTTCTGATCTTATTCTTCCTTTAGTTGTAGAGGTCCCGCTACAAGTCATTCCTCTTGAGGGTCTCTCTCAAAGCCCCAGCTTTTAAGATCAAAATCTTCATGAACATAAATCATGTCCTTATGTACCATTTCTTACATTTTAATATATATATTGTGAATTACTTATTTATTGGTTTTGTATAAATACTTTCTTTTTTGTTTTCTCAACAGTATAACATAAAATTTGACACATGCAAGAAAACTCTTATTAAATAAATAAATATATCTTGTGTAATTTTCTTCAAGTTTTCCTTATATATTAGTAGTTTCAGATTTTAGTTCTCAATCTTCATGTTGATGTAGTTTGAACAAATTCATGCTTAGGGATATTAGGTTGTTTTTACTTAAAAAACCTAATATCCACTTAAAGTGGGTTTGGTCAGTACTTAGAACATGAAATGTGTGTTCACTATTAGCTAACCATTTTTTCCCCTTTTTATTTCAGGTATAAGTCACTAATATTATGTGGATCTTTTTGTTAGTGTGTAGGGCATGTGAGAGAATATACCCAACATTTAGGAGGTATTAAGAAGAAATCAGAAGATGTTATTTTTAAGTCTTGAATTTCCTTGGTATCTAAGCAGATATAGTAATTAAATAAAATTCACTTTGTCACAACCAATTTTCCTGTTCATAGTAGAATATCTGTTTTATCTTAGAAGTTATATTCACTATCCAGATTTATATTCTAGGAAGCCCAGAGCAGTCAATGGTAACTCTTAGTGTAATTCTCTATTGCTATTTACAGATGACTTCAGACTTTTGTTTCAGTTCCTTTACAGAGTACAGGACACTAGTACCATTACATTGTGGTTATGTCATTGGGAGTTCTTGAGAAAAGGTCTTATCTGTCTTGTGTCAACAGACTTTTTTCCCCATATTAGGAAAGGTGATGAGATCAGGAAGAAATCTCAATTTGCAGAGGCCAAAGCTTGAACCTGATTAAAATCATTTGTGAATAAATTTGGCTTATTAACAATATGAAGACTAGTAGAAGTGGTCCCATTAAGTAGATAAATCAGCAGAAAGTGTTTACACAGTGGTGGGCTGTTTTCTCTCTGCTTTAAGGCCATTCTGACCTTGTGCATAAGGCAGATCTGGGTGAAAGTTAGATAGATTTTAATCTCTGGGATGTAGAATACAACACATTTCATTTGGGTCAGTTGGCAGGGTCTCTCACACTTGTGAGCTCATCCTATTGTTTGTAATAATGTAGTTTACTATCATCTAAGGCTTTGCGACTCCTGGTGTAGTTCATGGAATAGCAGCTTCAATGTCACAGGGGAGCTTGTTAGAAATGCAGAATCCCAGGCTCATCACAGACTCACAGACCTACCGAATCAGAGCCTGCATTTGAACAAAGTCCCCAGGTCATCACCCATGCACATTAAAGTTTGAGAGACACTGCTCTGGGGTCAGAAGGGCAGACACAGCACTGTACATTGAAAGTCCATGTGTCCACTCCTATGTGTGGGTGGAGAGAGTCTCATTTTGGCTTTTTATGTCCTAATTAACATTTGAGGATATGACAGTGAATGGGTATTCAGTCTGTAAAAGCATCAGGATAGACTCACATTTCTAAATATTTAGCCACCATTTATTTTTATCTTTTTAAAGTTTACTGCTTGGGGTGCCTGGGTGGTTCAGGTGGTTTAGTGTCCAACTCTGGCTCAGGTTGTGGTCTCACAGTTCATGGGTTCAAGCCCTGCATCAAGCTGTCTGCTGTCAGCACGGAGCCTACGTCAGATCCTCTGTCCCCCCCCTCTCTCTCTGCCCTTCCACCCCCCTCAAAAATAAACATTTTTATTTTAAAAAGTCTACTGCTTGGAGAGAAATGAGTCTGAAAATATCAAACTCAAGACTGGTGAAATTATGCTATGGAAGGGCTGAGAGACTCAGAGGCCAGTTCTTGGAGGAAGGACAATGTTTTGTGCCCAGTGTGGGCTGTAAACTCCGTCAGCTGCACCGTCTCTTTTCACATAGCTGGCTCCTTTTATTCTTGAGGCTTCAAGTGGATTTACATATTATCTGCTTCCATTCTAGACCATAACTTCCATGCAGAGAAGGAAATTGGCTTTTGTTTCCATTGCATTAAACCCGAGTCCCGTGCCTGACAAATAGCCTATCAATATACATTTGTCGAATAAACAGATTACATCTGGCTTTCCCACCTGCTACAAAATCTTGTGTAGTCATATAACTGCTCTGAGCCTCAGTTTTCCTAGCGGTTAGTTAGTTGCATACCTTTTCCACTAGTTAATTGTGGAAATGCTCCTTAAAACAATGGGATAATATTTGACACCTGTTGGATAGGCAAAACTAAACCTGCAAGGCCAAGTGTTGGAGACACTGTAGAGAAATGCAGACTCACAATCCTGGTGAGAAGGTGAATGAGTCCCTCCAGCACAGAGAGCAGTTTAGCAGTATCTAGAGATGCGGCTTTATAATAACCTCCATCTCTGCAGTTCCTCTGGTAAGCTCATCCCAGGGAGAAACTCTTGCTCATGTGTGGGGAAGCATATATAATACTGTTAGCAACATTGTTTTTAAGAGAAAAACTGGGTACACTTGCACATCTGTGAACAGGACATGGATAAATAAAGGGTGACAGACTTATACAACGGAATATTAGACAGCTATTTAAAGTCACTTAAATACAGAGAACAAACTGAGGGTTGTTGGAAGGGTGCTGAGGGGACCGATGGGCTAAATGGCTGATGGGCATGAAGGAGGACACTTGTTGGGGTGAGCACTGGGTGTTATATGTAAGTGATGAATCGCTAAATTTTACTCCTGAAATCATTATTACACTATATGTCAACTAACTTGGATTTAAATAAAATTTACAACTTAAAAACAGAATAATGTCAATGAATTTTTTTCAAAGTATTTAGTTGATTGGACGTTTCTCCAAAAACTGGATATTGAAATCAATATGTGGTTTTTCTTACATGTTTGATCTGTGGATGAGGAATTTCACTTTGCCTCAAAAGGAGAAAAATAATGCCTAATTCGTGTTCATTTCCTTGGTGGAAAGTTAAATTTTGCAGTTGGTATTTTTAATAATTTTGTATTTTTATGACACCTTAGCCTGTATAATAAATAAATATTTGTAAATTAAGTTGTTTCCTAGAGAAAATATTTCATAAGTAATAAATAATATATCATACATGTATTAGTTACAAATTAAAAGTGCTCAATATCATTAACTCAGGAAAATGAAAACCACATATTGCTGGAAAAAAAAAAAAAACCCAGAACGAATAAAAAGCAAAGTACTGAAAATACCAAGTGTTAGTGAGGATGGGAAGCCCCTAAAACTCTCACCCATGTATCTGGTGGGAGTGCAAAGATAGTTCAACCATTTCAGAAACCCATTTGGCCCTATCTGAATTTTCAACAGAGGTACCCCTGGGACTCAGTAACTGCATTCCTAGGATTTAGCTGTTACAGAAATGTATATGCATATTCAAAGCAGCATCATTTGTAATAACCCCAAAGTACAGGCAGTCTGTATGTCTTTCCACAGCCAACGGATGAGTAAATTCGGCATAGTCAACCCCGTGGATTGTTACACAGCAGTGACAAAGAGCAGGCTCTCACTGCATACAACAGCATGGAGAAATGTCACAACATAATAATGAGCGAAAGCAGTCACAAAAGGATACGTGCTGTGTTAGTCCATTCGTGTGAAAAAGTTTTTAAATATTTACTTATCTTTAAGAGAGAGAGAGAGAGAGCATGGAAGCGAGGGAGGGTTAGAGAGAGAGAGGAAGAGAAAGAACCCCAAGGGCGTTCCACGCTCAGTGCAAAGACTGACACGGGGCTTGATCTCTCGAACCATGAGATCGCGACCTGAGCCGAAATGAAGTCAGAAGCTTAAACGACCGAGAGTCGTTCGTATGAAATTTAAGGCGCCCCACCTCCGTTCGTATGAAATTTAAGAGGGAAACCCAATTTATGGTGTTAAAAATTTACTTTAGAAAATTTATGTTGGTATTATTTCTGTAATTTGAAAAAAAAAATTAAAGATTATCTGGATGAATAAACAGGTAAGGAAGCTAAAAAAAATTAATATTAATAGTGATGAAGGGTATCTTGTTCTATCTAGTTGGAAAATATGTAATAAATTACAATAACTTGAAACAAATTTGAACGAGTGCATCAAATCGCAGGGAGTTCAAAGGAATGGAAAAATTTCCTGTAAAAGTTGTTAACTGCTATACTGTTTATGTGAAATTATTTACTTATCATAAACTACTTCTTCAAAGAAAATATAAGCGACTTATGAATTATTTTATTAAAACCACTTTATTGAAGTATATACTTTAGCAAGGTACACTTGAGCAATTATCACGAATTAAAAATATCCTTGTAGGTGAAGAAATAGCACTCTGGATGATTTCATCTCTCAATCTCTACCCCTTCCTGCTTCCCGAACCTTCTTCATCATAGATTAGTTTTGTCTGTTTCTGATTCATGTATAATTAGATTAATACTGCATGTATTTTTTTTGCATATTCCATCTTTTGCTTAACATTATATTTAAAGTATTTTACTGAAAACAAACTGAGGGTGGAAGGGGGAGGGGGAAAGGGAAGGGGGGTGATGGTCTTGGTGGAGGTCACTTGTGGGGAAGAGCACTGGGTGTTATATGGAAACCAACCTGACAATAAACTATAAAGTTAAAAAAATAATGTCAAAAAATGAAAAATTATTTGCAACTCAGTTGAGTTTATTTCACCTTATAATATATACTCTCTCTAAAAGTTAGAAGACAAGGGAACTGGAATTTTAAGGGAAGGGAGGTATTTATAACAAAATCAGTGGAGGAAACCACAAAAGATGAATTAGCCCAACCAATTTGGAGAGCAGTTTAGCAATATCTGGAGAAGCTGAGGCCTTATAGTAAGTAAGCTTCATCTTGTCAATTCCTGTAGTAAGCTCACCCATGGAGAAAATCTTGCTTGTCTGGGGGAAAACATATACAAGAATGCTTTTCGCAGCATTGTTTTTAAGAGAGAAAAACTGGGTACACCCTACGTGTCTGTAAATGGGACATGGATAAATAAAGAGTAACAAAAGAAAACAAAAAGGCCTGCCTGTAATCAAAGGATTTAATTATTGCAGGTGTTCGGCTTCTAATTCTGCACACTTCAACCCATCTTGAATTTTTTTTTTTATGTATTTTATTTTGAGAGAGAGAGACAGAGAGTGAGCAGGGGAGGGGCAGAGAGAGAGGGAGACACAGAATCGGAAGCAGGCTCCAGGCTCTGAGCCGTCAGCACAGAGCCCGACACGGGGCTCGAACCCATAGACTGTGAGATCATGACCTGAGCCGAAGTCGGACGCTTAACTAACTGAGCCACCCAGGCGCCCCTAACCCATCTTGAATTTGGGTAAGGTTGCAACAGGCTTCATCCTGAAAGCAGCCATTGGCTATCTGTCAGGCTTCCACTCATTTTGTAGCTCTCTCTCTCCTCTGGCTTGTACGACAGCTGTCCCGTCTGGAGCAGAGCGATTTGCTCCTTTTTCCAAAGGCTGAAATGTGTATTTAAAATGTAATTTACTCTATCATTATTTCTTCATGGTGTTTCTAGGCGTGCTGGGCCTAATGTAGATTTGGGCATTAGTTTGGCCAGAATCCAGCTCATTTATTATTCAAACAGAAAGTACAAATAGTTTCTATGATCGATAGAATTGTACCTGAGCCACCCAGACATAAATGTCACTGATTCATTCTCATATATTCTTAGTCAAGCGTTTATTGTCTATTTAAGTCAATAAAATAATGATTAATAAATAAATACACCCCTTATTATATGCACACTTCGTTGAGAGCAAATTCTCTGAGCCTTCTGATAACTACCCTAATGACGTTCCTCAGGCCATTGCCTCCAGGACCTCATAGTAGAATGCTGAGATGTTCTCACTTCCTGTCAAATAATTTAAAAATAAACAATGCCATGGCCCCAGGGAGGAAATGGCTTAGCTACTGGGATGTATAGCCTGTGTATTTGCTAAGTCTTGTTGATTCTGCAGCCCAGGACTAAATAACATAGGCTGGTCCCCACAGAACCCACTTTACCCCTTTTCTCCTTTTCTCCCTGGAGTCTTCAGACTGTATGTGTCCTTTGTCTCTTGCTGCTTGCCAGCTCTTCCTTTTTTTTGTTCTATTTATCCTAACCTTTCTTTGATACTCACTTTGCTACCATAATGCTTTGCAAAAAAATTGTAGTGAAATTATATCCTGGGCCCTATTCTTATCTATGTACCAACCTAGCAAATATTCAATGCTGCAAAACTCACCATGCTAAATTAAATAAAGAAAGACAGTGCTCCAGATGAGAAATGTAATAATTATTTTAATAGACTTGAGCTTTTCCTCAGTATTAGCTAAATAAAAAAGTACAGAAGTGCTTCTTAATTTTTCTTGTTCACATTTACTTTCCGCACTATTTTCAATAAGATATGGCTTAAAAAATATATAACTATGTATAGTGATGGAGGTTAGCAAGGCTGATTGTGGTGATCATTTTGCAATATATACAAATATTGAATCATTATGCTGGACACCTAAAACTAGCGATGTTATATGTCAACTGTACTTCAATTAAAATAAAATAAGGTATGGCTAATTTCTGTGAATGAATCCTTTGTGTGAATGGTCCAATTTAATACATTGTGTGTGTGTGTGTGTGTGTGTGTGTGTGTGTGAGTGTGTAGCAATTCCAATAGCACATAATATGCTACCCTCTCCAAGAATTATCTTAGTTTCTTCATGTGTATAATTAAGAGTCAGACTTCATGAACACAGAACTTCCTTCTAAGTCTGAAATGTCTAGATCTCTGCCCCTTATAAGTGGAACCTTGGACCCGGAATGGGATAATATATACCCCACTCCTATAAGTAAGTGAGCCACACTCTCTTCTATGCTAGCGTTGGGCTGTATACATTCTTCATAGCATTGAACACACTTTGTTGTAACTATTTTCACATTGTTTTTCCCTTCTAGTCTGTGGATTTCTTGACAGAATACTTAACATCACTCATCTCTATACACCTTGCACCATGACAATTTCTAAGTGGTTTTTAGATATATAATATATCTAAGTATAATTGACTACAATCTAGGATGGTTGTCTGTACTACGACCAATTGGCCAAATCCTGCCCACTGTCTGCTTTTATAGAAAAAAAAGTTTTATTGGAACACTGTGTATCCATTCCTTTATATACTGTCAGTGGCTGTGTTCCTGCCCCAACAACAGAAATGAGTAGTTGCAACAAAGACCATGTCCCCACAAAGCATAAAATATTTATTGTTTCTTTCTAGAAAAGTTGGCCAATGCCTGGTTTAGATCATGGGAAATGAATTTTTTTTTTCTAGGAAGCAGTCCCTAACTCCAGCATCCCGGTGTTAATCTGGACATCTCTACTCTGTTCTCCCACAATCCCCTGGACACACTTCTTTTCCAAAATGTATGACAATATATGTAATTTGTCTTTCCCACTAGACTCAGGGAATATGGTAAGATTTCTGGGGACACTATATAATATAGGTCAGTGGTCTCCTTTAGCCACTTACTCTTTAGGAGAAGTTCAGAAAACCTAGAATATTTTAAAGTTGAGATCTGCCATGTCTCATTAGAAATTTAGATAGTTGCAAAGGATGCAAATATTCAGATGTAAATGTGCATATGTAAATATTCACACTTTAAAATAAAACTGTTACATCAAAGAGAATGAATATCCCAAGTGTTTTACACCCACTATCATCCATCTAAAGAGATTTTGGCTTTCAGTTAGGATGGAGAAAGGCACAAGACAAAGTTGCTTCTACTCTAATGATGAGAATGAGCCGAAGCGTCTAGGATGGTTGTCTGTACTATGACCAATTGGCCAAATCTTGCCCACTGTCTGCTTTTGCAGAAAAAAAAGTTTTATTGGAACACTGTGTATCCATTCCTTTACATACTGTCAGTGGCTGCATTCCTGCCCCAACAACAGATCTGAGTAGTTGCAACAGAGACCATGTCCCCACAAAGTCCAAGAGAATCCTGGGTTTGGCCATCCATTAGAGAACTGAAGTGGCAAGGCTACCTAGTGCGCTGAGATCCAAAGGTCAAGGGTTCCTTTGAAGAGAGGCAGGACAGAAATGAGCTGGTTGGCATTTAACACAGCAGTGAGAGGAACTAGTGGCTGTCATAGAAGGGGAATTCTTAATGGTGAGTGAGTTTGGCGTGCCTCCCCTGTGCACTTGCCTGTCAGCTCTGTCCTTGGACCTGTACCTAGTGCTTACAAGAAAGATCGGGCATGGGTTAGGAGCAACTGCGAAGGAGACAAGGAAACTTTTGGGAGGTGAAAGACCTGTTCCATATCTTGGATTAGTGATACATGATTGATAAAATTACCAGAATTCACCAAAATGAACCACTTAAAAGAAATCGATTCCATTACATGTAAATTATACCTTAATAAAGCAAAAAAAAAAAATCCATAATTTTTTGGTAAACAAGTAGGAGAATTTTATGAACAATGCAATTTTCCTTATGTAATTTTCAAAACACAAAAAAATACTAAATATTGTTTGTGGATACCAACATGCAGTGGAATCATAGTCACCAAATTCCCCCTTGGGTGAAGGATCTGTTGCCTCAACTTGGGAGCTTTTTGCAGATAACCTTCAGCCATTAGACCCTTCAGGGAATGCATCAACTGCAAGAAAACTCTTCCCCTAAGTTGATCCCTCTTCCCAGAGTGGTCCCCATTCAGTGACTGCTGCTGGACTGTAAGGCCTGGCCATACTTGCCCAATTGGGGATGACTGTGAAGGGAATTCTGACTGTAGAACTCCCTGGATCCTTGAGGTAGCCGTTGAGGCAGCACAACGGCTCTAAGTCTTCCTCTCCTTCTGCCTACTACTCTTCCTCTTATTGTCCCCTGAGAAATGAAGAAGCACTGAAATAAAACAGCAGCATTTATCTAGGTCCTAGGGTTGCAATTTGTGGAGCGCAGATTCAAGCAGCAACCCAAATTGTGTCTCAATGAGGAGTAAAAGTCAGGGGTCTGCATTAGCAAATTGCAGAAGGGTTAGGAGACTTATACATTGTTTTCCAAAAATTATGATTGGAAGATACAAATATATTTTACAACTCATTGGTTTTCTGAGTACATTATGTTAGTTCCTAGGAAAATACTTTTTGTAGAGTGTTTAGCTTTTATCAAGAATGCAGGTGTAGCAGTTTAGTGTTTAATCAGATGCTTCTGTCCAGCTCAATAATTCAATGTGGTTCCTGTTTCAAAAACACAGGATAAAGTTGTTAGTCTCAAAATAGATTTTCTCATGTTCAGAAGTTTTACACAGATTCCTAGACTAGTGTTGATGGCAAGGTGTTCCTTCCTAATAAACATACCACATGTAAAATTTCATCTTAAGTCTGCTTCTCAAAAGCAACACTTACTAAATGCATCCCTGCATTTGTACCATAGTCCTATAGTAAAGATTAAATGAAATTGTTTATGTCTCACTATAGTGCCTGGCATATTATAAGTCCAATAAGTGGGGGAAACCACTATTACTCTTGCTCAAAACTCATTTTGCTAAAGGATGTTCTCAGTCATTCACCTTCTTATATTTCTAGTCAAATCTATTTTTCTGTCAAATCAAAATCCACGAGTGGAAGGCATCTTTGCATTCAAGAGTAAAAAGAGTGTACAGAACCAACTCATCAAGAGGATACAGAGTCCTTAAAATAAAAAAAATAAAAAAATAAAGAGGATACAAAATTTTTCCCTATGATGGCCACTAAGTTTCTTTGGTGACATGTTGCAGCATTTCTGCAAACAAAGGCTTGAATTATGTTTTTCTAAACTAAAGTAGGGCATTCTGATTGTGCTACAACCCTTGCACAAAACTTTTCATTTTAGTGCCAAGATATTGTTATGAAAAATACTATACACTCCTTAATTTTATAGAAAGGAAGGAAGGAAGGAATAAAGAAAGGAAGGAGGGAAGGAAGGAAGGAAGGAAGGAAGGAAGGAAGGAAGGAGGGAAGGAAGGAAGGAGGGAAGGAAGGAAGGAGGGAAGGAAGGAAGGAAGGAAGGAAGGAAGGAAGGAAAGAAGAAAGGAAGAAGGAAGGAAGGAAGAAGGAAGGAGTAAGGAAGGAAGGAGGTGAGAAAGAGAGAAAGAAATGTATAGAGTGATGGATGACTGATAGTATACATCCCAATATCTGAATATGGCTTTGGTTTTGCCATCTTCCCTGAAAGATCCATGGCCCATTGTGATGTCCTGAAATTGACTGTTTTAGATCAGCTCCCTTCCTTCTTCATGCCAGGATAAGAATATAGGTACAGTTTATTGTTTTCCGATTTAGTGTCCATGGCAATTCACCTGGGAACATACTGAAATGGTGGTTGGTTCTAGGGTGCCACTCTCATAGTTTCTGATTATGTCTGAGCTGTGGTTCAGGAATGTGCACTTTTTAATAAGTGCCCTGGTAATTGTCACGCTTAGTGTGAGAAACACATGCATAACAAATGGCTAGATTAATCTCCATTCAATACAGAGAATAAAGAGGAGGGAATAAGATTACAAATACATTAGGTCTAATTTGCCACACCTAGGATTTCAATTAGCGTCCTGTGGAATCTACATGAGACATTCTTGAAAAGGCTCAAACCAACATGCATCTCACAGGCTACACTTTTCCTGACACTCTTATTATTAGGTGATCGTTTATATTGGGAAGCATGGCTTGGTGTGAAGCAACTGCACTTGCTTTTTTTTCTTAACTCAATGACAGCTCTTTCTTGGTCTTGGTTGATTTTCTCAGCCTCTGTTGGAGTGTTTCAGGGCTCAACTCTTGGTCTTCTCACTCCCTAGGTCATTCATTCTCATGAATTTGAATACCATCTGCTAAATAATAATTTCTAAATTTATATTTCTAATCTTAATCCCTGGAGCTTCAGATTCATAGATCTGTCTACTGGGTGTCTCTACTTGAATGCAGAACAGGTATTTCATATTTAACTTGTTCAACATTGTGATTTAATTTATAGTCTCCCCACTTCCTCATCCCTTTGACTTATATATTTCAGCAAATGGTAACTCAATTCATCTATTACCCCAAGACTTTGAAGTCATTTTTGACCCATATATTTTTTTTTTATCTCCCTTGGGGTCCACATCAAATGGATCTCCAAATCTTCTGGCTCTGCTTTCAAAATATGTTTGGTATCCAAGACCAGATTTCAGAAGTCTGTTCTATCCCCAATTCCTTCCTTTCACCACTGTTTCATTGCTATTACCCTGAAAAAGCTACCTACTAACTGTCTGAGTTCCTCACTGGGTCTTCTTTTCTTGACTTCTCTGTAATATATTCTCAGCAGAGCAGACAGAATGATCCAATTAAAACATGTCAGGTCAGGGGTGCCTGGATGGCTCAGTCAGGTAAGTGTCCAACTTTAGCTCATGTTGTGATCTCACGGTTTGTGAGTTCAAGCCCTGCGTTGGGCTCTGTGCTGACAGCTCAGAACCTAGAGCCTGTTTCAGATTCTGTGTCTCATTCGCTCTCTGCCCCTCACCCACTTGTGCTCTGTCTCTCTCTGTCTCTCAAAAAATAAATAAATGTATGATGGGGGGGTGGGGGAGAGGGGAAAGTGGGTGATGGGCATTGAGGAGGGCACTTGTTGGGATGAGCACTAGGTGTTGTATGGAAACCAATTTGACAATAAATTATATTCAAAAAATAAAACAAAATAAATAAATGTAAAAAAAAATGTCAGGTTGTAGTAAGACCCCCCCCAAAGGTTTCTAACTCACTTGAAATTAACATGGAGTAAAATCTGTGTTCTTACCATATGTCTTAAACTTTTTGGAATGCCATAACAAGATACCATAGACTTGGTGACTTAAACAACAGAAATCTATTTTCTCACGGTTCTGGAAGCTAGAAGTGTGAGCTCAGGGTGAGAATCCTCTTCCTAGCTTACAGGTGGTACATCACAGTGGCAGAGAGGATGAGCAAGCTCTCTGGTTTATCTTCTTATAAGGGCACTAATCCTATCAGACTAGGGCTCTGCCCTCATGATCTCATCTCACCCTAGTTACTTCCCAAATATCCCACCTTCTAATACCATCACACTGGAAGTTAGGACTACAACATAGGAATTTTTGAGGGACACAAACATTCAGTCCATAATATCATGGCATACAAGACCTTTCACAATCTGGACGTTGACCTTATTCCACTTAGGCAGATCCAACTATCTCTGTTTCTTTGCTCTTTCTTGAACCCACCCAGGCATGATCTTGTCTTGGGATCTTTGCACTGGCTGTTCCTTTTTACCTCCCATGGCCAAATGGTTCATTTCCTTACTTTATTTAGGTATTTGCTCAAATGTCAGTTCATCAGAAATTGCTTCTCTTAGCTCCAGGGTACTAAAAACACACCTCTAGTCAATGTTGAGCTTCTTGGCTTGTTGCAGTGAAAGATGCAGCACACCATGGGGAGCCATGTGATATACCAGCAAGGGGGTGTTGGAAGGGCTCAAGTTTGTGTTATTTTGGGAAGAATTATTTTGGGGAGGATTCAGTGAAATGTGGTTTTGCTCTGAGGCTGCCAGAAAGTGGGAGCAATTCCATAATTGGGTTCCTTAACAATTTTTACCCAGGAGGAATGAAGAGAGATTAAAGCTGCAATTGGTAGAGTCAACAAGAATTAGTTACTCATGTTAGCTGGATGATGGGGGTGTTTGGTTATTTTTGTGATTTGCACAGTGTACTTGTTTTTATCTGAGCTCAGATATGATTACTATTTGCTTTTGTCCTGATCTTGCTCTAATATGGTTACAAAAGTGGTCTTGTCTGATTTTTTTTTTTTTTTTTTGGTAAAATTGTTTGTGCTCAACAGGAAGACACAGTGGCCACTTCCAAGCTGACAGGATTCAGGAGCTTCTTTTTTTCATATTCAATTTAAAATACAAATTCTCATTGTTTCTTTCCCCTTACACTGCATTATTTTTATTTGTTATTTTTCTTCATGGTACATGTCACTCACCACCATAGTACAACAAACATATTGCTTGTTTGTCTATTACCTATATTCTTCTACATGTAAATTCCATAAGAGTGAGTATTTAGATTCACCTCATTCATTGTCAGTAACTCTGTATTCTCCTGGATCATAATAGATGTTCAACATGTATTTGCTGGATGAATTTATTCAACAACTTGCTAATTTTCCTAAACACACATGAAAACGAATCAAGTTATGAAAGAGCCAAAAATCTCCTGATAACCAAATTTCTTCACAGTGTAGGAAGTTGAATGTAATTAAGATGTAAATAAAGACACACTAATAGATGGGTATCAAATGACACATAGTAAGGACTGTTGTGTTACTATAAATGATGGCGTGACTTTTATAGCAATCTTCAAGTATTGGACTTCTATCACACAAAATATAACTGGATTTTTTTTCATCTCTGTGAGAAAAATTGGGATTAAGCTAGATATAAAAGTAAACTTCTCAATTGGACAGAGTTCTAAAGATTGACTGACTAGTTACATACAGATGAGTTATTATATAACCTTTAGGAATAAAATCAAAAGTACTAATTTGATAGTATACATTTTATC
This sequence comes from Cryptoprocta ferox, assembly GCA_028646485.1. Taxonomy (NCBI): domain Eukaryota; kingdom Metazoa; phylum Chordata; class Mammalia; order Carnivora; family Eupleridae; genus Cryptoprocta; species Cryptoprocta ferox. Next base: position 134,964,860 of record CM053567.1, read on the forward strand.
CTTTGCATATCTGTACAGCGAAGTTTTCTTTGAGTAATTTTCATAAGTAAGTGAAAGGGAAGAAACTTACTTTTAGGGATTATACACATACCCAAATAAGGCCAGTGCCTTATGGATGTATGGCCATGGATGTATGGATATGTTGCTTATTTTAAAAATTATGTGTGTGTGCACATACCTGTGTATGTGATATGTGTATGCATCCCCTATGTGTGGGCTTGTACTCCTTACTTACCACCCAGTGAGCCGATTACTAGGGCAGCAAAGAGAACTGAAAACCATCCTGCAAATGCTCCCAGACAGTGAGTGCTGTAAAGAAACTGTATGGACAGCGTCTGGGTCAGCATGCCCTCTGTTATGAAATTAGCTTCCGTTAAAATTCCGGCAACTAGAGCTTCCTAAAATATTTCCTCTTTATTTCTATGTCCCTCTTGAAGTTTCATTATTATATCCCTTTTAGGAAAATAGTCATTTTGACCTGATGTAAAAATTGAAACACAAGATGTTAGCAATTAAGGAAATGAAAAATTAAGGCTTCTGTATTTTTAAGTTCTGTGACTCTAAGATCAGAGTCAATGGAAGAAACAATCTATGAGACTGGCCAAGCCCAAGAAGAAGAAACATACTAGCCATCATGTATTGATACCAGCCTAATGCACTAAACGCTTTATACTCATTGTCCCCTTTAACTCTTACAGCTTTGAGATTTCTAATTCTTCTACAGAGCAAAACCTCCCCAAAAACAAAAACAAAAATACCCCCCAGAGTATCAGAGATACCAAATTTCACCTTATAAATGGCAAAGTAGGAATATAAACTATGGTAGACAGAACAACTCCACAAAGAAGTCCCTGCCCTAATCCCCCAAACCCGTGAATTTGTTACGTTATGTGGCAAAGGGGACTTAGATTGTTAAATTAAGGTTTTTAAGAAGGGAATATTATCCTGAATCCCAATGTAATCACAAGACTCCTTATAAAGGAGAGGCAAAAGCATCAGTGTCAGAGAGTAGATTGTTGACTCCAGAAACGGAGTTTGAAGTTATGGCTTTGAAGAGGAAGGAAGGAGCCATAAGCCAAAGAATGCGGGTGGCTTCTAGAAGCCAGAAAAGGCAAGGAACAGATCTTTGTCCAGAGCGTCCCGCAAGAACACAGCCCTACTGACACCTGGATTATAGCCATGTATAGACTCATTTCAGACTTCTGAGCTCTCAAACTATAAGATAGTAAATGTGTGTTGTTTTAAAGTACCAAGCTCATCATAATTTATTACAGCAGCAATTGGAAGCAAATACATAAACCCAGGTCTGTGTCACCCCTCTGCGATCTTGCCATATGGTAAGATGTGTATTTTAACTGACTCAACAACTGGTTGATTAGATGAGGCAAGTTAGGCTGAGGGAGAGCAGTAATCTACCTCTAATTAATGTGGGTCATATTGCCTCTGTATATTTGGAAACTATTTCATGATATATGATCTCTGTTTCTGCTATATATGCAAAAGAAGTGTGTTCTTTCAGTGAGTTGCTATAGACAAAGTTATTTGTATGCTCTGTCCAAAATAGACGATTACTTTATTTAAGGATGAGTAATAAGCTATTTTAATATTATATTCAGTCATCTGTTTGTACTTATTGTACACCTGTTTGACCTGCTAGTTTTAATATGCATATTGATTTGGCCATTCATGTTAATCCCTTTCTGTGTATATTTTGAAAAGTATGAAGATGAAAACCCAGCTATAGTTAATGCATCATCAAAATAGAGTTACAAGCCAAGATAATTATAACCGGCAATCTTCCTTTAGCAGGTATCTCATTATAGGATTAATGTCTTTTTCCAAATGCCAGTCCCTCTGGTAAGGTTACCTATGAATCTTTCATCTTCAAGGGAAAGTATCACAGTGCATTAGTTTCTCTTCCACTTCAAAAAGTGAAGTTAGACAGAGATAAAAAAGTTTCTGAGGGAAGATGATGAATGCCACCTGCTGGCAATGTCTTCTTTAATTTACTAAATATTTATTGAAGACTTAATATGTGTCATAGGGGCTGAGATTACACTGCTGGGCAAGCTAAACAAAGAGCGGGGTTACTTTCAAGTGTAAAAAAAATAGACATATAAAAACATGAAGATCAGAAGAAGTTCTATGAAAAAGAGTGGTAGAATTGAAAGTGAATGTGTTTGCGAGATCACCATCTGGCTTAACACACAGCAGAAGTAAAAGAAAAAGTGGAGAAATAACTACCTCAGAGTTAACTCCTTTCATTGTAAATAATCATGGGAAATTTAGATTTATGTAGATGAAAAGAAGAAAGACCATTAACTACAGATCTTGCATATTGGCTCATCTGTTTACTTGACAGAAGCATTCACTAATATTCTTTTCACCACAGACCCTCTGTACCAATGACTGGGTCCCACAGGGACAATGGCAGGGAGATGAACACTCCAACATAATGTGTGCTCAGTTTGTCCATCACCATGAATAAGGGTTTGCTTTGCCATATCTTTTAGCCTGTATCATGCAAGTTGCTGCTGAATGTTGCCATTGAATGTAGCATGTCCAACAAAAATACCATCGACTCAGAAGTTGGCTCTGGTTGTTTGATCAATAATCCTCCTTCCTTTGGTGTCATTGAGACTAGTCACTATCTTTCAAACCCATTTGAGGCATTAAAAAATACATTCTCAACTTCCAAGTGGAGTGGAGTTTCATGTCCCCTGCAGCTGAAAAGTGTTAGAACAGCATGGAAAGGAAGACTTGCCCTGTTAAAACCTTTCCCATTCTCTACAGGTAAAATCTCAGGTGGTTTATGTACCTCTAAAAATATGAATAAATGGCAACCAGAGTTTGTTTTCTGTCCATACTCTTTAAATAATATATAGCATTTTGGAGAGTTATCTGACATTTCATTATTAAGCAACCTACTAATAAAGATTCTATATGTAAGGATATTGCTACATGGATTATTTACTATAGCTCCCTAGAGATAAGTAACAATCAAAGGTAAGGATGATCTCACATAAGATGTTTATATATATTTCTTTTTAATTTTTCTTGGTCTCATAATTTTTTTTAAATTCATAGGTATCATCCTAGGACTTCTGCCTAAATCTGTGATTCTAACCCCGTTGAGGGTTTGTCTGACCCACTAGCAGTCATGATCTCTCAGAGTCCTCTGATAGGACTAGGGTGGCAAAGAGAGATGTCTGCTTCTTTTATTGTTTCACTCAGACAGAATTTATGGTCAATGGTGACCACCCGAATATAATCATCTTTTTTCTTATTGAAAAAAAGAATAGGCAACTTTTCCCTTAATCTTTTACATGTTAAAAGTCTGTGTATACATGCATACATTAACTTATTTTATAAATACTCTTCTAAGCTCTATAGACAGTGGTGAATGAAATTAGACAAAAATTTGACCCCATGGAAATTACAATCCAACAAAGATGTCCTTTTCATAGGAATTTACTAATTATTCATATTCATCTACTTTTCTTATTTCAGATATTTGACATGTCATTTATAAGAGGCTCAAAGACCTTGCAGAATCTTACTTGATTGCATCTTATTTTCTGGAAGAAGGAAGAGATTATTACATGACACTGTCAGAGACATCTCAGGGCCTTAGTAGAGAATATTCCTAAGGATTTTTTTTTACAACAAGCAGAAGACAGAAATCAAAATCAAATTATCTAAGCAAAAAGGAGAGTTTAGTGCCTGAGAGAATTGGAGAGGGAATTCTAGGTAGGGGTGGAACATTGAGGGACATAGGAGATGCAGATGATGCTGAAATCTCTCTCTCTCTCTCCCGCTCTCTCTCTCTCTCTCTCTCTCTCTCTCTCTCCTGCCCCCCATTTATGTCTCTCTGTCTCTCTTTGTCTCACCTGACTGGAAATGAATAACAAGACACTGAGAGAAGAAGTGGCCTCTTTAACATCCCAACACCTCTGGGCTACACAAGACTTTTAGAAATATATTATCCAAATCTTTCTTCAGACCCTGATCACTTCTGTACATTGGTCTCATTCTATCCTTATGAAGACAGGCTACTTCCATGTGTCTCCCATGGGATTTGGCATAACACATTAGAGAGACTATGTGTACTTTACTTTTAGAGAATGGGACAAGGTTTTAATGGGGCAAGGCAAATCTCCAGGTGCTGAAGAAAGGAAGCCTTGGCTACAGAGGAATGTAGGATTTCTGAGTACCCAAGCTCAGCTTTTGTTGTGTGCCTATCCCTGGCACAGTTCATTGACCATGGCCATATTAAGTTGGAAAGAGAGGAACCATCCCCAGAGAAAAGGATGCTGTTATGTGCAGAGGTGAAGATGGGATACTGGGAAGGGGTTGCCAGCTCCCTCCTGGAGTCTCACTGCTCAGTAGGGTTCATGGGCAAGGCTCATCCCTGCGGCAAATGTATGGGACAAGGTTGGTCCTTTTTTATCTTGGCGTTCTTCAAAACACAATTCCATGGAGATGGGTTCCCACTCTAGCCTCAATACCTGGGACAGTGCATGGCACTTGGTAGTTAGCAAGAGTCAGTTGACTGAATAAGGAGGAAACTACTGGAGGATATTGTCCATGCAAACAAGAAAGTAAACCAAGAAAGAGAAAAACACAGAATCTGAGAAACAGGGATCTAGGGCAGGATGTGGAGGATGGCAATTCCCAATATCATGGTAAAACAGCAGAGAGTAAGCAACTTAGACTGGGGCAGATCAGAAGGCTTAGAGAGAAACTATAAGAAGAAGAAAAAAATGTATAGACTACTTAATGTACTTAATGTATAAAAAGAAGATTTTTGTAGCCAGAGAAGAGTTTGATAAATTAATGATAAACACATAGAAAAGCCACCAAAGAAAATTAGGAAGATACATCCTTGGGATTCCAAAGAACTTGAAAACGAAAAGATATGAAAGAAAGTAAAGATATTCAAGACCTATGATATGGCTCCACTGTCAATAACACCTGTGCCATTATGATGATGTAAACAATGAGTATTGATTTAGCTAACTACCCTGGGAGACAGGGACATGGGTGTACCCATGTGTATGGTGAGACCATGGATAAGGTGTGAGAAAGAGCTACATCATTATTATCCACATCTGCAAGCCAATATGTAGGCCTTAACACTGAAAAATCAAGAAGTAGCAATATAAGCATGTTATCTAATGATATGGAAATAAATACCAAAGTAGTCATCTAAACAAGATGAAAAGGGTTGCCTCTGGGGAGCAAGAAACATAGTTGGGGGAATAGGAAGCAAGCCTTATATAACTATGTGACTCTCTAAGCTGCGTGCATGAATAGCTTTAATAAAAACTACATTAATGTAACACTGCATATCAATTATACTTCAATTAAAAAACTACATTAAAAATATCTAGAGTGGTTATCTATAAGACATTTTTTAATTAAGAAAATAATTATGTGATGCTTATATAAAAACTATCACATACATGAATATTTACTTATTAAATTTCGGTAAAAAATAAAATTTACTGTCCTTTTTTATTAGAAAAAAATCCAGTGCTTCTTCCCATTGTTGGCAGCCTTCGATACTAATACATTAATGGATGATTTTCAAGCCATGTATTTCTATGTTTATTCTTGTCCTTTCTCCTTTCTCTCACACAAAACAAAAGCCATTTTTCTATTTCATAAGGGTCCTCTAAACTTTCAAGCCTTCCTTCAGCAAAGGAATAACTGTGATGAGTGTCAGCTAGCAGGTAGCTAGTGAGGTCACCATCCCCAGGACTGCTCCAGTCACTCCACGTGACTCATCACCTATCTGGTCTACTTCTAGTAAGGCAGATTTCCCAGAGAACTGTGGGAAAGTGGAAAGTTTTGATATTGGTTTTGCTCCCTGGATACTGTGTTTTCAAAAGACTTGTGTAGCCCAGGGATCCTGGGATGCTAAAGAGGCCACTTCAAGTCTCAGTGTCTTGTAATACATTATGTCAATTTTGACACACTCCCTATGGTGAGAAAGTGTGTTTAGCACCTTTGTAATAAATGTGCTTAGAACAACTGGTCACCCAGCTTTTTATCTCTGAAAAAAAGAGAAAGATTGAGGTAGAAAACCCATCTGGGGGCACCTGGATGGCTCAGTAGGTTAAGCGTTCAACTTTAATTTGGGTCACGGTCTTGCGGTTCATGAGTTCAAGCCCCATTTAGAATTCTGGAGCCTGCTTTGGGTTCTCTCTCTCTCTCTCTCTCTCTCTCTCTCTCTCCCCCCATTCCTTGTTCACTCTCTCTCTCTCTCTCTCTCCCTCTGAAAACTAAACAAACATTAAAACAAAAGCCATCTGGAATATGGCAGATGGACACGGAGCTGTCTTTGTTGTTTCTGAGAGCACACAGAGTTTCCTTGTTTGCATATATGAGTGTAATTAGTCTTCTATTTCGACTGGGATAAATCACCACAAACTTAGTGTTTTACACAATGCAAATTCATTATCTTATGGTTCTGGAACTCGTATGTGTGACATGGGTTTCCGTAGGCTAAATCAAGGTAACAAGAAGTTGTATTCATTTCTAGAGGTTCTAGGGGTGCATCCAATTTTTTGTTCATTCAGGTTAACAGCAGAATTCAGTTCCTGGTGACTGTAGAATTGAGGATTCCATTTTCTTGCTAGCTGTCAATGGAAGGCCATCCTAGCATCTAGGGGATTCTCACATTCCTTGACTTAATGGCCCTTTTCCTCCACCTTCAAATCCAGCAATGGCAAGTTAAATGCCTTTCATGCAACCTCTGTCTGTGATTCTCCTTCTATCCTTTGACTCTTCTTTCTTTGTCATCTGTCTCTCTGACCACTGCCAAGAAAGATTCTTTGCTTTCAATGGCTCTTATGAAGACATTGGGCCCACCCAGATAATCCAGGAAAATCCCCCTAGATCAAGGTCCTAAATATTAATCACATCTGCATGTAAGATAGAATATTCACAGGTTCTTTGGATTAGGATGAAGACATGTTTGGGGGCAGTTACTCTCCTTACCACACCCAGTTTGGGGGCAGAATTAAGACGGTGAGAAGATGAAGGAAGAGAGGAAATGTAGTTGCCACTGCAGCTGTGTGTGTGTGTGTGTGTGTGTGTGTGTAAGAACACACGCATATGTGCAGATTATTATTATGAGTAGCCATCTTTTTAAAACTCTCAACTGTGTAAACAAATACTTTAATAACAAAAGATTATAGACACTGTGTTGATGTTGCAAAGGATAGCTCCCTTTGCCTGATTCTTTCTTCTTCAAATTTATCGGACTGCAAACCATTGTGTGGGCACGGAGATATTAATTACACGCCATTCTGGCTGAGTCCAAGTGCAAAGAATATAATCTTTACCCCTACTTCTAAATGCAGAAGCTCAAAATTGAAACTCTTAGATGTACCACTTTTTCTGAGCTGAATTTTCTGTGGAGGAAAGAGGTTCAATGAATTTAATTGGTTGCTCATTGGAGTGAGGAATATTAAACTGCTAACTCCATGGAGATGGCCTTTCTGTACAGCTTTGGCAAGTGTCTTGAATACAGAATAAAACTTTGTTATACTAGATTGCCACTAATTTACAGTCTAGGACTATTTGAATATGTACTAAGTAGAAGTGTACCTATGTAGTATTGGTTCTGGTTGGATTTTGTTAAGCAAATTAATATTTTAAACAAGACTTGAAGAAAATATGTGATTGATCTATGGGAAGAAAGTGCCGTATCTTTCACTCAAACAAGTACCCTAAAAATACAATTGACACAAACAAGCAATACTTACAACTTTAGTTTCTATATATAAAATTATTAAAGTGCATGCATGTAAAGTGTATCTAATAACAGTGGTGCTCTTAATTTTTAAATTTCATTTTACAGGGTTCCAAAAGCTTTAATGTGGACAGCTTTACAAACATTATCTCAAAAAGGCTATATACTAATTCAACCTGCATGCCACCCTTTTCTTGCATTGGCTGTGATTACTGAGGTTTTCCTGACTATGAATCAATAGGGGACATATTTTCAATATTGATTGCGTTCTTGGATAAGATCCACGAAATTGTTTTTTACATTTTGTAATGTTTTATTGGCAGACTGTTGTTTATGAGACCAAGAATCATATAAAACTCAAGACTGTTTCCACTAACACTTAGAAGTTTCACCTGTGAAAGAATTCTAAGTCCTTATAATGATTTTAATATAAAAATCATGGCATTTTTCTTCTTTAAGTGCTTTCTTTTGCTGATTAAAATAGGGAGTCTTAGGAAACATTTTACACTGGCAGAGCTCCCTCTATGAGATCAAAATAATAGTGATCACCTCAGGTCGTTCCATCTTTATAACTAACGTCTGCCTTTTATTACAAGTAATATAGAAATTGCTTTGCCAGTCATTAATGCCAAAAAATAAAAATTATCACGTTTGACATCCCAAGAAATCAGATAAAAAGATCTTATTCTATTTCAGAGCTCCCCAACCAATGGATTACAGATATTTGGAGAGTCATTAGTCAGTCCCCTTGGGGCTTCCACTTGTGACATCCTGGGTGCGTGTCAGCTGTACTGGTTCTGGCCAAAACCAGAGCACACTGCTTGGTGACTGCAGGGCAACATTTATATACAAAAGGTATGGCTTCCTCCTCACCTGCAGCACTTCAAAGGAGCTGGCTACAGCATCTTTTGTTTACTCTTTTTTACTAATAATGAGCCTTCAGGATCTAAGGAACTTGAATCCAGACAGTATAAAGGATCCAATAGATCCAACCCTTCATCTTTCTGGTCTGAAGAGGGGGCAAAAACCCAAGATATGATGAACAGATCATCTGTCTCTAACCCAGTAAAACAGTCTTCCATGCCTTGTATCACTACAGTGAGACCCTGACAGCTTGACCCGTAGGGAAGCTAAGAACCCACCCTTGTCATGGACACACATTCCAGACCTTGTAAGGAGACTCAGTAACGTGACAAGCGGAGACTAAGATGAAGGATTGCTGTCTTTGTTGAGGTGGAACTAAATAGACAGAAGTGAAAGACTTTTAAAGTCTAATGAGGAAAAAAATAAAATGAGGTAAATCTTTTCCAATATTTAAAAAGGAGTAGGAGATATGTGGGAACTCTTTGTATTTTCCACCCAATTTTGTTGTGAACCTGTAACTGCTCTAAAAAATAAAGTTCATTAACTTAAAAACATATTTTTGAAGAAATGTATTAGATGATTTTAAATTTTATATGGAAAAGCAGACTAAATTTCCACTAATACGTTTTAGAAGCTTATCACCTATGAATGAATTTTAAGTCCTTAAGACAATTTTGTTATAAAAACATAGCATTCCGCTTTTTAATTTTTTTAAGTTTTATTTATATATTTTGAGAGAGAGAGAGAACACAAAAGGGAGAGGGGCAGAAAGAAGGAGAGACGGAATCCTGAGCAGGCTCTGCACCATCAGCACAGAGCCCTATGTGGGGCTCAAATCCATGAACAGGGATACCATGACCTGAGCAGAGATCAAGAGTTGGATGCTTAAAAAATTGCATCACCCAGGTGCCCAAGCATTTTTTTTTAAATGCTTTCTTTTGATGATAAAAGAAATGGGTCATCTTTCAACAATCTTGAAAAAGAAAAAACAAGGGTGGAGGGGCTAGATTACATGATTTCAAGAGTTGCTAAACTATAATACACAAGACAGTGTGGTAGTGGCATAGGATTGATGTATAGATCAATGTAATAGAATTGAGAATCCAGAAATAGATCTAAATGCATATAGTCCATGGATTTTTAATAAAAGTGCTAAAGTAATTACGTGAGAGAAAAGACAGTATTTTGAACAAATGTTGTAATACAGCAGTATATCTCTATGGATAAAACGAATTTCACACTTTACTTCACACCATACTTTTAAAAACAACGTAAAATATAGCATAGACCTAAATAGAAGAGCTAAGATGATAAAACTTCCAGAAAAAAATATTTGACCTAGATATTTACCCAAGAGAAATAAAAACTTTTCTACATTCAAAGACTTATATGTGAATGTTTACAGTAGCAGCAACCATAATAGCCAAATAATGGAAGCAACCCTAATGTTCATGAACTGGTGAATGGATAAATAATTTGTGAGAGAGCCATTCTGAAGAAACTGCTAAGAAATAAAAAGGAATGAAATATGAATGAAAATAAAAATGAAATGTATTAATCTCAAAAATATTATACTAAATGTAAAAAGTAAGAAGCTAATAAAAAACTACAAATTGTATAATGGCATTTGTTTGAAAATCTAGAAACGGCAAAACTACACAGTGTCAGAAAACATTGTGACTGGTGGTGATGGAGATTGGAACCATACTTAGGAAATTTTTCATGCTGCTGACCTATGCAAGGACTTCTAGTCCAGTTGTTTTGTGTTCAGGTAATTTTGCTATTGATATCTCTGTCCTCGGTCCTGAAGAATAGATGCTGTTTTTCTTTTATTGCTGTAGGATGAGACAGACCACACATGTTCTACAGTAATCTATTGTCTGAAAAAGTAGTATTCAACTGTTACTTTACCTTCTAAGGCCAAAGCTAACAAGCACTCCTTTCTTTTTCTTCCCTCTGTTTTCCAGTTACTCTGAAAATAGAAGTAACTGTTAACTACTTCTTTTAAATTATTTCATATATCATCTCTTTCATGCACCTGCCACAACGGATACAATCATAGCTGCTCATTTTTTTCTCTTAATCATATTCACTCTATCTGAAAATGAAGAAGAAGGTGTATAATAATGCACACTTTATCGTTTCCTGCTCAGAAAATTGATTATTTCGGTAATTATTGAAATTAAAAGACCTATCCCAAACCATATGTATATCTATAACCACTCATGTATTTATTAATTTCTTTCTTCCTTCATTCAATCTATATGTATGGAGAACTTGCTACACTATTCTTCAATGTTAGAGAAAAAATAATGATAAAATATTAACCCTTTGAAAACATAATTAGAATGAGAAATAGAAACAAAAATAATGAAAAAGAAAAATTACACATATTGTAATAACATTAGGAATGATGTGCTATATGGACACAAAAAGGAGAAATCTTTTTAACATAAAATCTAACAACATGCCTATTGAACAAAAGGAAGATGAATGTGTTCCAATATTTCAGTATTTGTAAGTAAGATGTGTTGGATCACACGCCCAATACTAGGAGTCAGAAATATAGCCGTACTGTCAACTGCATCTGACTTAAAATTAAATGGAATATTCCATATCCTGACACTTGTTCTCCACAGAATAACACAAGAAAATAACTACTTCATAGACAAGAGAAGGCATTTTAAATACAAGGATCAGTGCAGCCTTGAGACTGAGGATCCCTGGAGCTGAGAGTCTCCAGAACCTGTCAAATTTTCCAGGAAATAATAGACCCCATTATAGACTTCAGGTTTTACAGCATCAGTATCATAATTAAGCAAAATCAATATGCCTTCTTTTCATAACAACACTTGCATACATAAAAACTATCCAGAAGTGTTACTCTAAAAAAAATTCCCATGGACATTAAAAAGTGACCAAACACGAAATAGACACAACTGTAAACCTAAGATTATAAACAAATCAATGGGGAATTTCAGTTTGTTTGCTCAGGTAAGGGAATGGGGGAAGTCTGAAACTTCACTTAGAAAAAGAACAACTCTTTTTTTCTAGGAAAGATATTGTAACCTGAAAATCACCACCATGGTTTGGTAGAATCAGCAGTACACATACCCAGTCTTATATTATTGATAAAAGATAGCTGGAGGACCATTAAAAATTGGATTCCTTGATTGACTGATTGATTCGCTGATTGATTAAATCAATCTTAAACAATGTCTTGGAAATTAGGAGATGTGTAGTATTGGACTAACACTCCATCCAGCTACAAAGCCATTTTACTTGAACTTTGCTTACCATGGGTTTTTACTCCTGGAACATGTCTTGATGCTGAGCTGCATTGTCTTTAGCCTGTGATAGCATTACACTCTCTTCAAAGGCTTGCTCTCATTACCAGGAAAGAACATGATTACACTCGTTATCAGAACGTACAGTACCTTGGTAATATGAACATCTCTAATTTCTTGTTCAAACAAATATCCTGTGTGGTTTGTTTGAAGTCCCTCCTCATGACTCTCTGTTCTCACAGGACTGGTGAAGGTTGGTATCAGGGACTCCTTTCTTCCAAATAGCTCCCTTCAGCTCCAAAAACATTGTACGTTTCATAGCAGGAAATAGTGAGGGTGTTGATAGTTAATTTTTAATTTTTATTATTTTTGTTATTTATTTATTTAGAGAGAAAAAGAGAGCATGCACGAGGGCAAGGGCAGTGACAGAGAGAGAGAGAGAGAGAGAGAGAATCCCAAGCAGGCTCCACACTGGCAGCACAGAACCCGATGCACGGCTTGAACTCATGACGTGTGAGATCATGACCTGAGCCGAAGTCAGACACTTAATCGACTGAGCCACCCAGGTCCCCCTTGATTTTTATTGTTAAAAAGCATGCACTCACTTAACAAAAAACAACAGTTCTGAATGAAAAGTAAAATCTTGCTCTCTCACTCTCTTATTTCAACAAATCCTTAGAGGTAACCACTTAATAATTTTTTAATGTTCCCGTTCGGTTATTTTCCATCCACATGTATATGCATATGTTTTCACACTCATTTTTCATTGAGCACAAACAAGATCATACTTTGCTGTTTTAACTATGGGGATTTTTAACCTGATGAGAAGAAAGTAACAGCAAGTTCAACATTTCACTGTCATTTGATCATTTTAGAATAAACTAAGAACTTTGAAGTTCTCTAGGCTTGTTTAAATGTTTACAAAGAGAGCTATCAAATCTGATATTGTCACTCCCTTGATGAACAGGGTAAGGGCTCTAAAACAAATCTGCCTGACTGCAAGCCTGGCCCCATCTCTTTCTTGATATATGACTTTGGGCAAGTTGCCTTAAAGTTTTGTGCCTCAGTCTGCTAATCTGAAAAAAATGGGGCTATACTCCCACCTGCTTCAAATTGTTGTTGTGCAAACTCTAACATGTGTAAATAGATGTTGGCATATCCCAAACACTACCTTTTAGTGGTGGTTCTTACTATCATTATGGTCCAGTGGCTTCCTATTGCTCTGGGTCTTAAACCTGTAAGATGGTATTGCCTCTCTTACCAGACAACTCCCTGTTCACAGGCGCTTGAAATGGACTGGACTTCACTCCTTTGGTCTTGGGACATGTGACTTCCTCCATCCTTCCTTACTTTTACAGTGTGCTCCTCCCTTCTCTGGGTAGCTCTTACACCCTCATGTCTTGGCTGAAAAAGCCCTTTCTGGCTCTTGGATGAAGTCAGATCTCCTCTTAGGAAAGTGAACAATAATCACATATTTCCCATCCAAATGGGGCACCCATCCAAGTGCACGGAGGCAGCACTAACAATTGTTCTAGGACAGCAGGTGTAAACTGGAATTGTTCCCGGCACATCAGGACATAGGCACTTTCTACTCATAACACATGGCTATAGCATCTTTTACTTTTCTTTTATGCATTGATTTACAATTTTAATTAACTGTGCAAGTATTTCTTGACGTCTTACCGTTCTGTTAGTCTCTACGCTTAGTGTATCTGATTCACCACTGTATGGCCCACTCCTAGCACAGTGCTGAGCACATTACCCAAAACTATTGCTGAATGGATGATCGAGCAACAGCCTTCGTTGTATCAGCATTAAAGAAGGTCCCTCACTCTGCCTTTTAATGCCAGTCACAAGTACAGAAGCATGACTTTTCTCTCATTTGGGGCAATCATTAATCTAGCTTCTCTCATCCTGGCCTGACTTTGGCCTTTGCCTGAGACCTACTTTGAAGAGGTAGCATATCCACCCTTATGGGATTCTAGCATAGGTGTTGAACTCCTGCCGTTTATCCTTACCCTTGACAGGTTTCCTACACTTTTTGTTTGCAATGGTAGGTCAGAAAGCATGTATCTGAGGCAGTAAATTAAAGTGGTCACTGTTATTTGTGTAATTATAAGGATCTGGAAGAGGCCAGTGCAGTCTAGGGCCATACACATTTCAGTGAGTGGTTCCGGCAACATGCCTGTTTATATGCAAATAACTGTCACATGGAAATTACAATTGTTGAGATGGAACGAAGATTTACAATAGCATGACATTTCTATCTATCTAGGAAAGGTAGTATTGAAATGGTCAAATATATTTTAGAATGCCCAAAAAAGTCATTAGTATTTAGAACCATAGATAAAAAGTACAATAGAAAATCTTCCAAATTGTATAGAACATGCACATTGATTAACTCAGTTCTTCTGCATTGCCACAGGTAAGACATCTAAGTAGGTCATATGCCAGGGATGGTAGTTTATAGATTAGTGTGAATGCTATGTCTGACTCACTCATGTGGGAAGATTAGTTGTGAAGACTCTTCCTGGATCACATTCCATGGATTATAGCAAAGTACACACTCCAGTGAATAGGAAATTGGATCAGTAAATGGAAAGCATTTAGAGAATGGAACAGAAGTATACATGCTTTTAGCAACACAATCTTTTTTTTTTTTAACCTCTGGACCTTACTGACCCAACCCCCATTCTATTACTTTCCTTGGGATGAATTCAGATTATAATTTTATTTACTGAATGTGCAAGAATTTAATTTTGTTAACTAGTTTTATTCCAGAACCATCTCTTTCACTATCAAAGCATGTTAGACTGTTTCCTTAAAAAATCTTTGAAAAAAAATGTTTAAGTTTTTATTTTATTTATTTGGAGAAAGAGAGAAAGAGAGAGAGAGAGGCAGGGAGGGATGGAGAGAGTGGGAGAGAGAGAGAATCTTAAGCAGGCTCCACACTGTCAACACAGAGCCAATGAGGGACTCACGGTCATGAACTGTGAGATCATGACTTGAGTGGAAACCAAGAGTCTGATGCTTAATCGACTGAGCCACCCAGGCGCCCCAAACCTATGAACAATCTTAATGACTCTAGAGACATTTAAATATATGTTCCATTCATGCCATTGATTACTTCATTCATTCAGCAGGTATTTCCTAATTCCCTTCTGGGTATTAATGAGTCAGCAACTTCAGCTTTTTTGATTTTCACCCTTATTATAAAGGCCTAAGTGGAGGTCCATTTTCTACCACTCTCTATGTATAGTTTCTTCACTGCTACTCTAATGTCAAACTTCCTGGGGGAAAAAGTCATTTTCCTGATCTCATTTTCTGTCTTTGAGAAGTTTCATGGTTCAAAATTACTTTCTGGTTTCCCTCAACTTTTCATATTTCCTGGCTGTCACCTCTAGTTTGTGTAAGAGTATAAAACAGTGTTTATAGGACTCCCTACACCCAATAAAATCTTAACCAGTTCCATTTCCTTACCATTTTTCTTCTTTTTTGTGATCTAAATATGAAATATGTCACAAAATCATGAACAGACAAGCAATTGTTTGTAGCAATTGTTAAGGCTTTTCCTTTGAAAATATAATAAACAATAATGCACATTTTATAATAATGCAAGGGTTCTTTTCTTTATATTCAAAATGATCTCTATGATGACAATAAATCACTTAGTTGAAAATGTTTTTTTTTCTCTTTCCTTTTTTTTTTGCGGAATACAGTTGGAATCTTTTTGCTAAATCCATGGTGTCTCTCTGTGATAACAAATTATCCAGTAAATTTGTTAGAAAAAAATTGAATTTGTTGATTCACTGACAGCCTTATTACAGATACAAGGAGTGTTAAAAGCCTTCTCTAGTTTTGTCCTTTTTTTTTCTAACTATGCTTAGCTGGCTTAAAAATGTTTCCATCTGAAGAATATCATTTTTGTCTCCAGAGTTATAACCAAATATAAGAAAGAATGAAATTGGAGGTGGTTGGAAGGGAAAACAAAAGTGAGGGAAAATAAAGCCAAAATTGAGTTATTTCTTATTAATTTCTTAGGCATAGTCAATTTTTAAATTTGTTATGTGAGGATTTTTAGCCTCTTTATTTTGGGATATTTTTATAGAACTACTACCAATAGTCAAATTCAGATCCACTTTTCCGTTCTTATTTCTACTGAAGGTTGTATAATCTAAAGAATACTATATATTTTTTTAAATTAGGTAGAATCAGCTATCTAAGAATTTTAATACGCTCATATATATACCTGCCTTTATTTCCATTTAAATATAGGATCGGGGTAAATTCATCACCATTCTCTTCATTTTTAAGATAATAAAAAAATTACAAGAAAAACAAATATAGAATATATGTGGGGATGCCTGGGGGCTCAGTCGGTTAAGTATCCAATTTCGGCTCAGGTCATGATCTTACAGTGGTGGGTTTGAGCCCTGTGTCAGGCTCTGTGCTGATAGCTCACAGCCTGGAGCCTGCTTCGGATTCTATGTCTCCTTCTCTCTCCCTCTGCCCCTCCCTCGCTCATGCTCTGTCTCTCTCTGTCTCTAAAAAATAAATAAACATTGAAAAAACATTTTTAATAAAATTAAAAAAAGAATACATGTGTATTTTCTACTTTTGTTCCAAAATAAGCATTTCTCTATAATCTCTGGAAGAAATACTATCATTTTATCCAACTTCAACTTGTATAAAACCTAGCAGCAGAAGATCCAGAAGTTATCTTTGTAATAAAATTAGTAGTTTAGGAATCACTAGTTTTCCTGGGTTAGTGAGAAATAAGGTTACTTTAGCAAAGTGTCATTGGCTAAAGATATTTAGCGGAGTGTCACTGGCTAAAGATATTTAGCTAAAGATTTAGCGATTGCTGCACAGTTCATTATGTTATCACACTATAAGCCTTTCAACAGGAACAATTCTTGATTCCTCTGAATTCTCAGTGGCTGACATTGTTCTCAGGGGTTTGGGAACTTCTTTCTATGACTACAATGGTCCTGTTAGGCTAAAATTTCCTGGAGTGTAGAGCTTGCTATTAGTGAAGTGTGCATCCACTAGACAAAATGCTACCTATCTGCTACTACAGGTCAGGCAGCCATAAAGAAATCATTCTGGATTTCCTTCTGAGGCTTATGGTGATACGATGGTGCTTACTTTTTAAAGTTATTTTTGGAAAAATTTGGAGTGTTTATGAACGCATACACAAAAGTAGCATGTGGAAAGACACAATGGTTGGAAGTATGCCCTTTAAATTTCCACAGACTGGGGCTGACTCTATCCCGGTGTCATCACCTGCCAGCTGCGTGCTCTGGAGCAAGCTACTGGGTGTGCTGGGCTTCCGCATTCTTATTTGTTACATGACACAACGAGGTCTGTGGTAGACATTCTTGGTCATCTATGCAAAATCCATTCTCCTCCTGCTTCCCTCTAACAGAGTGGCTAATTTGTTCAGCCTTTGGGCATCCTTACATGCACAAAAGTGTGGACCTCTTCTCAGGAGGCCAATATTAATTAAATGAAGTCAGCCAAGGAAATTCTATTCACTATTAGCAACTGATACAGAATTGGGGGTGCCAATAAGTCATGCAGTGAATCTGTGGACAGCTTCCGGGAACTTGCCTTCCTTTTTCAAATACATCATGTTCTCTCTGCTTTCCTTTGGGCTCTGATGCTCAGAGCTGCTATTGCCATCTGGAAACCATAGGCTGATAAGCCTTAAACAGTGCCATGAAGGCAGAACACAAGGTATAAAGGAACCTGGGTCCTTGATAGCATCACTGACCTGTTGAATTACCCATCCTTAGAGCCACCCAAAATTGTGTTTCTTGTTACTTGCAATAATAGATTTCTTTGATTATTTACACCATTTTGAGTCAAGTCTAACTCTAGCTCTTGTGGATGAAAGCATCTGAACGGATACAAATAATATAGCTGTTTTGAGAACTAAATGAGATGACTCATAAAATGCGGGCTTGGTTCAATGCCACAGACACAACGCTCAAAAATGTTTCTTGTCATTACGATGATGTTGTTGATGTTAAAACTGCTGGTTCTGCAGTGATTCTTCTGTCAGATTTCCACATTAGTTTCAGACAAAATGACAAGGCCTGAATAGGACAAAATAGGGAAAAACTCATTTTCTACAGCCTCTTTTTCTCTTTCACCATGTCCTTCCCTTGATGTTGCACCTCTGAGTCCACTCAACCATGCAGAGAAGGGACCAGTGACAACACATGAGGATAGGATGTTTCATAAGGCAACTTTTAACCCCAAAGAATCATAACCTAGTGTTAGAACTTTTCTGCATCTCCACAATGTTATCACCTAATCTTCCACCTACGTCCAAAGACAAACCTTACAGCTTACAATTGGTTACTAAGTCTCATCGTTTTTTATCTAGACACTGCCTTGTAAGAGAAGAATTCCCCTCTCTGGTGTAATTGTTAACACCGGATAATTATCAGGTGGTGCCCTGAACATTCCAGACCATTATCTATTGACAGCAAGAGTACTGTTCATTTTCAAAGCAGTAAGAGAAGCTGTTTTTTTTTTTCATTGCTTTTGTACAGATAGGACTTGTGGGGGATTTTAAACTGGGAACATGTGGGACTCCTTTGCATTTCTAGTGGATGTGGCCTTTACAATTATTTACCAGTCTAGGGGTTGAGAAGAGATGCTAATTTCTCTGGAGCATACAAAGAGATGGGTATGTGCTGTACACTGACAACCAATAAGAAGCAACTGTATGAGGGGCACCTGGGTGGTTCCATTGGTTAAGCATCTGACTTTGGCTCAGGTTATGATCTCACGGTTCTTGGTTTCTAGCACCGAGTCAGGCTCTGTGCTGACTGCTCAGAGCCTGGAGCCTGCTTCAGATTCTCTGTCTCTCTCTCTGTCCCTCTCCCACTCTCACACACACTCTCTCTCTCTCAAAAATAAACGAATAAACATTTTAAAAAAGTTAAAAAAGAAGAAACCATGAATTTTCAAGATCTTCTGTTAGAGCTCTTGTTTGGTATAAGACATTGCTGCACATTTCAAAATGGACATTAAGCTATTCTGCGGACAGCTAATCATGGGGGGAAATGGACAAATACTACCTTTCACTTCTATCTCCCCTAGGAAAAATGACAGAAATCTGAACATTTCCCCAAAAGTCTAGAATACTTTGATATCAATTTTATGACTGGTCTGCTAGGCAACTGTATAGAAGGCAGCTCATTTCATTCCAATGTCCCCAAGAAAAGGGGCTTAGTGGGACTACTTCTTCTGCATTGTGCTGTCCTTATAGGTAGGACTGGCTCAATAATTAGCAAAAGACACATTAAAATGAAACACAAGGCCCCTTGTTAAAAGATTATTAAGAATCTCAAGACAGTGGCAGCTGAGCCCTAAACCAAGCCTGAGGATCTTCAGGGCTGGGGGCTCATGCACCTGCCAGATGGACACTTGTGAAGCTGGTCCTACTGGCAAAGGCTGATTTTACATATCTCTCTGCCTCTTTGGTGTTGGGCATGTATAGCAGCAGAAAGAACATGGAGGGAGATGGATTTGGTTGAAAGCCTGGCTCCTGTCCATCTAAATGTGTGGGCATGAGTGAGTTAGAGTCTCAACCTCTTGCACTGAGTTGCTCAGAGGGGTAAATGCTCAGAGCATCAAGTGCAAAACCCTGTATGAAAAGGACTCTGTGAATAGTCTCAGGAGGCCGGGGTTTAAATTCTGGAAATATCCAGTCCTTTGTCAGGTGATGAAGCCCCATTTGAGTGACTGTTAGATCACAGTTTTACTGTCTTTCTTCTGTTCTGTGGCCCAAACCCTAATGTCATCTTATAAATGTCTTGTGAGTGTGGTCACAAGGAAGCAGGGCAAGCGGTCTTGGCAAGGTCAACACAACCCACACTCATATCACGAAAATTAATCCAAAAGGCTCAACAGTATAATATTTGTATACAGTAGATGTCATATTGTTGCCATCACCAACAATGGAAGATTGTCTTCCTTTCCTTTCTTTTAATTCTAATGTCTTAACATAGTCCAAATAGTCAATGGCATTTTAATTTTTTTGCTTTGAGTTGACAACTGTAATATATCTCTGGTCAAAACAACAATATCTACATTCTAATTAACAGAGAAGAAAGTGTTCCTTTGGAAACCTCCAGCTGAAATAAAATAAAATATCTTTCGTTTGAAATTCATATCTGGTGTCGGAAGAGTCATTAGCTTGCCTATCTCTTCTTGTCCTCACATTTCTAAAAATAAACATAATGAAAATTAAACAGGTGAGCAAGAGGGAAACAGGTCCTGTGTAATGTTTGTTCTTGTATAACTGAATTAAATGTCAAAGAAAGCTTGAGATCTACTCTTAAATAATCTTCCCAGATTTCTTGTTATTCTGTGTTTAAGATTTCTGCCTATCCTTGAAAAACAGTTGCAATAAGAGAGAAGGGAATTTCCCTTTGGACTTGGATTAAGTCCTTGAATATTCCTCCAATTTGACTGACACCTGCAAACACACGTATTTTCTTGGAAAACTTTCTTTTAATAACTGAAGATATTGGAGTCTAGAGACATGAAATAAACATGCTGCCTGGGGGTGTGTGGTTACAGGAATGATGGTGTTTCCATTTTCCCAGAAAGGGAGAAGATTGTCTCACAGAGCAAATGTTTATTTCTCTTGGTGAATAAGGATCTGCCCAGTGTATTTATTGCTTGATTGTGTTTATGTTCCTTTGTGCTTGTCTCTGTCTACATGGGTGTAAGATTAGATTTTCAGCTCCCAAATGGTGGGGCTGGATTCCTGTCATCTAATAATTCCTTCAAATTCCTGTGTAAATCTGTAAGCCAGGACAGGCCTGGCTTGCCATCATTATTAGGAATCTATTTTGAAATTCAGTCCTCACATGATACACATGAAACATGATGCCAGCCAGAAACTATACTTTTTAATAGTTAATTTTTAATTTTTTAAATGTTTTTTATTTATTTCCATGAGAGAGAGAGCATAAGTGGGGGTGGGGGGCAGAGAGACAGGGGGCCAGAGGATCTGAATTGGGCTCCAGGCTATTGACAGCAGTGAGCCTGATGTGGGACTTGAGCTTAAAAACTGTGAGATTGTGACCTGAGCCAAAGTCAGATGTTCAACTGACTGCGTCACCCAGCTGCCCCAATAGTTAATTTTTGACAGGTCTTGCTCTAGACAATAACACCAACTCATAATTAGCGAACATGAGGGAAATAAGATGGAGAGATCAACTACATAGAATAGAATAAATGGTATTTCTTTCATAAAGCCTGTCATAAGAATGATTGGCTGTAGGAAACTGCTCCTCTATTTTTTTTTAAGTTTATGTATTTTGAGAGGGGGAAAGGGGTGGAGAGAATCCCAAAGAGGCTAGGTGCTGTCAGCATGGAGCCCAATGTGGGGCTTGATCTCACAAACTGTGAGATCTTGACCAGAGCAGAAACCAAGAGTTGGTCTCTTAACCCACTGAGCCACCCAGGAGCCCAGCACCTCCCCCTCTATATGAAGGGAAGTAGATGACCCCAATGGCAAACCTTCAGAAACAATAAAGATAAAACCTGTGAGGAATAATTATTAAAACTAAAGGAACTTAAGAGGCTGGCTTTTATTCCTCCTCCATCTCCATGTCTACCAAACCTTTGTGATGGATTTTTTAGAGAACTACAACTTCACTAAATTTGAACTAAGTTCAAAATATCTAAGTATCAACAGATAAAAGATTATACTGAATGAGATCTGAAATTCTGCAGGATTTTTATGGGCCTTTGGCTCAAAAATGAAAGCCTTTTCTTTGTAGGCATTGGTGCACTCATTCCATAGTGATAAAGCAGTGGTTCCAGATACATGGTCGTGGGACAGCAGATGAACCAGAAGTTAGGGGGAAAGAAGGTGTGTAGATGGGATTCACGCTATGACATACCAGTGATATCACAAAACAGCTTGGAGTTTGAAATTAGTCAAATCTGGGCCTAATCCAGGCTCTGTCACATGCTCTGAGTTAAGTTATTCATAAGATCTCAACCTAGACTTGGTCATCTCTTGGACAAGATTAAACAGTCACGCCTACCACAATAAGTTGAAGTAGTAGAGCGCAGTGGATACACGACACAAATCCAGCCTCACAGCTTCATAATGTTGGTCAAGTTACCGAACCTCTGTGGGCCTGTTTCCTCACTTGTACAATGTAGTTAATGACACCTCTGTCACATAGTTGTTTTGAAAATTAAACTTCCTGGCACGTAATAATTGCCCAATAAATGTTAGTTATTATTCATTTTCAACAAATATGTATTGAGTGCCTTTTATTTGGGAGACACTGCCCAAGCCACCGATGAATCTGACTAATGTACACTAAGTGTCTTGGTCATAGAAGACACCCAAGAAATATTTGATGAATGGTAGGGAAGGCCAGCCTTTTGGTGTGTCCCTAAGATTTGGTTAGATTTTGAATATCCAATCCAGTACTCTTCATGTGTCAGCAGACAGTTGGCTGGTTGTTGTTGTTTTGTTTTGTTTTGTTTTCAGCTGGCATTACTAATTCAATGAGTGGGGTACAGAGCAGCCTTTTACCTCACAATAGGATTAGCAGGAAAAGAGAAATGATTCACTGTACTCTTCTTTCTCTGTGGTCTCTTCTGTTGTCTGAGGGGTGATAGGGGCTAGGTCAGCCAAAGGAGGAGACAAATGAAGCAGTCACAGGTATGCTTTGGAAAGGGTACCTGAAATGGAAAATAGAATACAGGTTTGTTTTCAACTGTCAACATCAGAAGCAGGTGTTCCCAGTAAAAGACTTGTATGGGATTGGTGGGTAAAAGAACCTTCTACAATTGTAAGCAATATTTGATGTTACTGAAGAGAGAGGCCATAGTTTTCACAAAGTTTTAGAGATGTCTACTGTCCAATAAAATATTAAGATCCTAGGGGACAATGAGGATTGAAGACTGAAATAAGGAGTTTAAAGTGATTTGGAGGTTAGATTTAGATTTATTACCAAGCTTTGTAAATGTAAACATAAAGGAAAAACCCGAGTTGGAAACAGGTGATTGACCTCATTAGATTCCAAAAGGGATGAAAAATCCATCTCAGGGAAAACATTCACTGTATATTTGCTGTCAAGAGGCACCAAAGTCTTCTGGATATGTGTACCTCAATGAACTAGGGCTTGGAAAGGATTTTTGAGAGATCATAATTACGTGTTATGAAAACACATTCTCAACCACAGTTTCTATTTGCTGATACGTATACTAGGCTAAATTGCTGGGAATTTGAAATGCTAAAAAAATAGACTTTGAAAGTAACAACAAAAATACAACCATGAAATATCACCCGAATTGAGTAGTCAGTGTTACTGAGATGTTATTGATGGTGCATAAAGACAAAGTATGCCAACACGTGTAGTGCAGAAGCAAAGCATAGTGACATGAGCGTGTTAGCATTTAGTGAGAACAAATGTCAGTAAACTACTCTGAAGTTTCAGAGGCCTTTTGCAAGAACAAGCATTAAAGAGGATCTGCTGGGGTTAGGATGGATTGGCACCTCAGAACATTCTCCCTATTGTTAATGAAGGAGTGAATCAGCCACTTAATTTCGATTCTATCTGAAACGTGGGGAATTCCCGAGAAAAGATTTCTTAATACTCTGTCCTGAGCAACAGAAAACATCCCTTGCTTTGCTCCATTTCCCAACATACTCTTTTTTTGTAGTAGTAGTATAAAATAACAGTCAAAGATAAGAGGAAGAGAATGAGCACTACATATGGTTTGTAATTGTTTTTCAAAGCATGTTTTGGGGGATCACTTGAAAAACAGATGCCAAATAAGACAAAGGTCTGAAAACATAGTAATTTATTCTCATGATAATATTTATGCTCATATTTATGACATCTAGGTGGGTGTAAACATTGACCTATCTCTCATTTCTGAATATTTATCTATATCATCGTGATTTCTGACTGCATCCAATTCCCCTTCCAGGAATACCTCTCTGTTCTTTCCTTGCAGGATATCTCTATCTGGCCCATCATCTATTAGGTGAATGTAGTACTATTCTCCCACTGCCTGTCCCAACTTGTTTACAATCTAACTACAGTGGCTCATCACCTAGATCAGGTAAAAAATAGTCTGTCATTTTGACCTCAATGACTGGCTCAGAGAAAGGTTTGTCTCAAGTCAGGCTGAGGGGACTCAACTCCAGGACATACGCATATGTCCACTTTCTGCAGGGTTTCGAGTTGGCAGGATAGGTATCTGGAACTTCCAGTCCCTCCTGTAGAGGAGAACTTACCAGAGAATGAAGACAATGCACAGTGGTGTTTGGGCATTTGTTTCAGTCATAACAAAGCTGAAGCTACTGCTAGACTTTTCAATACCTGGGCCAATAAATTCTTAATTCAGGAAGGAGGTTGTTTCTAAATACAGCTTGAAATGGGTTTTTCTAAAGAATCCCTACTGGAACTTACTCTGTTCCCTTTGTTTAGAAAACTTTCTTGCCTTCTCTTTACCTACCAAACTTGTGCTCATTTTTCAAAGTCCAGCTCAAACCCCACCTTTTCCAGGAAGTCTTCCTTGAATATCCCAACCTAATGAGCTCACCCTCCCTTGACCTCTTACATCACTCAGTGTTCTTAGTTCTTATTCCTTGTCTGCCAGGGATTGTTGACCTTGTACTGCTAGTCATTTTTTTTTTCAGATAATCTTATTTCCGAAAGGGTAAAGCCAGTCCTTAAATGTACTATGTCCCTCAGCCTTTGCCATAGAAGGTTATACATAGTAGGTGAGCAATACATATCTGTGACCCTAATCAATGTAATAAAAATAGATATAAGTTCATTTCTTATCCACTTGTTAGTCCTTGCATGAAAAACATGATTGCATAGTCATAAGGAAGATAAACAGTTATGAGGGATTGCAGCTTTCAGGATGACGCTATCTGGTGTAAAGGAAAGGGCAAAGAGAGAGCATCAGAATTTTTCAACTCATCTATATTATATGGTGAACATTTCTCATTGCTATTAGAGAAGGGACTCAGGTTTAGTATCTTCACTATTTCTCATGTTTCATTTACAGTATTCTCTGCATCATAAGAATCTTGGTCACAAACAGTAAGATATATTGTAACTGGGTTTTGAGCTAGGCCCATAAATAAAATAATATTTCAGTTACTTAAACCTCTAAATTCTTAGGAGTAAATGCCACCACATTTCAGATGAATTCAACAAAATCACCGAGCTTCCGGTCCCAACCTATACCCTGGCTTCACCAGAGAGGATGATTGTCTGACTTCCTCCAGCACTTAGCCACTGCAGTCTCTTCCCCATATTCATTCCTCGAGTTTCCTAGCCTCATTCTACAATTTGTCTGCCACCAGTTTGTAAAATGTATTCAAGTCAGTAGACAGGCTGTATTAGCATCAAATCATCCAAATTTTCTTAGCAACACTATCTTATGTAAGTGCACACATGCTCTGTGCACAGACTGGAGAAAGTCCAGAAAGTTGCAAATGAAGGTTCCAGCGAACAAAGAATTTTAGGTCTAACAAGAGAAGGAAACCAGTCTTTGCAATGGAAGAGCAGGCAAGGTGAGGGTCAAAATTATTTATTTATTTATTTATTTATTTATTTATTTATTATTTTTGAGAGAGAGGGTACAAGTGAACAAGGGGCAGAGAGGGAGAGAGAGAAACTCCCATGAGGAGCAGAAAGAGAGAGGAAAATAGAGAGAGAATCCCATGCAGGCTCTGCACTGTCAGTGTAGAGCCCAAAGTGGGGCTCGAGCTCACCCTAAGTGGGGCTCAAACTCAGGAGCCATGAGATCATGACCTGAGCCGAAGTCAGATGCTTAACCTACTGAGTCACCCAGGCACCCCACCAATTCTATTTCTTATAGGAAAAGGGTTTTCTGACAAGATCTTTTCCATAAAATAGTTCCAAGTCTTTAAAAGGGTCTTTTTGTTCCATATTCACATTTCATCATATAGGATCAATCCTCGAGTTAACCATTTTCCCACACTGATCACTACAAGATTACTTGTGAATGTTTATTTTCCTATCCTCATTGGTAACTGGTGACACTTCAAGGTGAAGAAGGTATTTTTCTTAGTCATTACATATTTGACTAATGCCAGAAATTACTTCCAGCTCTAATCTCACATTGCTTACCCTGTTGCCTGAGAGATTAAAGTTTGCTGCATGAAAATAGCAATTTGAAGAGATGAAAGTTTAACAAATGCTATAAATAGCAACCAACGCTCTTGTCATTAAGTCTCCTACAGCTCCACACCCACTTCCTTTTCTAGTCTCTGTCATTAACTATTATATCTGAAGTGAAACTTGTTTCTAGTACAATCAGTAGAATGAACAACGAAACCATAAAGGGATCAAAGGCTTTGGTGAAAGAATTTGTTTTCTTCCACACATAGAATGAGCCTGACTTTCAGGGATTCATACTGACCAAAGCTCCTTTGGAGTTCCCAAGTTTGATGCCTCTATCTTCTATTTTCTTCTAGAAATACCATGAATGTTCAGCTTATGAAATCTTATAAACAAAAGAGTGTTCATGGAAAAAGCATGATTTCCTTAGGAGACTGAATGGGTTATTTATCCTTATACTTACTCTACAAATCATAAGACTAACCCTGGCTGAATAGCCACAAACCACAGGCTACCCGCCTTCTAAAGCAGCCACTTGTCACTAATCTTGGAAATGTATTCATACAAGTGCTAGATCTGCAGGTGCTGCTAGGAAGGGTATTTATAGTGTTGAAACTTTCCAAGCCGAAAATTATTAGGTTCTTCTCAAAAGCAAAAAGTATCATTAGAAAGTTTGTGACAATGGTAGGTAGAAAAGTTGGTTTATCATATCTTCTGAAATATGTGGCTATTTATTTTGGTGTCTGTACTCATTCTTTTCCTTCCAAGAATGGGACCAATGCCATGGTCACTACTGGCCTCTGATGGGATATCCTTGAGTTTTGGCCTCGGTTCCTGCTGCTGTTGGCACTGATGTATGGAATTGCTCCTAACCCTTTGGAAGCACAGGCATCCACAGCTGGAATCTATGATAGTTGAGGTATCTTCCTGTGTTGAGAAGACACATGGATGTTGGGAATCAAGATGATGCCACCTAAGGCGTTTTTTGACAGAACATGCCACAGGGTTGTTTCCTCTCTGCTGCCACCAACCGCATTGGATCAGGACACCTTGTGAAGTCATTTCTCCTTGTGGTTCCAATGCATAAGCTACTGCTTTTTCAAGACTACTTTTTTTTATATCTGAAGTTTCTATCATTTCATCACTCACTCTTCCCTCAGAGTGAAATCCATGGCAACATGGGACTGGGTCTTTGAGAAGCAGGGAGCATCTTCATCTCTGTCTTGTGCTCACTTTCATAAAAAGTAAATATGGGCATTCAGTGCTCTATCTCTGGAATTGATCTGTGTTTAATGCCTGACTTGTCCACTTACCAGTTGTGTG
Source organism: Cryptoprocta ferox (assembly GCA_028646485.1). Classification (NCBI taxonomy): domain Eukaryota; kingdom Metazoa; phylum Chordata; class Mammalia; order Carnivora; family Eupleridae; genus Cryptoprocta; species Cryptoprocta ferox. The sequence continues at coordinate 134,992,258 of CM053567.1, forward strand.
ACCTTGGGCAAAGCTCTTTCCAGGCCTTAGTTTACACATCATAAACCATTTTAATGGCATCAACCCCACAGAGTTACAATAAGGTTTAAGTGAATTATACATGCAAAACAACCAGGACCGTAGCTGAGAAATGGAGAGCGTGAATGTGTAGTGTTATAAACTTCTGAATCTTACTGCTACTCAAAGAAGAATTTGTTTCTCTGAGCTGCCTCACCAATGGAAGCATTCCTGGGGCAGTATATGAGATCAGTCACAGACAGCATTTTCATTCTTATACTCTGATAGCCTCCTTTCTATATTAAAGACCTCTAAACTAAAAGGATTACATGCAATGATATTAGAGATGAGAAACTGCAGCTGTCACATGAAGAAATGATTGAAAAATATAGCCAAAAATGGTTGAAAACAAGTATTAGAAGGTATATCAGGTAGTTAATGAAGAAGAATATTGTGTTCTCATTCTAAATAATCATCACTTTCATGGATAATTTTACATTTGTAATTTTGTATTCTTTTTCTTAAAAGGGTCCCCCAAAGTTTCATCCCCTCTACAAAATCTGAATTTGTCACTAAAATGTTCTAAGTCTAAATAAATAAATAAACCCATTTAAGGGTTTCATGCACTTCATGGATGACTCCAGAAAAATGCATGCTTTCTTGCAGTCCTGGGCAGTAGTTAAAGCTTTGGAGGCCTAAGGGTAAAGATAGGCTGAAGTGCTTTAAAACAAACATTCCTCAGAAGAAAAGTCACACTCAAGAGGGGTAAAGAGAGAGAGGATTTTTTTTATTGCCACCTATTTCAAATAAGCCAATGGCTTCCCGGATGCTCACATAGCAACTCATGTTTATACCAAACTCACCACACCATGCTAATGTGGTCTAATTATTCGTCTCTCTCCAAAGCTCTCTCCCAAATGAGGTCTTGGCAAACAAAGATTTTATTGTTCATTATTGTGCTTCAAGTTCTGGAGTATAGTAGGCATTAATAAGTGATTATTGAATGAAAGAATAAATGAAAGAGGGAAAAATAACTATGTTTTCTTATCTAGTTTTGACAATTGTTGGGTAAAAGGCGTAGAACCAAAGTATCTTTCCTCAGCATAATAACTACAAAGTGTCCTTCAGTTCATGTTACTTAGAACTTTTATCCCAATACACATATAGCTTGCTAATGTAAACTGGTAGCAAAATATGAAATGGTATCTTGTGAGAAGGTAGAATTTGTGAGGTTACAACTCAGCAAGATTTATGTTATTTATGTGTTTCATTGAGACTTTTACTAATTAAAAGTGTGCAAGGAGGTGGCACACTGAATGGCATACACCAGAATGCACAAGACATTCCTATAACAAAAAGGGCAGGTTGAAATTAAAAGCCAGCTTCTCTGGCAAGATCATCTTTGGCTCCTACTCAGTTGAACTTCATACCCAGATTGAAGATTGTCATTATGACCAAATGTATGCGCTTATCCTTGGTTTGCTACCTTAAGAGCTCATAATACTGGAGCCACCTTAACACTTAGGAATTTCCTGTAATGAGTTTAGGAGATGTGTTAAGGTGAGTTCCCAGAAGAAGCCCCAGAATCCAGCTCTCAATCAGATTTATCTTCATACATTGTCCTCGTAGGTACGTTAGGAGCCAGTTACTGCTAGTTCAGGGTGATTTAAAAGCCCTGCTCCTAGGTTCATCGGTTCTCTTTTATAAGATTACTTTGAACTCACTTAAGAAGTGTGTATGTGTGAGAATGTGTGTGTGTGGACGCACGCACATGCTAATAGCTAAGAGCCTTGAGTTGGAGCTAAATTTGTGCTAGTTATTTCATCTCTTTGGGACTCAGTGTCCTCAAGTGTAACATGGAAATAATAATAGAACTCACTCCCTCACAGATTTTTTGTGAGGACCAAATGAGTTCATGTATACAAAGCACTTGGAACATGGTCTGGCACATAAGTGCTACTAAAGTGTTAGTTCTTTTTACCATTTTCATCAATACAGCAATACAGCATTCCATTCTTCTTAGGTTATGCATATTGGGTTGTTATACTAAATAGGGCAATGAAGGGCAGGTGTCTAAGTGGAAAGGATCACTGTGTGATTTATTCCTTGAAATATTTCAAGTTTTGTCATGAAGTGGAGGAACCTCTTTAAGCAGAAACTCCTCTGTGGAGATTCAGGGATGGAAAGCACATGTGCCAGCAGCCCAGTTCTTTGCTGGCGATCTACCTAATCATCTGGCTGAAGACTGGAAGCGATTGAGCAAACTAGGGGGGGTTGAGGATGGATATGCAACTCTAGAGAAATTTTCTCAGTATTCAATTGTTGTAGGGTTTCGGGAGTGAGAAAAGTATTCCAGCCTTTAGCTGGAAACCTGAAAGCAACATGTCAGGGTTTCAGCCAATGGAAAGTGGTATAATTTAAGTAATCTGATTGCAAAACAAATCACACCAAGCTCATCAAATCCATGTCCCCTTCCCTAAGTTGATCATACTGGACTTATCCACGACATTTGACTTGAAACACTCTCCTCTCTTGACTTCCAGAACGCCACGCTTGCCTGGCTTGCTTTTCACCTCCTTTGTTCACTCATTCGCAGAGAACTTTGCTCATCACCTTCCTATCTCCAGGTGTTAAAATTCCTAAGGACTTTGTCCTAGCTTCTCTTCTCTTTTCTTATACTCTCCCCCTAGTGATTCCATCTATCCTTATGGTTTAAAACACTATCTAGGGAATAACAAATTTCACATTTTCAAGTTGAGCCTAGACTCCTATTCTGACTACCAAAATCATGATAGTCTACTTCCTAATTAAACATCTCTATTTCCATGTTTCTAATACAATATGCCTGGAAATGAACTTCTAATATAATTTATTCCTTCTCTTGCAATTCTTAATAAAGGGCAACAGAAATCTTGAAATTCACCTTGATTATGTCTTCTCTGTCAGCCTCTCTTTTCAAAATCTATCTAGAATACACACTTCTCTCCATTCTACTGTCACCATCATAACTCAAGCCACCTGATCTGTTATCTAGAAGACTGATAGTGTTCCACTTTTTTCTCTTTCCTCTGATATATTCTTCATATAGGAACTTGAAAAATCATTCTAAACATGCACCAGAGCACAAATGAAGAAATCAAATGTAGAGAGGTCAAGTGAACAATGCAAAGTGACTAAGTGGGAGAGTTTTTCATACACAGCTTTCTCCTCTTTCTCATCTCTACAGGGTTGCTGCCCCATTAACATACACATTAGTGCAAAATGGTGGCCATGCTCATAAGTATGTTTTACTGACTTTCAGAGTATTGTCACCATCCTCAATGATACCAGCACCTGTTTTTGTATTTCACTCTGCTCCAATCCAAATCAATTATGCTTGGACAGTTGGCTCTCAGCATTAGTTACCCTTCTGACACACAGGTCTCTGAGTTCTCCAACATTTTCCATGTAGAGATCTCAATACCCATTTCATGTCAGTCACCTGGTCATGTTATCATCAAAATGTTGGCTTCCATACCACTCAACACGGTCCCACCCATATGTTTCAACATGAAATTCCTCTCTGTTTGCAGTCCTGTCTTCTCCCACCTTTTCTAGTTCCTACTATGGGATATACTCCTGAGCCTTATCAAAGCCTCTAAGTCATCAGCTTCATTCATACCTGCAATTTCATTACTGCTTTTCTGGAAGCACCTGGGTTCATGCAGCCAAGATACCATTTCAAGGAGGAAGCCATCTTTCTCATTCCTCTGACAGAACCAAACTTACATGAAAAAACCACAAAGCAGCATATGAGGTCCCAAATGAAATCATGCTTCACCTCAGTTGTCCCTTGTGAAGGTGAGCATTTCTTTGGTTTATCTGTTTTTGATGTTCTATTGAATTAATCCTAATAGTTGTTTTACAGCTTTTTCATTACTTAAATTTTTTTACTGAAAATTACTTAAAATTTCATCCCATTACACTTGATTTGAATAGAGTGGCTTGCCGATACTTTTTCTGAGTAAGTCAAAGTAAGTCACACTAGACAAATTCACTTTCTCTTTACACATATTCACATTCCCTCCTTCCCTCCCTCCCTCTCTCACTGTCTCTGTGTCTATCTCTGTATCTGTCTCTGTCTCTGTTTCTCTCTCTCTCTCTCTCACACACACACACACACACACACACACGACAGAATAAAAAGTAAGCAAACTGTATGCAGTTCAGGATTCTTTACAGGAAACAATTATATGTAATCCAAACTTTCATTTTTCATTAGATTTCAATCTGCAAAGACATGCTTTTCCAGTTTCCATATTACAAGCAACCACATTTGATATCATTAGAACTTCCTCTCCATCTTTAACAAGTTGACATATGTAATTAGCATGTTACTAAAGCCAGACGGCAAGCAAATTGTAAATGCAAAACATACTTTTCTAATCAGATTGATGCCTCGTGCACATAAGATCCAATAACACCATCACACTTCTAAGTCATAATCATTTTGTAGGAACCAATTTCTATAGAACCTTATGCATAGCTTTAAGTAATTTTGATAAGGTCTATAACAATTATAATATTAGGGTAATTTTTCCAAAAACGGATTTAAATTTTGTATACGGTGTCTTCATCATCCAGACAATCCTGTAATTAAATTTTTGTTTTGTTTATTTTTGAGATAGAGAGAGACAGAGCATGAGCGGGGTAGGGGCAGAGAGAGTGGGAGACACAAAATCCAAAACAGGCTCCAGGCTCTGAGCTGTCAGCACAGAACCTGATGCGGGGCTCAAACCCACGAACCTCAAGATCATGACCTGAGCCGAAGTCAGACACTTAACCGACTGAGCCACCCAGGAGCCCCAAGACAATACTGTAATTAAACAGTGACATAATAAATTTATAAAAAGACCACAACTCAAATTTATTTCAAATTTGCCATATGTGAAAACTAAGTACCTTACATATTATCAATTCTTTTAATCTTATGACAGGCCAATTAGAAGTGTACTATTATTATCTCCATCCTAGAGTTAAGAAATTGAGGGTTATGTTACTTGACCAAGTTTACTCAGCTTGAATACACATTTTTAACTATGAAATTTTATATTTAATCTTGTTCAGCATCATATTGTTGAATATATTATAGGGTCCTACATATAAATCAGAATGAAAAACCTTGAAAACCTTGAAAAGCTAGCATGAAGTAACAGCATCAAATTAATGCCCATTGGTTCAATTCAAAAACAAAAAAAGGGACTTGTACTTAGAATTTAATGATCTGTGGGGCACCTGGGTGACTCAGTCAGTTAAGTGTCTGACTCCTGATCTTGGCTCAGATCATGATCTCACCGTTTAAGGGATCGGGCCTTGCCTTGGGCTCTGCTTGACAGCACAGAGTCTGCTTGGGATCCTCTCTCTCTTTCCCTCTCTCTCTGCCCCTCACCCCTCTCAAATAAATTAAAACATTTTTAATTAATTAATTAACTAATTAATTAAAAAATTTAATTATCTGTACTCACAAAGCCAATCTAAATAATTGAATACCTACATAGATGAACAATTACCTCGGTGTAGAAATTTATTGAAGTTTATAACTGTTCACTTTATCAGAAGTTTTCCATACTTAACTGGGGGCTGAGTTGTTGGCTGTAAAAAGAAAAATTCCTGGTAATTAAAATTACATATTCTAACATTTGTATTTATACCTAATACCTCATCCATGGGACTACTAAGTTAAACTTATAATTTCAACTACATTTAGTGTAAATGGATTTTATTCACCAAAGTCCTAGTAAGATTTGACATTGCCATTCTTCCCTTTTTACTGCTCAGCGAGTTAAGGTGCTGGGCTCGAAGTCCAAAGATTCCATTTCCCTTAACGGTTTGACGATACTTAGGCAAGCCGCTGACATTCCGAGTTTCACTTCTCTCATCTGCAAAGTGAAGATAATGACAGCTTCCCCTACCCTCTCCACAAGGCAGGGAGAAGGGTCAGGAGAGATAAGGTGTATGAAAGGGCTTCTGAACCACAAAGCTCAGGGTAATACAGGGTGTCTGTCACCGCCATCTGATTGTTCACATGAAGGCAAGAAAGTCCTCCCCCAGGAACAAGGGCATCAGACTCAGAACGGGGTTTAACTTGTTTCCTTAAAAAATGTAAAATGAAGCATAAAGAAACTTTACAATATTAAAGAAATTTTTTCTTAACGTTTCTACTTCTGATTGTATGGATTAAATTGTACCAATGGGGAGGCATGAGTTTGCTTTTTCCAGTTGTTTTGGCAACATAGAGTTAGTTTAGTGTTCTTTAGAAAAAAAATTTTAATGTTTATTTATTTTTGAGAGAGAAAGAGACAGAGTGCAAGCAGGGGAGGCATAGAGAGAGAGAGGGAGACACAGAATCTGAAATAGACTCCAGGCTCTGAGCTGTCAGCACAGAGCCCGACCTGGGACTTGAACCCACAAGCTGTGAGACCATGATCTGAGCTGAAGTCGGATGCTTAACCGACTGACCCACCCAGGTGCCCTGAATCAGTTCAGTATTAAAGAAGATTCAGGCATGTGACTGAAAATTTCTTTCAAAGATTCTTTCATTTGTGGCATGGTCATAAGAGAGAGGCATAAAGATAGAGAAACATAAAGAAAATACATTTCTTTGTCCATAACTGAATAAGTTCTTTTGTTGTTGCTAAAGGTACATACCTTTAAGCCAGCATTTAGATATCCCCCTGACAGGTTTTTATTTTTAAACTGAAATATTTTACTGGAATTCACATATTCTTGAGAAGCCATGTGCATTGTTTGACCTGCAGAGAGTTCTGTCACTGCCACTAACAAGACATGAGGTGCCTTAGTCTCATTCTTTTGAAACTCATGACAGAGAAGAGGAAGTCATGTTGGGAAAATAGAAAACATGAATAATGTAGCATTGAATGGCACACATAAAAATGAATCTTCTATATCTCTTACTGTTTACCAGCAAACTTAGTGTTCTTACCACAGTCACCTTCCTAGCAATACAACTGGGAATTATAGCCCAAAGCCACACAGATATTATTCCATGATTGTATGTAAAAGAAGTGGACTGACTTAAGAAATCAGACAGTTTGACAAATGTCAACATAATGTAATTCTCAGTAGCTTTTGTAATAGGGGTACTAAGAGAAGAAATGATTCTTTTTTGAATGAGGATTATCACATGATTGTGGTTGAATTAAAGTAGAAAGAGACCCCATTAGGAGCTCTCAGGTTACCGGCCATGAGAACCAAGACTTTCTCTGAGCCACGGTATGGTGTCCACTAACATCATAGTAATTATGCCTGCTATGTTTCCATAGATCAAATGAAATTTCATTCATTCATTCATTCATTCATTCATTCATCAAATCCTGGGCACCTGATGTATTCAAAAAAGGTGGCTAAATGCTGTGGCCGATTTGGTGGTGTTTAAAATAGCCTCCATTTTGAAACAGGAGCCCTTTTGCACTGTTGGTGGAAATGCAAACTGGTACAGCCACTCTGGAAAACAGTACAGAGATTCCTCAAAAAATTAAAAATAGAACTACCCTGTGACCCAGAAATAGCACGGCTAGGAATTTATCCAAAGGATACAGGAGTGCTTGATTCATAAGGGCACATGTACCCCAATGTTTATAGCAGTGCTTTCAACAGTAGCCAAATTATGGAAAGAGCCTAAATGTCCATCAACCAATGAATGGATGAAGAAGATGTGCTGTATATATACAATGGAATATTACTCAGCAGTGAGAAAGAATGAAATCCTGCCATTTGCAGCAACGTGGATGGAATTCAAGGTATTATGCTAAGTGAAATAGGTCAGTCAGAGAAAGACAGATATCATGTTTTCACTCATATGTGAAAATTGAGAAACTTAACAGAAGACCATGGGGTAAGGGAAGGGGAAAAACATAGTTACAAACAGAGAGGGAGGGAGGCAGACCATATGAGACTCTTAAATACAGAGAATAAACTGAGGGTTGATGGGGATGTGGGGGAGAGGGGAAAATGGGTGATGGGCTTTGAGGAGGGCACCTGTTAGGATGAGCAGAGTGTTGTATATAAGCAATGAATCATGGGAATCTACCCCTAAAACCAAGAGCACACTGTGTATTAGCCAAGTTGGCAATAAATTATATTAAAAAATAATAATAATAAAATAAAGTAAAATAAAATAGCCTCTATTTTAAAATGAGCGTAGCATCTAATAGGTAGATTAATGACATCAACACCAAGAACACTAAAAACAAGTTGAAAATGTTAAGAGCCATAAGAAGCTAAAATAACACTATATAGAAATTCATATCATGAGACAGTGCTTTGAAACTGCAAAATGCTATCTAGATGTCCAGTCATCAACAGAGTTCAGGATATGTTGAGACTGAGGGGAGGTTCTTGATGGTGTTTCTACAGGCCTTCCCTTACCCCTTATTTACCTTGCTTAATCAAGTAGGATAGAAATCAATTACCTAATACAGTCTCTTACAAACTCTATATGCTCAGTAAATATTTGTCAAACAAATGAATGATTAACTATCTTCTTCTCAATGTTATTTGAAGGAATACTTGGTAAAATTTATTCTTGTTAGAAATACAAAAGCACCACTTAAATTATTCTTAACTAATAATAAGAATAATATCGCTATTTTAGAATCTGTTTTAATTGCATGTATTTCATAACATTTGTTCTAGAAGAAAGAGCCCATCTCATTGACATTGATGATTGCATCCTCATGGGTGCAGTATGAAAAGGTAGAAAATGCATTGATTTGGGAACCTCTGCATAAGAATCCTTATTCTGACACCCACTGGCTTTAGGAAAATGACAATTTTGTATCTTAGTTTCCTGATTTGTAGAATAACAGACTAAAAGAGATGATGTTAAGATCCCTTCCAGCTTTAACATTTTTGTGCCTCCACAAAGGAGATAATTAATAAAAAACATATACATTTTATTAAATGGACTTGTTACAATGGGCTATTGCCATATTTTAAAATATTACTGTATTTTTTATTGATAACGTGTTAAATCTACAAGATTATCAATACTTTAAAAACACATCCAGATACGCTTTGCACCCTCTCCCCACCTATCACCACACACACACTTTGGGCTATTTGGGGAGTTCTACATAGTGAAGGCTTACCGAATGGCATCTCCTGCTTGTGCTCTGCCTCTCTCTCTCTCTCTCTCTCTCTCTCAAAAATAAATAAACATTAAAAAAATTGAAAAATAATAAATTCAGGGTTTCAATGACACATCAAACATGTTATACACTAATCACAAGACTGTAATCAAACTGGTCTTTTAAACAATGCACATATGATGATGATTGAATGAGCCTTCCTAAAGGTAGGAGATCTCAAGTATCCCAAAGTAGTCCAAGTAGAAAGACAATGTAGTGTTTATTAAGTGTCTGCATTGTGTGTGACTCTCTGCTGGGTTGGGTCATTAAGTACATTTACTCATTTTCAAACTGGTGAGATACCTGCAAGCCTTGTAACCATTTTAAAGATAAATAGTTGGAAAAGTAAGACACTGAAAATGGCAGAGCTAATTAGATCTGAAAATGCTTTGCCTACCACCATACCACCTCCTGTTTACTATGCTTAGTGTATAATATATTTTAGGAGATAAAAATATAAATTGTAAACATTACTGTAAAGCATCTCATGCAAATCAAGAATCCTCTTGCTAATTCATGAGGTCCCATGCTTGGTGCTACCTAGATTCATTCTTGTTCCTGTAAAGCAGCATCCCCACCTACTTTCAATGCCAGCTTTTGGCCTCCCTCTGGTTCTCTTTAAATGACACTTCCTGAACAGGCAAACATCGATTTCAAATGTATAAAATTCTCCTCTTACTCTTACAGCATCCCGTGCTTTTCCACATTAACCTTTATTCCACACGTCTTGCACTCACATTGAATCGCAACATCCATGGGGGCAGAAACCATATCTGTCTTGTTTATTACTGGGTCTCCACCACCCTCATGTGGCTTGACGCTCAGAAATATCTGTTGAGTGAAGAACACTCAACACGTGTATCCAATATTGTGAAATGTGTTATAAGATTCTCAAGAAGTATATGCCCGTTAGGTAACCTACATTGTGTATTTTTGTCTTATAGGATCATTTACAAAGTGAGAATATATGGTTTGCACTTACATGTGGACTCTAAAAAACAAAACAGGAACATGAACAAACAAAAAGCAGAAACAGACTCATAAATACAGAGAACAAACTGATGGTTGCCAAAGGGGCGAGGGTGGGAGAATGGGAAAAATGGAAAAACGGGAGAAGGAGATACAGGCTTCCAGTCATGGAATGCGTAAGTCTTGGAGATGAAAGATACAGCATAGGCAATACAGTCAATGGTACTGTAATAGACCTGTATGGTGACGGATAGTAGCTCACTTGTGGTGAGCATAGTGAAATGTGTAGACTTGTCAAATCACTATATTATACACCCAAAACTAATGTAACACTGTGTGTCAACTATACCTCAATTAAAAAAAAAAGAAATTTAAAGATCTTGTTGTAGTTAACAAATTCAAGAGTACATTAACAGATTAGAGAATGGAGACTCCAGTGTGGACTGAAATTGTTTCAGGGTAAATCATTTGTAAGCAGGTTCATGAAGTGCTGCTCCATTTTGATTTGTTTTTTCATTTCCAGAGAACTTCTAACAATGGAGGGGTGGTTACTTTCCTTAGTATCCTGGGCCAAGCAACACGTAATAAGGCCTCCTTTATTCTTTTATCTATTTTGCTATACTTCTCATTGCCAAAAGATGGCAGTGTGTTAGAGAATGACAGCCTTCTTTTTAACTCAGAGCTGACTAGCAGGCTAAATGGTTGGCTATTGTCGTAAAGAACTCACCGGACTTCTCAAATATCTCATGTTTCAGAAAGATATCCAGAGTGGAAACCCAGGGTTCCCTAGGGAAAATGTAGCTGCCTGTTGGGTCCAATATCTGTTTTTGTTCAGGAGAGGAGAACTCCTGGATGACTCTTTTGTTACACAAAGATGAACAAATTTGAGCCACAAATGAAAAAGAGATTATTTAATGCCAGAAATAAAGGTATTGCTGACTTCAGATTCCAAATGCCAATGCTATGATCAATCCAGCTGTTGATTGCACATGGAGATCTACTGCCTTCACTGACTGATAAGCCAAGAGATGTCTCCTAAAATCTTTTTATTTTCTTTAATGGGAAGTTAGGATAGGCTTAATCTTCTTTACAAGCTCTATTTTTTTCAAATTTAATTTACAGCAAAAATATCACGAGTAAGGTTGAGTTTTTGGCACAGATGTAGACTTGATTAGTTGTCCTTGAAGGCTACCTCAGGCTCTGAGTCACCCTTTTCTGCCCTCCATTAAGACTTTCTAGCACTGTTCTCCAAGGACTATCTCTTTGTTGGAAACGGTATAATTAACAACTGCTAAATAATGAATAAGATGCACTGAACTGCTATTCATTAACTCGTTAATTCATTATCACTCATGAATGGAGTTCCTGCTATTTATTTATTTATTTATTTATTTATTTATTTATTTATTTATTTTTGAGATAGAGCACAAGCAGAGGAAGGGCAGAGAGAGGGAGAGGGAGACAAAGAATCTGAAGCAGGCTCCAGGCTCTGAGCTGTCAGCACAAAGCCCAACCCGGTGATTGAACCCATGAACCGTGAGATCATGACCTGAGAGGAAGTCGATGCTCAACTGACTGAGCCACCCAGGCTCCCTGAAAGCCTACTTTCAAGGTCAAAGCTGGAGAGACAGATATTTAATGGTTAACAATAATACTGCTTCAGCTAAACTTTGAGGCAGAGCAATGCAGTTTGCTGTGGCAATGCATATCAAACTTTAAGTACTTTAAGAGGATCATGTTAATTTTTTGTATGCTTGTATCATAGCATCACACCTGGTCCATGAATGACACATGCAGTAGATAGTTAGGCTGAAGCTTGCTGAGACAAGGTGATGGGACTGATCTCTCTTTGTGCCCACCATATCATCTGTTCACATGTTGGAAAGAGAAATCCCTGCCTAACATGGACTATTTCTGCCCATGATCTAGAACAGAAACAGAAATTGTGCTTTTATTTTTACTACTTTGTACTGTTGGTCTGGAAATGTAGAAGAAAGAAAGTCTCATTAGATAGTAAGTCAACAAATGGAGATTGGAATAAGTTCCTGAAACTCAGATCTGCACTTACTACAAAAAGCCCTGGGAGGTGCCATGTGGCCATTGGGCAGTCGTCCCTCGCAGGGAATAGGCCTCATTTGTCTGGCTTGATTAATAAACATGACTCAGGCATGCACACCAGCAAGTGTTCATTTCCCTAAAACCTTGTTATGCTTTTGTTTGATGTGTTTCCCCCAGAGGTTTCCATTTATCTCCAAAGCATCCCCTAAGCAGCGTAAATATTTCTCTTCAGTTCTACCTTGTGGGTAAATGAATCAATACTGTTAGAATTGACTCTACATATATAGTTTTAACTATTTTACATTAAACAGGCCAAACCACTGTTAGTTGCCTGGGTGATTTATCTGTAAATGACCTGTTATCCAGTTGCCATAATCATTCTTTTCTTGAGATACTGTTTCTCCCAAGGATCAAAGAAAGGTGTCAACAAGATTCTCTGTCTTCATGGTTTTGAATTCAGGCACATCAGGTACATCAGGAAACAGCTCAGTGCAACGAGAGAGGAAAATCACCCAAGGGATGGGGCCTTCGTTGCTGTGACTTCATGCCTGTAAACTGAGGACAAGCCAGTTGATCCGGCACAGCGAGTGAGGCGTGTGTCAGTTGGAGTTCCCAGGGAACAATGGCCTTCACTGTGCAAGCTGCCACATGGGAAACAGATTTGTTTATGTTTTCTTTTATGTAATTTGGGGGAATAAAATATAGTTGCTCTTTTCTTTATTTGAATGCCACAGCGTCAGCGAGGAACAAAAGCTTCCTGGTCCCAAAGGCAGGCCAGTTATTCCAGAAACTGTAAAATCCAGTGACCTGTTTGCAGCCCTGTCATGATGGTGGCTGTTTTACCTCCGAAGGCAGGAAGAGCCAGTTTGCTTGTGGAAGAGAAGGCAGATTTCAGGAAGTTCCCAGACTCATTTGCCATTTCTTTCTGGAAGGGGGAGGAGGAATAAGATAAGGCAAATTGGATGACACCTTCACAAGGGCAGAGTACCCACCCAGGTATGTGAAAGATCAAGGTGAGTTCAAAGACTTTGTCAACTTGTCTGCACCAATCAGAGGCATGTACACAATGAAATTTTCCAACTTTTTTTTAAAGTTTATTTTTGTGAGAGAGAGTGGGGGAGGGGCAGAGAGAGAGGGAGAGAGAATCTCAAGTAGGCTCCATTACTGTCAGCCCAGAGCCTGACCTGGGGTTCAATCTCACAAACCTTGAGATCATGACCTGAGCTGAAACCAACAGCTGAATGCTTGACTGAGCCACCCAGGTGCCCCTAAAGCATTCCATCCTTAACCATTATACATAGAATTTTCTTACGACCTCAGTTTTAACACCATAACAGTTTTGAGACAAAATAAAGGGGGGATTCTCATTAAATTTAATTTGCATGTGCATTAAATTGCTAAAGTTAGCCAGACATGTGAAAAATAGCTGCCTCTTGTCAATTCTGATTTCAAATCTTCTGTTCCATCAATTCAATAAAGGTACTCAACCTTATCAGATGATGAGATCCAACTTTTGGCCTGTTAATAAAATTGTAAGAATTTGATAAATAACAATAGAAGATAAATTTGATTGAAACACAAATTTATAGGGAATATTTGGTTGAACAACTAATGTTTAAGGGTTTCTAGCTATTATCTTATAAGCTTGTTACCATGTAATAGTAGGTATAGTTTTAATGGAAAAAGGACACTCCGACATAATTGGCAGTAAAATAATTCCTATATCTCCTGGATTTTATGTAACTATGACTACTGCAAAAACATATTAAAGGCATGGGACTTTTCAAATTCAAGTCTGATTTATTTATAATTATAGATGTAATGGAGCTTTTGAGGATAAATGGAAAGATAGTGGGTTATACAGTTCTCATTGTCTAATCAGGTGGAGCTGATCACCTCAACATGAGAGAAATTTTGTTTGCCTTGGCAGTAAGTCTCCAATGAAGTTTTTCCCACTTATGGAAATGGCCCCCCGACAGCAAACACACATAGCCCCCAGCTCCTCTGTTCCTTACACGGGAGGTTACAAAAGAAGCAGGAATCCCTATTTGAATTGCAGTTAGCCAGGTTAAACGAACCAAGAAATTTGCTAAAAATTTGAAGGAAAATGTGGACACAATGGCTGATGTAGTACAAAATATTAAATATTGTGGCAGTGGCGGGTAAGACTCAACAAATATCCCATCTACTCTTCTCATATTCTTCAACCTCCTTTGAACTTAGTAATGTGTGCTGTTATCCATGCTCTTAACTATCTGCATTCCCTTTGCCTTCTGTGGCTGGAAACAAAGGACCCCTAGGAGGAGAAATTGGGTGACAGAAGCAGCCTGAGCCCCCCAAACACTGTTTGGAGGAAAGCTATGCAGAATTGCCTCACCTCCTTTGGGCCATGACATGAACAAGAGACAAAGGATGCTATGTTAAATCATGGAGATTAACGATTTGAAATTGAAATTGATTTTGCCCCTTAGTTTTAGAAAATCAGTTGGTTTTAGGAATGAAGACATCACTGATGACCTTTACCAGAGTGGTTTCAGTACAGTGGTGGGTCTGGATGCTAGATTTCTGTAGGATTAAGAGATAAATGAAAATAAAATAATAACAATAATAACAATAGCAATGATAATAATAGAGATAAATGAGTGATGAGTAAGTGAAAGAATTACAGACATTAGCCAGTGAAGAAAAGGAGAAATAGATAATGCACACATCCTTTAGGACTCAGCCAGATAGCACCTTTTCCCCAAAGTTTACTCAGATCCCACCACCACTTGCTGGTTTCTATCACACATTCAACATATTTGGTCCTATGCATACCTCTATTTTATCATCGATTGCACAATTCATTATAATCAACTGATTATCTGTCTTTTCTACTAAACCAAAGTCTGAACCTTCTTAGGGCTTCTGATTTCCTCTAGAACTTTCTGAAATATAAAACCACATTTGCCAAAGAGTTCACATGTGCATATGCCCACCAGTTTGTGCATAAAACTTCGACAAGCTAAATGGAACCCTAAAAGCTCACTTGGGTTAAGAAATGCCCAGGTTAAGAAAGTCTGTAATACACTTTAGACTTTTCATAATAGAGATTGTGTATTATTTGTTTTGTGTCCCTTGTACCTGACACAATGCTTATTACATAATAGGTACTCAAAAAATGCTTTATGAATTCATGGATGGAGGGAAGGATGGATAAATTAATTGCAAAGTAGAAATATGTATGTACGAAGGGCATTGAAGGTATGGAAGCATGCATATCAAACATTGCCTTGGAGAAACAAGAATCATTCAGCACAGGGGTTTGAAGGGAGAAGTTGCTAAGGTGATAAAGTTAGGAGAAGCATTTCTCACAGAAAGAACATCAGATGAAGATACCTGCCAGCTGGTTTAGAGAACAGGCAGTTTAATCTGAATAGAGTGCAAGAAACAATGCAAAACTATCAAAAAACAAGGTAAGTAGCTGGTGGTCATTCTCCCACACTTTCAAGTGGGCCTCAGTAGAAGCTATTTTTGAAGCAATCACAGCATCCTTTAAAACTCTTTTCTAGAAAAATCTCCACCTTTATTATCTAGATATATGTTGTGCCCTCAAATCACACCAAAATCCTTTTTGTTTTATTTAGTTGAACATTTCAAGAAAGCTTATTTTTTAAAGCGCCATCTTGAAAAAAATGAATTAAAAATAATGACCCAAAAAGTAAAATTTTACCTGAAGTTTAGCATGTTATTTTCTGTGTCTTTTTTCTCACACATCATTGTAGTCTCGACCACTACCAGAAGTACCAAAATACATCCAAATAGGTAGTCAAATAACTATGGAAATTTTATGTAGGAAATCAAAAGTGCTAGATCAGACTTAATGATTAAAATTTAAAAAATTCCAATGTTTTCCATTTCTTTCATTCTCTGGAGGATAGAATTACCTGAATAAGAATATTCATTGTTCATATACAGAAATACCATGACCAAAATATTGACCTATGTCAAGGATTTTTAAAAATCTGTGAATAATGTTGGGCTAAAAAAGCTGTTTGGGGGGGCGCCTGGGTGGCTCAGTCTGTTAAGCATCTGACTTCAGCTCAGGTCATGATCTCATAGCTCGTGGGTTCAAGCCCCGCATCAGACTCTGTGCTGACAGCTCAGAGCCTGGAGCCTGCTTCTGATTCTGTGTCTCCCTCTCTCTCTGACCCTCCCCTGCTCATGCTCTGTGTCTTTCTCAAAAATAAAAAAACATTAAAACAATTTTTTAAAAAGCTGTTTGGTTTAAAGTTTTAAAATATAGTATCCAAATCTACAAAGTACTCACCAAACTCTACACCCGAAAAACAAACAATCCAGTGAAGAAATGGGCAGAAGACATGAAGAGACACTTCTCCAAAGAGGACATCCAGATGGCCAACAAACACATGAAATGATGTTCAGCATCTCTCATCATCAGGGAAATACAAATCAAAACCACACTGAGATACCACCTC